>KV751362.1:1353559-1393210 GCA_001698575.1 Mola mola
AGGCCAAATCACACAAAATTGATCACATCCAACAAAATGGCTGCAGTGACTAAAATTGGTGTGAGCTCGAGCTTGTTCCAGACAGAGAAAAAAGAGGATCTCTGGCAAGTGCATTGTGACACGTGCACTAGGCCATAACCATGACACTGAGGGGGACCAAACCTACCTCTTCTCCACTCCTCTCCTACCCGTTCCCAACGATTAATTATTATTTCCCCAATAAAAAACTTTTACCGTTCATATAGCCTACTTAATGCTCCTAATATGTTCTAAATTTACACTTTTTAATGTATTTGAAATAATTAAAATAGAGACTGCAGCTCCCCGCGGCAGTCGAACAACGGCGTCTGCCAGGTTACGACAACACCATACGGACAAAACCACACGCAGAGCTGTAGCACACCGTGATATAAGAACTGGCAGTAAAAATAGCTAATGATTATGTTTACATTTGCTAATAATTAGGAAAGTGTCCTATTCAGTATTGCGCTGCAACTAACAGATTTTTTTGCATTATTAATTGATCTGCAGATTATTTCATGATTAACCTAATAATATAGTCTGTCTATTCTTTTTAAAATTGCTCCTCGCAATTTCCCAGAACCATAAGTGATGATTTGTCCGATCATTGGTCGGACACCCAAAGACTCTTGATTTACTAAAAATAAAAGCAGCAAGTACTTTTAAGAAGCTGGAATCATCAAGTATATTAAACATCTTTACTTGAAAAAATGTCAAAATCTTCTTCACTCAACTGCATAGTATATGTTCTCCATGTAAAAACTCTCAATGAAGAAGCTCTGATGACAATTCTCAGAGGGACATCTATGCAAGCAACATAATGAAAATATAAAGAAAAGAGAAGCAGAGTTGTACAGTAGAAACAAAAGGGGATGCAACAAAGAAAAAAACAGGAAAAACAAAAACAAAAGGTTCAAGAGATAAAGGACAGAGAATAAGGTGTGCCTCAATCATCTGGAGTGTGTAAAAGGGTTATGCTGAGAGGTGGCATGTTTAGATGTGATAGACTGAGAGGAGAAGAAGGGGGAGGTGGGTAAGAGGTAAGAGAGGTATGGGGAGAACAATTGAAAAGGGCTAGTAGAGAGGGAAGGACAGATTTAGGATTAAGGAATGAGTGTGGGGTGAAACGAGCAGGATTAGGGGTTTGGCCAAGAGTAGGACAAAGTGAGAGGTGGGCGGGATAGAGGAGGTGAAAACAGGGGAGCAAGACACACGGAATGAGGAGCTGTACAGGGCTTTCGACGAAGAGAGCAGGGATAAAAAGATGTATTTTGCCTGCTTCCTCTGTTGTCTTCCCTCTCCTCTGGGCAACATCCCGCTGCTCTCCCCCTCTCTATGTGTGACACAGTGGGAGGACAGGTAGGAGCCCTAATCGAGCTCCACACACCAGTTGCTCTCTGCTGACACTCACAGGTGGAGGGTGGGAACTACAACATCAGCTGACCTGCCCAGCCGAGACCATCACCTATCGGCCGGAGTGGCCATCAATCCGGCACCACAGCCTCAGGGAGCCTCAGGGAGGCTGGGGGAGACGCTATGAGAGGGAAACGGAGGTCGTTCTGCAATGCTCAATGGGTAACACATGCCAAAAAACACTATCAAGAATTAGGGCTTTTATTCCTGCCGGCCATGTGAGAAAAATACATCGGTACTGTTGAAACTTATGGGAATCCGTCACAGTCAGCGTGGAGAATGCTATGCCATGTAGTAATAATAACTCTCGGAACCAATACAAAAACAATACTTAATCACTTCTTTCAATAGGAAAACAAAAGAAACGCTGATCTGAATGTACTTATTTGTAATCATTTCAATTATTAACCACAAAACACTGACTGATCGTAAGACTGTAAGATCATTTTGAGTCTTGCACCTTTTGATTAGTATTTCAAAATTTCCAACATAAAATCTAGATTGAATTATAAACAAATCACAGCTCTATAATGACCAACCCCAAGCAGCAAAGTAGAAAAGGTGAAATGTAGAAACACTGGAGATTTATAGCAAATTAAACTAAAACTGAATGGGTGTATTATTGAGTTACTGATAATCTTTTCGTTTATAGATGTGCTGCATTTTTTAAGAATAGCTGTGAGTCTAAATGTGTGTGTGTGTGTGTGTGTGTGTGGTGGAGACGTATGGAAGCCCCCACTGTGCAGTCATGGAAATATAAAGCATTAAATCAAGGATATGAATGATGTCACAATGATCTTTTTTTTTTTTTTATTCTCTTGTTCATTCTTGTGAAATGCTCAGACTCCAGGTCTCCTCTCACACTTCAAATCAAAGCGGAAAATGTCTTTATCGGTGCCCTCACTCTGCATAAACACCTTTGTGATATACTTTCAAGAAAGTGTTAAACTGGTGCAGACAAAAGCTCATGGGTGTGGCAGGGTGCCAGGGTGGGCTATGGCCAAAATGGGCCGACGCCGGGCTAGTACGAAAGTGCAGGTGAGGGGGGAAATTGTGCTCCCCTTGTCATTGAGTGGGGAGAGGTAGTCATTACAGACTGACCATTACGGTGACAAGCAGTAACACAGTGAGGCTGCACTCCGGGGAATTAGATGGTGGACAGACGATGGGATGTGCAGAGGTTGTGTAGACATTTCACAGCTTTGTTGTTTTTTTACTCTTTACATTTTGATGCGGTTTATACACATGTGAATGTGATTCATTGTTGCCAAATCTATCTGCGTGGAAGTGTGTGAGTGTGTGTGTCTAGGCTAGATAGCACATATTTGCTAATCTGGAGGGGGTAGCTGCAGACAAGGGGTAGGGTCAGAAGCCAGGGTTAGGTGTTAATTCACTGCTTCAAACCAGATCCGAGCGCCAAAACAAGGGAGGACTGCAACAGAACGGTTCAACAAACAATACCAAGGATAGCTTCAAGGTCCACTGTGGTAACCACATCGTTTATCCTCCGGCCGATTTCCTCTTTAGATCCCCCTTCGCTTTTATTTTTCACCTCCCTGTCCTAAATTTCATCTCCTCTAATTCCATCTTTCCCCCTTCTTTCCTCTTTCCTCTGCCTGGCCAGTCCAGTACGTTACCTCCTCCCCCAGCTGTTAGAGCCCGCAAAGGTCAGCCAGTCTGCAGGGTCATCAGTCTGGGATGAAGCTGAACTCTGACCCCAAGCCCTTGATGTATTCCAACCACAAACCTGCAGACACACTCACATAATGGACATGTGTGGCCTCACAGGAGGCCTGTTTCATTGTGGTCATCTTTGATCAATTTATCACTTCTCTTTTGTCATTCTTTGAAGCCATCTCAGTGCCGGACGCTGTACCGGTTACTGGTTGGGTGGTCAGCTTAAGAAAAACAACGCCATTGACCGCAAACTCTTTGCGGATGATTAATCCATCCGGCATTTATCAGTTAATCGATGACAGCAATGATTGTGAATTGCCCATCCACTATATCTAATAACCGCAATTTCTACATGACAATGTGGAGAGAAAAAAAATCCACACATGCACAAAAACAAGACTCCCATAAGAGTTTAGAAATTTCATTAAAGGTCTTATTGTTTAGAGCAATGTCTCAATATTATGTCCGAGTCTTAATGTTATCTTTTTTTCTCAATTTGTTATTCAAGCCTTCTATGCTCATTTTATCCAATAAATTTGATTAAAAAAAAATGAAATCTGATTTGGCTCACACCAACTACATCAACATTATTTAGAATATCTGAGTTTAAATATTATTTCGCACATTACACACAAGCAAAGAGACTGTTTAGAAATTCTTAAAATCAAAAAGCAGTGCATTTTCGAAGCTGTTTGGGGGCGAAAGATTTATCTCCGGGCAAAACCTCTGTCAATGTATTCCACATACACCGGCCACTGCTGGCCCCCTTCTTCTCACACAAACTACACATCGTGCAATTGCAATCTTTCCTCTTAATTGAGGAACTGGCCGAGCGACCTTTGACCTGCGGGTCATTACCGTATTGTGCAGAGAGCAGCCACACCATTTGGGAAGGGAGAGGTGCGCAGATAATGGATTCATTCTGTATGGCCCGTGGTGCCGGATACCGACTGGAAGCAGCCGGTGGCAGAAAAAAAAAAAAAGAAGAGAAAGCCTCCATCGAAGACTTGTGTCGCGCACCAAACCGAGCCGATGAAACGCGAACATAAACCGTAAAAATAGAACGAACCGGCTGCGCGCTCTCTTATAAGTTGAAAAATGGTCCACGACAGGATGTCCGAGTGCAAGTTCTGGAAAAAAACAGTGTCAGTTGAGAGCTTTTCGTAGTAAGATAGTAAGATAACGTAATAATCTCTTCCCTGGAACATGCAGAACGAACAATCAGCTTTAAAAATACACACGCGGTGTTTCACTAAACGTGCGGGTGTCGTTGCTCGATTCATATCTTGTGTGTTTGATTTGACTACCTCACTGCTATATAAAGTTTAGAAAAACTACATTTGCCTGGTGGGTACCTGCAATTCTCATCTTCACGTGATAAATTCAGAGCTAATTTAACTGGCTTTTTTTTTCTACATCTTCTTCTTCACCTTTTTTTTGCCACGAAAAAAACGGCAAAAATATTTAGTCCACCTGGATATTTTTTAAAAGAGTCGAAATAGATTGTAAAGATTGCACGATGTGTGATATTGACTTTATTCCCGACTTCAAGGAGGACGAACTGTAACTCCGACAACATCACTGCTTTGAGTTATCTTTGCATGATTATCATTCTAAATAATATTATAAATTACACCATCATAATTTGCATTACAATAAAATTGTCATACTTCTGCAAATGACTCACATCAGTAGCCTAAATAATTCCAATAAGTGTTTCGAAATAATCCTGAACTTTCTTTCCAATGTGTTTAAATCAGTTAGTAAATAAATTCGACACTATAAACACCCTGAACTGTAAACTGCTTTCAATTACCCTGAAAAACGATTCAAATTGCTTGACGAAAAAAAAAAAAAAATAGGCAATGTTTGTGTTTTATTTAAATGAATGCATATATTCATAAACTTGCATTTTAGCGTAAGCGTTGCAGGATTAAAGAAAAATAAATTTAATACGATAGAACGTTGAAGCAGTGGGTTAAAGTTAGGCCTAAAATATGCAGTAATATTTACATACTATGTGTTCAAATGTAAATGTCCATCATTCGTGTTCACTGTCGATTTACATCGCTAAATTACGTTAAAAAAAATAAGGTTGCCTATTTAGTAGGATCAGCATTGTGTGTTTCTATCAAACAGCCAATAATGGAGCCGTTCGGAGATTTATACCTTAAATGCAAAGCAAAAGGGTTTAAACTTGTCAACCAACAACTACGGCGCAAATTCACATCCAGCTCGTTTGTCATACTGGGTTTGAAATAACTGCGATGAGCCCTTTTAGAAATTTGGCAAATAACAATTAAAGGCTGAATTGCGCAAATGTGTTTAGAATGTGTTCAAACGGGATGAACAAACAGAACAATTCCAGTTATTGATGAGCTTCAACGCGTTTTTCTAATTCACTTTAAGTGCAAGAAAGGACAGAACAGGAACAGCCACTAAAAGACTGTAACGGTCCCAATGCAAAAATAAACCAACATTTAGAATTATCAATCAAGCTTTCTAATGTTAAACATTCTGTCGGAGTCTGGTTAAGGTTATTTCTATGGCTTGTAGTAAAAATCCTGCCATTATTGCAAACCGGATTCAGAAAAACAAACTCGTCTCTTTCTTCAGAGCTGCAGACTCGACTGTGTGTCACGTCCCAGAATGTTTGACATCATATGTGCACTCGTGTTTACCTGATGCTTCCTGTGATGCCATTTACCCTCACGTGTTCCACGCAAGGATATGTATGATCGTTTCACAGTATTCCACAAGCTCGGACATCGGGCTCACGCGGTTCTGTGCTACAATTCCACCCTGAAACCTCCCGGTTTGATATAAGATAGGCCGCTATATTTACTTCTTTAAAGTCGAGGATGCGACCCTGGCACCTTCGGGTTACCACAAGAAACCGCGTGTTGCCCATTGATACGAGGGTCTGCTTTTTGACGTGAGATGCGGCATTATTGCCATCAATTCAAATTGCAATCAACGTTGTAGTAGTTAAGGTGCAGAAATGATAGAAATGTGCCACAATCTTAACCAGATGACAACATCATTTCAGAGCAACGCCCCCTCCGAGGTATCTAACGGTGGCACAGACCTAATCATTAACCTTCATGGACCGCATCGTGGCTCAAAAATAGGCACAAACTGGTGGTATAATGGCACGATAGGAGGACTTTGCCGCACTGTTGAGACGGTGTCTGAGGGTTGTTGTTTAAACCAGAATCGAGAGGAATTCAGGCGGCCAGCAGCCTACGAGGGAGCACCGGCTCCTCTCTTCTCCTCTCCTCTCCTCTCCTCTCCTCTCCTCTCCTCTCCTCTCTTCTCCTCTCCTCTCCTCTCTTCTCCTCCCCTCTCCTCTCTTCTCCTCCCCTCTCCGCTCTTCTCCTCTCCTCTCCTCTCCTCTCTTCTCCTCTCCTCTCTTCTCTTCTCCTCCCCTCTCCTCTCTTCTCCTCTCCTCTCCTCTCCTCTCCTCTCCTCTCCTCTCCTCTCCTCCTCTGCCGGTGCCAGCTCCCTGCTCGACCTTATAAAGCCCACGGATCCCCTCCTTTTAATTGATTTTCTCATAATTAACTCTGTCTGCCCATCGATTTCCCTTCGGCGGCGTATCAGCCCTATAACCCGCGCTAAGGTATCATTGTGCTACCTGCCGGACACCGACGAGCAAATATCGACCACACCGATGAAAAGCCTCGCAGCACGGGTGGGTTTAGCCTGTTGTGTCGGGCCGCAGGGCAAATTATGCACAAATTAAGAGGCAGGGCGCTCCGGGCTCACAAACAAGCCTCAGGGCCCACCTGTGCGTAAAGAGCTCTGTAATCAGCCGTGGCCTTTCGCGATTACAACAAAGAGAAACACGACTGTAGAGGATATCCACGAAACAAAACGATGGAGTCAAAAAAAAATAGTGTAGGTCGCTGCGTTTCACTCCATCTCAACATGATTTCTCACGTCCAACAAACCGCTGAGGCTGCCAGAGTACATTTAAATGTGAGCGACATTACGCGTAAAAACCGCATCCAGCAACACAACAATGACACGACAAGAGGAAGACGCACACGTGTAGAGCCGCACCGTGACAGTGGAATATGCATGCAGAGAATCAAACATTCCCGCGATAATTCAACATGCAGAGCAGCCAGGAAGACACAACGCCATTCGTCCACCGAGCAAAGGAGCAAGGGAGGAGAGGAGAGGGAGAGAGAGAGAGAGAGAGCGAGAGAGAGAGAGAGAGAGAAGAGGGAGAGTGAGGAGCTCAGAAGACGAGGGTGCTTCTGTGAATTAATTTCTGTCTAATCAATAAAAAAGAACAAGACCATCCCCGCACAAAAAAAAGTCATTAGGAGTGATATTTTCAGCACCCTGTGGTCGCTGCCTTTCCCCGGGACAGCAGCCACGGGGAACACCGGCTTCCCCCTCGCGAATGCGCTACGTTACGCGCTTTTTGGAACTGACACAGAAAGACACAGAAAGATTTGTGATTTGAGAAAGGAAAGATGGGGGGGGGGTTGTGTAGCACAGCCAAGGAGCATAAAGTGAAGACACGTGAAGTAAAGTCTGCAGGATGCTTAGAATCATTTCCATTTGTGTTTTTTTTTTTTTTCTTTTTGTTGTGGATGTGGAAGATTTACCAGTGCATCCATCGGTGAACGTCTCCATCCCTGCCGTGCGAGCAGCCTGTCTGGACAAGAGAGGGATGGGGAGCAAAAAGATAGGGAAGAGACCTGGGGGGCGGGCAGAGGTGCAGGGTAAAGGGGCCAGTGTGTGGGGCTGTTGATCTGGGGGTGGATGCGGGGTGTGTGTGTGTGTGTGTTGGGGGGAGGTGGGGGTGCACACCCTAACCTTTCATGCCCCCCCCCCCTTTCCTCTTACACTCTCTCTCTCTGTCCTTCGTTGTCACTCTTTCTCTCTCTATCTCTCCCCCTCGGCGTGTGTCTCTCAGCGGTTTCCATGGCGACCCGGTGGCTGTGGCGCTGCTGCTGCTGAGGAGAAACAGGCGCGTGCGTAAGAAAGAGGGAGCGAGGCGAGACGGTCGTTTGAAGTGCAAGGAGGGGATGATGACACAGTGGAGGTAATTGGCAATCAGAGGCATTTCGAGCATTAAATATCACGGCACAAACATCACGTTGCCTTCACCTCAACGACGCCGGTTTGCACGTTTATGGCGCTGATTTACTTTCCAAGAGGCCAATTTAACCCCGAGTCGCCTGCTTATCGACTACAGTTTGTATGTGCCAGCCAGTAAGTCTAACTGTAAAACCTGTATGCGTTTTTGTTTTTTGTTTCTAAAAGTTCACCATGACAAGTCTTTCCAACATGACACAGTGGATGTTTTGCTGGAGCTCTGCTGCTTTGAATATAAGGCCTCTTTGAATGTGTGATTCATTTATATGCTGCCCCCTGCAGGCCACAGTAAACATGGTCCTTTCGCTCAGGAGGCATACAGAAACCTGCAGTTCTTCTGCTCTCTCCCCTCCTGACAAGCTACCAAGCATACAGTAACTTATTGATAAATGTGGCTATTGAATTCGATTAGCGCATACAAGGGCTTCACTAGTCAGGAAATTTTCACCCGATTTTGTACAATGAAGACTAATTTGTTTCAGAACTTCATAAATCATGAATTAGGAATACACCCACTAATATGTAAATAAAAACAAATATTTGTTCTGATTTGGGTATTACATATCACGCTCACGTAAATGGAAAAAAAAAAAAAGGGCTCGTATCTTTTAAAAACTGCGTTCAAAATCTGTTGCAACTGACCAGCTAGCATTACCACCATGCACGTCGAGGTGTGAAGAAATAAACCGAGGAACAAGGCTTTCAAGATCACCTAATCTAATTTTCTCTCCACAATAAAAGCTGTAGAATTTCCCCCATCAGAGAGATGTACTATATGCTGCAGGGTATACATATAATAAAGGAAGCTGCAATGGGCCAGGAGAAGGCTGTAGTGTCCATCAGCTTTAGATGACACGTTTTGATAGAAGACTGATTTAAGCCTGAGCTACCGCAAGATGACATGAGTCGCCATCCAATCAAAGTTGCGAAGAACACCTGCGGACAGTGGAATAAAGTCTACAGAACGATGATGACCGGTGTCTTTGCCACACAATCCAGCATTAAATTATCCGTTGCAACCCAATACAATTTGCACCATGGAACACAAACCCACCTCTGATGCCTCTTTGAGGCCTTTTAGGCAATAAACCTAACAGTTGCTTCACAGTGTGTTCAGTGTACTATGGTATAGAGAAAAAAAAAGATAAGGGATGTTATATATATATATATATACACTATATGCTTGACCTCGTTATTCCCTACAACACGTAATAGAATGTGAAACCATGTTGAAACAGATCGAGTCATCAAAAAATAAATTAATACATTTTAAAAAAATAAAGGTTTTATTATTTGCAGTGTTGGCTCCGTCATTTTTTTCCTCTTACTATGGCTTCCCCTGGTTGTTTTGTCCGCAGTCAACTGCTGTCTCATCTCTGTCACCATAGTAACAGGATCTTTGACCCTGTCTGCGGAATCCTTGACCTGGATGTAGATCAGTAAGGGATCGTCGGCGCCTATTGACTCAAAGCTGCTGCTGGGTTGAAGCTGCAGAGGAGGGATTGTGGGCTCTGAGGGTCAGTAGCCAGTTGGGGAGGTGGAGGGATCCTGGGGTCCTCCACAGCAGACAGCCTCAACACGTGAATATCCAGACTTAAAATGAAACCTCAGCTGTGGTTTGTTCTCGATCGCTATGACTTCAGCACAGGTAACCTATCTTAACATGGATAAGTTGAGCTCTAAATGGAAACGGATTGATTCCACCTGAGTGGAACCCCTCAGCACACTGATTTTCTGGTTGTAACAGAGCAATGATACATAGACCAAGTAACGATAACATTACATGTTGAAGAGAAATAGCACTGGACCAAGATTTCCAAAGAGCATTGACATGTAATGAAACAAAGCCAAAGGTAAGAAAAAAGAGGAACTACTATATATCTTTATGGATTGAGAGAATTACAATAAACAAATAAAATAGGCTTACTTTTGAACAACTCACTATAAGTATTTAAGACATATGAAACTGTAGATAGAAAACCATGTAGCACTACTTCTATAATGAAACATCAAACCTTGTCCTTTGCCATTTTTTGTCTTCCTTTTAGTGTATTTTTACACTTATTATTGGTACATATATGCACAAATACACAGTAAATGCATTTGTAAACAAGGGAGGTATGTACAGTTGGGTCCATGAGTATTTGAAGAGTGACACAATTGATATATCAGAACAATGCAATTGAGAAAAGAAAAGCAATCAAGATTTGATTCAAGTAGACTTCAATCTGCATGCATTTATCAGTCCCTGTCTAATCTTAGGTTAGAGTCAGCAGCCACTTAGCTTAGCATAAAGACTGGAAAGAGTAGCCCGATCTAAAATCTAACTGTGCCTGGCATTTTGGCATAAGAAATATTCATCAACATAACACATACATGTTTATATTAGTTAGCTTTGGAGGTGCTGGTGGGCGGGTTTGGTACGTCTGCAGAGAGCCAGGATAGCCGTTTAGCATGGTTTCCAGTCTTTATGCTAAGCTCAGCTAACTGACAACTGGCTATAATTTGGCTATAATGGGTAGATACGACACAAGTGTCGATTCTTTGCAAGAAAGCGAATAAGCATACATATACACATATACACCTAGACTAATGAGCAGGTTGTGGAAAACTATCTCTGGAAGGATGGAGTAGGTTTGAGTGATAGTCATATCAACAGTCGATGGCAGTAGATGTGGAGCTGAGTCCTGGCTATAGAAGCCCACATGTTCATGCAGTTTTGTTGCTTGACGGTAACACCTCAGTTAGGACCAGGCCCCAGGGATCTGATTCCTGTGGGAGAGGGCAGCCATGACAGAAACAAGGGTGGGACTTGTCGATGCATGGCCCTGGTCTTGTCCTTGGATATTTGTGAGCATTATTTTCCAGAGTGCTCTGGATATGCACCTCAAACTCATTGACAAACAATATCTCTCACACTGGTAGGGTCAACCGAGAGTGAGTCATTGTATCAGAAGGGGAACATAGCAGATTACTTCGAGTTAGATCTCTATAGTTTTGCGCGCTTCTATGCCTGCATCTCCCTTTGGGCATCACAGCACTGGTCTTGCTTCAAGGCTGTGGTGAGAACTAGGCTTTCAAAAATCTGTTTTCCCCCAGCAGGCCCCAGGCTGTTTAGCTGGCCATCAAACAAGGCACACTGTGAACTGGGTAGAAACAGGCCTATCAACAGGAAACAGGCCAGTCACACTTACTGTTCTCTTTGATGGCAAGTTAAAATAAAACCTCATTTGCACACTAAGCACTTTTTTCAAAAGGTGGGCTGTGGGTCACAGTGATTACAACTGACCTAATATATTTGTATATTTTTATATCATATATATATATACTTTATACAGTACAGTGACTGATACAGACTACAACTTTGGGGACAAAATGACACAGCAGACGGGCACTGGAGAGAGGAAAAATGGCACAACAGTGAGCGTCGGGCCTTTCGCAGCGACCATAAATGGTGTGTAGAGATGAATTATTCCGAGGAGTGCCTTTGACCAAACCATAGAGGATTGTGGAAAGACAAACCAGCACTGGTTCGAGGAGGTTTAATTTGTTCATTTGTTTTTCGGTGTTCAAACCTAATTTATGGCATGACAAGTGACAGAACACTAAATATATAAAATGAGGGAGAAAAGAGAGAAATCATTTTGTCTAACAGAATTAATAACAACAGCAGCTCAGAAATGTCAAATATTATGAGTTCTGCCTTGTGCAAGCAAATGATACATTACAAAGCATAAAGAAATTTGCTTATTCCAGTGAATCATTGTGTGTTGTGGTCACATCTTTTGCAGACCCTTAGGGGAACAGTTCACCAAAACTGAATCGCTCCCAACCCAACGAGGCTTAATGAGTTTCTTCATCTACTTAACATTTCTAGAGCTTCAAAGCAAAACAGCATTGCAGAATTCTCATTAAGATGAGGGCATTTTTAAAAATAGTTGAATAAAAAAAATATTAAATGTCTCCACCCAGAAGCCTTGGAACCCCAAATTGATTTGAAGACAATGCACCTTTTTTTGACCTGAAATCTTCACTGTGGTGGTGCACACTAATGCTTCAGCTTACTGCCGACTGAAGATTTCAGCTAAGGAAAGGGTGTAAAAACATCTGAGATTGCAAGACTTGCAGGTACTTGATTTATGCCTGACATGCTGAATGAAAATGCTTTGCATTTTTATTGATTTATTTATTTTATTTAAAACTCCATCTACTTCAGTTGCTTCCAAATTCTCTAATAATCTCTTGCGAAGAAGCTCCAGAAATTTCTTTGGACAAAGACTGACTAGAGACCGTATTTTAATTTTGCAGGAACATTTCTGACCATTGAACTGTTCTAAAACATCATCAGATACAAGATGCAAAAGTAGTCATTTGAGGCATTGTGCATCAATTTGTTTTCTAAGTGACTAGGCTAAAAGCTAATTACAAATATTATGGAGAATAGACAAATCAAAAACAAGCATGATCTAACGTGGTGCCTGTCTCTTAATAAATTTAATTTCTTAAGGTACCCATAACTATAAGTAACTGTAGAAAATCTCGATATATACCTGTACAGATGGCTTAGATTGCTCAGACTTGCAAGTGATGTGAGCTGACTCTTTACAGAGCCCCTTAGCTGACATTTACATTATTTATTCATGTGCTTGAGGACAGTGTCGGTCTACATCAGAAGACCCCACTCATTATTCTTAAGAATAAAACATGTGTAACAAATCAATATTTCTAAATGTTAAAGTGAAACTAACAACATATAAGGAAAAAGGCTCAATCCATGAATAAATGCCCATGATAATCTTTGTGCTTTGAGCTGCATGAATGAGAGAGAATGAATTTTGACTCCCATCCTCCCATTTTTTCTGGTATTTTCAAATTAGACACTCAGTTAAGTTTCTACTTCCATCGTTTCCACATGCACCTCCAACTCAAAAGTGGGAGGCGTTCCTCCTCCTTGATCCTTTGCAAAAAATCACGAATTTCTGTGATATATGGCCATCTCTTGTCTTCTGACAATACCCCCACAATTAGGGTCAGGGAGGCTTGGGAGGGTGAGCTCGGACTGACGTTTGAGGACAATTGGTGGGATGCTGCCCTTGATACTTTTCACAAGAGCTCGACCTGTACACGTCTGACACTTATACAATTCAAAGTATTATTCAGAATTCATTACTCTAAAGCTAAACTGTCACAAATATATCCTGATATTGCCGAAAGCTGTGATAGATGTCATTGTAACCCTGTAATTTAACCCATGTTCTTTTCCTGTTCCTCCTTGATTAATTTCTGGAGAAACTATTTTGATAAAATGTAAAAAACATTTCCTCCCACACTGCTCTCTTTACTGTTCTGGAAGACTTTACACGATTCAGTCCCAAACAATTAGAGGTTTTGGTTTTTAGGTCTTTAAGAGAAGATGTCATCTGCTCCTCCACTGGAGGTCTACTACACCTCCCTCCAGTACTCAATGGCTAAGTGAAATGATGTCCTTTTTAAAACTGGAAAGAATCAGATATCTGTCAAAGGTAAATTGGCAAGATTCAAAAAGAAATGGGATCCTTTCCTGACCTACTTTAATCCTCCCTAATTTCTATTAAATGAATGAGCCTCCCCCTTCTCTCTCTTCTTCCCTTTCTTTCCACTCCTACGCCTTTCTCTATCTCTCATATTTTCTCTCATTGATTCATATTTTTTGTTGTTCGTTTGTAAAATAAGATTGTGCAATAAGGTATTTTACATAAGTGTTTTTCATGTTTACCCTTTCTTAAACGTCTTATTTTAGTTGTGTGTTTGTCACTAAAAAAAAAAAAGTGAGAAAAAAAAAAACTATGGAAATAAACCCTAATACTTAAAATATATAAAGATCCAACATCTTATACGTTGAAGATATGTTGCCTTATCTGTTAAGAACGTTTATTTATATAATTAATGCATACAATTATGCAGTCGTATGCATAATTAGACATATATTTATGCAAACGAGCTGCATAATCTGTATGCAATTTTTTTTTGCATATTTTCGTATGCAAAATGACTTTTGTAACTACCACGCGGTTTTATACTCAAGCTGTAAGGATGTTGGCAATGCAACTTAGAGTAAGACGATGAATATATGCAAAAACTATATGAGCACAAAATTGAACTCCATTTATTATCTCAGAGGCAGCCAAGGAATTCATTTTTACACAGGGCTCCTGGTCTTTCTGGTGGAGGTTTCACTTCGAATGCAAGCTAACCATCAAATCTAAAATTTGTTGATTTGAAAATTATCTTGCATAGTCTTATAATCTGAAATAAAAATATTTCACATATTTGCAAAAAAAAAAAAAAAGTATGAAATATTTTGTGTTCAATACCTACAAAAAGAACAGGACGATTTTTTTATTTTCATGCTTGACTTTAAACGTGCCAAGTCCAACAAAATACAGAAAAAGGGTGTGTAGTTCGAGATCATGTTCGAAGCACACAGCATTGCTGGATTTCATCACATTGAAGGTTTAGAGCAAAGAGAAATAATTACAGATCCACTGTGACCTGCATTGGGATGAACGCCCTCATATCACTTGGGGACAGGGAAAGGATGTATTCCCACTAATACAAGTAAGGAGAAAAATTACAAAAATAAAAATAAAAAAATACAAGCTGAGGAGATTCAAAATGACACGGTGGGTTTTTGAAAAATTAAACAAAATAAAATTGGCAGGCTGTTTGGTAATAAATGTTTTAACGTGTATGAAAGGTTTCTTATTCAATCTGAACAAGGAGCACATTTTTGTTCACAATCGATGTTGACACATGCAATACTATTAGCAAAGTAAAAAAACCACAGCATTTTTTTAATTCATATGACAAAGGTTGTATTTTAAAGTTTTGAAAAATCAATTACAACAACCAGAAAAAAAATCTGGGTCATCAAACTTTTATTATTCATCAGCAATAATGTATAATATATAGAGAGTTCCACAAAAAGTACTGCCATGCCAAAAGCAGTAAGCAAGCAACAAAAAAATGTTCCCCTGCATAAATTTCCTTTTTAATCATAAGCATTACAATTATACATAAATAAACTTAAAGACACACAGAAGCATACATGAAAATATGCCCATTGTCTCTCCCTCCACCTGGCCCAGCCGAGCCT
Source organism: Mola mola (assembly GCA_001698575.1). Lineage (NCBI taxonomy): Eukaryota > Metazoa > Chordata > Actinopteri > Tetraodontiformes > Molidae > Mola > Mola mola. The sequence goes on from KV751362.1 coordinate 1,368,921, forward strand.
TCAGACAGTTCAGACAGTAGCAAACCTCCCTGCTTAAGTCGCCCCTGTATGAAGGACTTAGAGGAGGACCCTTATTGATCGTCTTCTATGAGTGAAGTCCAGGCATTAGTTCCAGCAGGGTGAGTAGACAGCTGTCCATGAGCCACTCTACTGGGCCTACATAGCAGGGCTGAGTGGAGCTGGGATGTGCACTTTTGATTTTGATCACCCCAACATCCCTTCTATTGATGGATGCACTGTCCTGTGCTTTACTTGCTGAGAGAAGCCCTCGCCGAGGCCTAGCTACAAACCTGGACACAAGCCACCATTGCATTATCCGAGCTGCTGTTGACAAGCTTGGGATGATGAATCTTCCATGGTCTGCTGAGGCCTAGACATAATCACTGCTGTCATCTACAGGCAACCGCCATATCCACTGACCACGCAATCACAAGTCGGGTTATCGTGGCACACAGGGATGAGAATGTCGGTATTTGTTATCTGGGTGTGTATAAGTGGATCAGGCTATCCAAAGTTAGACACAAAGGTCAATCTGTACAATGAGAATCACACTTTTCAATCTGCACTCAGTTCTCCCACTTATCTTTAAAGATCAGAAACTTTCCTTGTCCTTTAAATTTGTTGTAACAAAAGGATGTGCCATCAATATTATCATTCCATCATGTCAAAGAAAAAAAATCTGTTAAGGAAGTCATGATTTGTTCGGTATTGTGGTATATTGTTTTTGAGAGTGTTGGAATATGAATGTTGGATTTAGTTATTTGAGGTATTTTCAATCATGTGTGGGAGCCCAAATGTCTTAATCTTATTTAAGACTGACAGTATTGTGGGCTTACCACATGATCTTGTGCCACACACCTGCTTCTTTCCTCACTGAGACAAAGAAGAAAAGTCTTGACACATCCTGTTTCATCCTGGTGTCTTACACAGTAGCACCTGTGCATGAATCCAAAGGGAAAAGGCACATTGATCCATTATTATTTCTTTTTATTTCTGAAATAATCGTAATGTTTCAACAAAAAATGTCAAGTCTGACAATGTAAGGCCTGTAATGAAATCAAACTGATGGTAAGTGCTGTCATCTAGTGGCTATTACATGGATTGCAAGATCAAAGAATGCCTTAATAGCTTCCAATTTGCCTGTAACCACAACATGCAACAGCCTTTTTCACTATTCCATTCAATACAATTAATCGAACATACCCCAAAGAATCAGCCTATACAGTCAAGGGAGTCTCTGTGCGCCCACCATTACTGGATGACAGCATTCTCCTCCTCCTGCTGCTGCTGCTGCCGCTGCTGAAAGCCCTTAGCAGCCTTCGGCCCTCCTCATAGTCATCCTGGTCCACACTGATCAGCAGTCGGACGTCCTCTGTCCCTGCTGCCATTCTCAAGGTGTCAGTGATGAAGACTCCCTTGAGGGCCTCCAGCAGATCTCCATTCAGGTAGTCGCCCCAGAAGGCCTCAAGGTTGTCCAGCTCTGTGAACTTGATGTCGCAGACAATAGAACCCAGATCTCTGGCACGTAGCAGCAAGTTGGCTTGGCTGAACAACTCAAACTGCCGTTCCAAGGGCTGCTGCTTGTCCGAGGAGACACCGTTACGGAGCACAGACTCGTGTTCCAAGTACTCGGCTCGGACACGCAAGCGGATATCTATTAATGGAAGAGAGAGGAGGAAGCAGCGGTGGAATAAAGGGGTGCAAGTATGGAAGGGGAAAGTTTAGGGAGGAAAGAGAGAGAAAAACAGATGTATAGGGTGAGGGAAGAGGAGGAAAGATCACAAAAAGTTAAAAGAAAAGAAGAATCAAATCAGAGATGCCCATACAACAGACAGAAAGGGAGGGGTCATGGAGTAAAAACAAAGGGAAAAGAAACGGACAAGACAAAATCATTAACAGACAGCTCATTTAGCTAATCTACATTAGTGAATCACATTAAGCAAGGATTTTTGAAAGGGGTTCAAGAGCACAAATTAGGTTCCAAAATGACAAAATGACCCAGAGGGCTGACTTTTAGCTAGAAAGGGGATTGTACATCAAAGTATATCAAGATATTTATCTTTAAAAAAAAAAAAAAAACCCGGATAAAAGAAAAAATATTGCTCAGCAGAGCAGAGCACTTGAGCTAGACCAACCCAACAGACTGTAATTTTGCACTAAATTGTGTTGCAACCCCTTGAGTTTGTTTTTAAACAATAAATTTGACATTTTGGAGCATCTGGGGAAACGCTGTAACTGAACAGGCAACATAGCTCCTTTGCTTCCCAGGTAATTTAATCACCAAGGATTAATGGCAGCTGTTAACTAGATGACTGCTATAGAGTTCCTGAGCAAATATCATGGCGGCAGATTCAGCAGTGACTTAGCAGTGGCAAGCCCTGAAGCGGAATTTTGGTCCAACCCCGTGTTTAAAAATGGCACATTCTTTTGATCAACAAGGCAACAAACAGATGCTGGTGTTCCTCATCAACAGGATTGGAGTTCATGCAACAGCACAGCGAGAAAGATCATAGGATACATACTGTACTGAGCAAGAGCACGGCTGAGATCGTCCCCCATGTCATTATTCCAGAGCTTGGAGTGGAAACCAGTGGATGACGACTGTAGCTGCAACAAAAACCCAACGCTCCCACTTTAACCCCTTTAGTAGAGGTGAACAGTGTTCGCTACCAATGACATCCATTTCACTAGAAACATTTCCATCATTGTTTTGTTGCACAAGTGCGCAGAAACCTTGTTCCAAGTGATTCTAATTGCATCTGTAGGTATGCAAAGCCAAAGGCACTAAATGTCATTGCTGCTCTCCATTAATTTTTTATAAAAAGGGTACTCATGAGATAAAATGAAAAATTGGGAAAAAAAAATACATACTACACCTAGAGTAAATAATGTATTTTTTTTTTTTAGCAGAGTAAGAGGAGTATTAGTTTACTTTGAACCAGGGTTATATGTAAAAAATTCATATTCAATCTGATGAGAAGACAAAGAGTAGTCTCAGTTTATGCACAAAATAACACATGAGCACCATTTTAACAGATAAAGGTTTGTGCCATAGTTGCAATTCCACTGACAAATGTTTCATCTACAGAGTCATGATTTCCCTCTCTAAACTCACATTTTGTTTGGGGCTACGGGGAATGGCACAAGACTCAAGAGGGATAAAGTTTGGGAAAGGCCAACATTAGAAATGCAAATGTTGAATTAAGGCATTGATTTTGCATGCCTTAACATTTGTAGGAGACCATTAACCAAACACTGATTTATGCATTCATGCCTCATAAGGTCATAATTAGATTACTATAAAAACAGAGGACTGGATCAAACGTGAAACTTAATCAATAAGGTTTAAGAAATGTTTAAAATATGCATGGTTGGAGAACCCAGAGGTACAGATATGGATCATTCAATTTATACTTTAGTTTGTTCACATATAAAAATGAAGGCAAAGGTCTTTCTTCAGGAAGAGATTAGGGTACAAGAATACGAAACACTAGCATTTTATAAGTATAAGATATGATTGCAATTTGACAAGTTGTTAAACACTTTCTCTTGTGCAATGTCTTAAAAAAATGATATTAAACTAATCAACTTCACTTCAAGTCAAACCATTTATAATACATACAGATGAAAGTTTTATATATGGTTAGAAAAATTTTGTCAGAACACAGATCATGACCGTATTCAGCCCCCAGTTATTGTTTTATTGTTTTGCGTTCAATAACAGTGGACTGCTGAAGGGGTATCGAAGGGCATTTAATGGCAAAAAAACAACAACTTTGAATACGAACTGTTTGGGTACCCTAAACAAAAAAAAAAAACCAAAACCTGCTAGTGTGCCCAGACTGTACCATATTAAATACTGAATATTAGCTTAGCAAATGAAGAAAAAAAGCCATAAAATAAATAAATTTTAAAAATCAATGTATAATAAGCTACAATAGGTGACTCCATACACACAGCTGCACGATAGATAAAGTAACATGTCTCTCTAAATTAAGAGACAACGGTATTTGTTACAATAAATCCAAAGCTGTTTGGGAATTTTGTCCTCCCTTTGTGGTATATTGATGGTGAGGAGAAGCTCTTCAGCAGCAGTCTGCAGTCTTTCAATAGTTTAGAGGCGAAATTGACTGTATCAAAATACCCAGAATGTGCTGCAGTCTGCAACTGTGATACAGATGTATTTTGCAGCAAAATCACCTACATGAATTTGTGCAGATCTGATTTCACTTGTCCATGTGATTAAACAATGAAAAACAATAAAACACAAATGTCCAATGTGGGGGTTCGAAAACATTTCAATAAATTATTTTCTTGCAAGCACTGATATCAGCAATACAATATGTTTAAGCATTACAAGATTTTAAATTAATCCCAAAATGTAAATTGGGGCATCTGCTAGAAAGAGCCATGAGAACACTGCATATCACCTAACTTTATGTACTGTTATATTTACAGTAGTATGGACTAAGTGAAATATTAAGTTAAAGTGCTGTTAACAGTTTGACCTTTTGGGTCATTACACTGCATGAGGGCTGTGGCTATGATAAACACCTGCCCTTCATGCAATTACTGTATATATGGATGGCTTCCATTTTGGCCATCCCATTTTATATCGAGCTGGATGGAGGTAGAGAAAGGGGCACTGAGGAGAAGGCCTTTTAAAACCACAGCAACACAATGATAGTCATTTTGTTAGGGTTACAGAGCACTTCATGCTTCATCAGACACAGAGGCATCCACTTAGAGAGGACATTAGGAAGTGTCATTTTCTCTCTTAAAACACCAAGCCTGTTCAGCGTCCTCCATCTCATCCCACCAAAAAAGAACAACAACAAAAAAAAAAGGTTTAAGTACCCGTTTATGAGGAGTCACTTGGCACGGAGAGCTTCAACTCTTTATTGATCCATTTTTCTGCTGAATGACTGACCAAGAGAGTGGAGAGTTAGGGGAATACCAAGAGAGGAGCAGACAGAACTCTCTTTCCCCCATAGAAAAAAATAAGATATTGCATTGTATCCAAGTGCTTTGACATCACATTAGCTCAAAGAGTAAAGGAAGATTCAGTGATTTCTTGTACAGCTTTTTCATCTGCAAAAATTAAAAAAAAAAATAAATAAAAAAAATCACTCTCTGTACCATTTCGCGTGGTTTGAGAATTATTGTTCGTTCACTCCTTCTCATTGTGTGTAAGGATACTGTTTTCCTGACACACAGGTTGGTCTGTTTAGAACTGTGAACACAGAGAAAGGAGAGAAAAAGAGAGACAAGCACAAGTGGGTTGGATATCTGTCGACTCGTTTGTTCAACATCAAGCAGGCATGGAACAGCACTTACTTCTCTTTGTAATGTGGTTTGAGTCAGAGGAATTGTTGGAAAAGTTAATCAGCTAAGAAAATGCCGTCTACGTGGGACGCTTGGGACAACGCTTACCTTCACCAATCCGTTTAGCCACACATTCATCAGCCCATTTTTTTAACGCTCCAACCACAAAATGAATCATATAACCATTAAACCATGTAAGGGTCGTTCCAAGCATCCCATTTACACAGCAAAAAATAAAGCACTGGGCTGAAGGTGCAAACACCTTAGGCGTACTTGTAGCAAAAGTAGTGATAGTAGTCATAATTTAACTGAGATATTTCACTGAACATGATCGGAGGGACCAGTTGTGATAAGAATTAGTATTTGAGGTCCGTGTAAATGCTAGGGGCCAGCACTGGCCTGAACTGCCCTATCTATCTCTGCTCCCTCTCGACAAACGCACACCCAGGGCTCACACGGGGCACAGAGATAAGATACAGCAGGAGCTTCCTTCAGCAGAGCGCTCTTTGGCTTATTTTACCTCACAACTGCTTTAGTAAAGGTTACACTAGCATTTTTTTGAACAGCTGTCTGTAGGCAGCCATTTTATGATTCCCTGAAATCAAATACATAGCCAGTCCATATGAAAAAAATGCATATCCGAATTAGCTTTGGAAAATCCAGACCTGGCTAATATAACATTTTAGTCAGCCGGCCAACTTTGAGATGACTATATAATAAAGCAGATATTTACAACCACTTGTAGTGAAGATGGAGTGAGGGAAAACGACTGCCCCAAAAGGTTTCACATGCGGAGATAAGTGGCATTTTCACAAACATGACCAAAATATTTCTGTTTTGTCTGGTCTTCACAGGTAAACTCTTCAGTGTATTAAAGAATAAATGAAAGAAAAAAAAACCCTAACTATAAATGCAAATAAAACTCTCATAGATATCATTAAACTAGCCAAACCAACTAATTGTGGACTGCTTGGTTGGTTGCTGTAAATTGTATCAGGACCACTTTACCATCATTGTCCCTACTCTTGTATTCATGGGACAACTGAGCAAATTCAAAGACTTCTATGATGGTGAATAATAACAAGGACTTGTGTACCCTGCCCGGAGGGATACCGGGACCCCGCCCTGGAGCCAGGCCTGGGGAAGGGGTCCGTAGGCGAGCGCCTGGTGGCCGGGCCTTTTTCCATGGGGTCCGGTCGGGCTCAGCCCGAAAAGGAAACATGGGTCCGTCCTCATGTAGGCCCACCACCCACAGGAGGAACCATAGAGGTCCGGTGCTATGTGGATCGGGTGGCAGTCAAAGGCAGGGGCCTTGGCAGTCCGATCCCCGGTTGCTGAAGCTGGCTATCGGAACATGGAATCTTACCTCTCTGATGGGGAAGGAACCTGAGCTTGTGCGTGAGGTGGAGAGATACCGGCTAGATATAGTCGGCCTAACCTCAACGCACAGTTCAGGTTCTGGAACCAGTCTTCTTGAGAGGGGTTGGACTCTGTTCTATGCTGGAGTTGTCCCAGGTGGGAGGCGGAGAGCAGGCGTGGGCTTATTAATAGCTCCCCGGCTCTCAGCCAATGTGTTGGAGTTTACCCCCGTGGACGAAAGGGTTGCTTCCCTGCGCCTTCGGGTTGGGGAACGGGACCTGACTGTGGTTTGTGCCTATGCGCCAAATAGCAGTTCAGAGTACCCACCCTTTTTGGAGTCCTTGGAAAAGGTACTGGAGAGTGCCCCTACTGGGGACTCCATCGTCCTACTGGGAGACTTCAACGCTCATGTGGGCAATGACAGCGAGACCTGGAGGGGTGTGATTGGGAGGAACGGACTGCCCGATCTGAACCCGAGTGGTGTTCAGTTATTGGATTTCTGTGCTAGTCACAGTTTGTCCATAACTAACACCATGTTCAGCCATAAGAGTGTCCATAAGTGCACTTGGCACCAGGACACCCTAGGTCGACAGTCAATGATTGACTTTGTAGTCGTATCATCTGATCTGCGACCGTATGTGCTGGACACTCGGGTAAAGAGAGGAGCAGAGCTGTCAACTGATCACCACCTGGTGGTGAGTTGGATCAGGTGGCGGGGGAAGAAGCCGGACAGACCAGGTAGGCCCAAGCGAATAGTGAGGGTCTGCTGGGAACGTCTGGCTGAGGACCCTGTGAAAATGGTCTTCAACTCCCACCTCCGGAGGAGCTTCAACCACATCCCGGAGGTAGTGGGGAGCATGGAGTCTGAGTGGGCCATGTTCCGCGCTGCCATTGTCGAGGCGGCTGCTCGAAGCTGTGGTAGCAAGGTCGCTGGTGCTAGTCGTGGCGGTAATCCCAGGACCCGCTGGTGGACACCAGAGGTGAAAGGGGCCGTCAAGCTGAAGAAGGAGACTTACAGGTCATGGTTGGCCTGTGGGACTCCCGAGGCAGCAGACAGCTACCGGCAGGCCAAGCGATCTGCGGCTCGGGTGGTCACTGAGGCAAAAACCCGGGTGTGGGAGGAGTTTGGTGAGGCCATGGAACAAGACTTCCAGTCGGCGCCGAAGAAATTCTGGCAAACTGTTCGGCGACTCAGGAGGGGAAAGCGGAACCCCGTCCACACGGTCTTCGGTGTGGGAGGGGAGTTGCTGACCTCAACTGAGTCTATAGTTCGGCGGTGGAAGGAATACTTCGAAGATCTCCTCAATCCCACCAACACGCATTCTGAAGAAGAGGCAGAGCCGGAGGACTTTGGGCTGGGCCCTCCCATCACTGGGGTCGAGGTCGCCGGGGCTGTCAAACAACTCCGCAGCGGCAGCGCCCCGGGGGTTGATGAGATCCGTCCCGAGCTCCTGAAGGCTCTGGATGTTGTAGGGCTGTCATGGTTGACACGCCTCTGCAACATTGCGTGGACATCGGGGACTGTGCCTTTGGAGTGGCAGACAGGTGTGGTTGTCCCCCTTTTCAAGAAGGGGGACCAGAGGGTGTGTTCCAACTACCGGGGAATCACACTCCTCAGCCTCCCTGGGAAGGTCTACTCCAGGGTGCTGGAGAGGAGAGTGCGGCTGCTAGTTGAACCTCGGATTCAAGAGGAGCAATGTGGTTTTCGTCCTGGCCGTGGAACACTGGACCAGCTCTATACCCTCACGAGGGTACTGGAGGGGGCATGGGAGTTTGCCCAACCAGTCCACATGTGTTTTGTGGATCTGGAGAAGGCTTATGACCGTGTCCCCCAAGGTATCCTGTGGGGGGTGCTCCGGGAGTATGGGGTAGATGGCCTTTTGTTACGGGCTATTCAATCTCTGTATTGTCGGAGTCAGAGCTTGGTTCGCATTGCCGGCAGTAAGTCAGACCCGTTCCCAGTCAGGGTTGGTCTCCGCCAAGGCTGTCCTTTGTCACCGGTTCTGTTCATAATTTTTATGGACAGAATTTCTAGGCGCAGCCAAGCGGCGGAGGGAGTCGGGTTCGGTGGCCTCCGGATTCCGTCTCTGCTATTTGCAGATGACGTGGTCCTGTTGGCCTCATCGAACAGTGACCTCCAGCTCTCACTGGGACGGTTTGCAGCTGAGTGTCAAGCGGCGGGGATGAGAATCAGCACCTCTAAATCTGAGGCCATGGTTCTTAGCCGGAAAAGGGTGGATTGCCCACTCTGGGTCGGGGGAGAGTCGCTTCCCCAAGTGGAGGAGTTCAAGTATCTCGGGGTCTTGTTCACGAGTGAGGGGAAAATGGAGCGGGAGATTGACAGACGGATTGGAGCAGCGTCGGCAGTGATGCGGACGCTGAAGCGGTCCGTTGTGGTGAAGAGAGAGCTGAGCCAGAAGGCAAAGCTTTCAATTTACAGGTCAATCTACGTCCCAACTCTCACCTATGGTCATGAGCTCTGGGTAGTGACCGAAAGAATGAGATCGCGAATACAAGCGGCCGAAATGAGCTTCCTTCGCAGGGTGGCTGGGCTCAGCCTTAGAGATAGGGTGAGGAGCACGGACATCCGGGAGGAGCTCAGAGTAGAGCCGCTGCTCCTCCGCGTTGAGAGGAGCCAGTTGAGGTGGTTCGGGCATCTGGTCAGGATGCCTCCTGGACGTCTCCCTGGGGAGGTGTTTCGGGCATGCCCATCCGGGAGGAGACCCCGGGGCAGACCAAGGACACGCTGGAGAGATTACATCTCTCGGCTGGCTTGGGAACGTCTTGGTGTCCCCCCGGAGGAGTTGGTGGAAGTGGCTGGGGAGAGGAGCGTCTGGATGTCCCTGCTCAGGCTGTTACCCCCGCGACCCGGACCCGGATAAGCGGCAGAAAACGAAACGAAACGAAACGAAACTGAGCAAATTTGATTTGTATTTGAGCTCAGGTTAGACATTTCACTTAGCTTCACAGTTTAAGAAACACATAAACTTCCCTTATAACTGGCAATGTTATTCATTTCTCATATTAAGATATGACTGAAGAATTATAGAATTATTTTGATCTAGGGTCTTCAACAACTATTGATGGCTGTTCATTACATTACTTGTCATGTCTGCTAAGAGAAATATACGTCATTGTGAAAATTTGCACTGTGTTACATATTTAGAGTGATGACCAAGACAGCCCTGTCAAGACACAGGAGAAGTTTGTTGACAATGTTTGTGAAAATGGGTCAAGTTTACCAGGGTTATTATCCTCAGAGAATATAAAATATAGATTTTCTAGAACGTATGTGGAAACGTTTTGGAAATTTTCGAGGCTTACTGCTGAGGGCTCAGATCTGCCACCAGAAACCATTAGCAGAAAATGAAGAATCTTAAACAGAACATTTTTTCAGCCAGAAGACTAAAGAACATTACAGGAGGATTTTTGAGAGTAAAGCTTCCTGAGGGAGATAGGGTTGGGGCAGCTACATTATGATACACAATCATCGAATACAGAGCAAAGTGGCTGCACCAGCCCCTGTTGTAAACAAGGGGGAGAGCCTCTTTTACCTTAGGCATCGGCCCAGACTTGTGAGAGAGCGCATGACTGAGTTGATCACCCATACAGCAGTATGTATGGACTGACTTTTTTGTCTCTCCCTCTGTCTCCATGATCCATTGTGTCTTAGGTTACTCGATCTGAGTCACAATCCTGTGTCAACCTGGTGGAATCAAATGTGGAGTCAAGACAGCAACATGTTTAGAGTCACAGGCACATCACTCATCCTGAATGACTAGGAGAGCTGTCCTCATTGATAGATGAGTCAGAATCACCAGTCCTTTGTTGTAATAGGTACTTCTGTCCAATAGGCAACAATGGACGCTGGAATGTTTGAGCACTGCAAAAAATGACTAAGTGAACTTCACAAAGGGCAACAGATGTTATCTCAATCACAATGTGCTGTGAAGAACTAGTATAAATTAATTGAAAGGCAGGCAATAGTGGAAATGTGGAGCAGCCAAGACATTAATAATGGATTACTTAGTGCAGCTTTCCAGAGGAATTAGATCGTTTCAAACAACTACTCAAGTAATTTTCATGAGGTTTGATAGTCGGCTCATAACAACTTTGTATCAAGCTTGACAACAAAGCGGCACAAGGGCTGCATCTGTGATGACTGGGGAACTTGCTTTGCATTAAGTATACAGGAGGACAAAAGGCACCACACCAGTCTGCACTGTTATCCACAGCAGCGAATAGTCCAATGGTTAGAGAAAAGGGTGAAATGAGAGGGGAAAAATGTAAAGTGGGGCCAGATAAAGAAATGGACAGAGCAACAAAATCTCCCTAATTTGGAAAAGAGATACTGGAAACACAAACATCATCAAAGCATGACATTGACATACCATGTGAAACAGCTCAGGTAATAAAGATGTCAGTTACCTCAAAGGGAAGCAGAAACCATTTTCTTTCTCTGTCCAACAGTTCAGAATCAGTTGTTGTGAACCTTTATTTTGTTGCAAAGTTGTAAATCTGAGTTTTTAATATATCTATATCTGAGATGTAAAGTAAATATCTTTTGCTGCAAAGGCAGTCAATAACTTTCTGGTTAAAAATAATTCTAGTGTGGCTAATAAGTAAGTAGTAAGTAGTAAATGTGCTTACACATAAAAAAATGGTGATTCAGTCAGACTCAGCTTTTTTCATTTACCAATGAAGATCTGATATTTTAACTTTCATGTCTCCTTTAGGGATTAAATTAATGAATAAATGAATGAGTTTCCACTGTGTTTTTGGCAGTGCAATTCCAAGGAAAGGAGAGGAGGAGGATTTGTCTGTATCCACTTTAAGTCTATCAGTATTTATATTTAGATAGCTCCCAGTAAAGATACAATTCAGTTTCCAATGGATTACAGTTTTTCTGAAACCTGTAAAGTGTTTTAGTAATATTTTCATCTTGCCTTTCCTTCATCTGACTGAAAGGCATTATGGCTGATGATAATGATTAAAGCATGACATAGGGAAAAGTGCAACATGTTTAGGACTTCAACTGAAGCTCACACAGATACAATGTGCGCTCTCAAAGGAAATTGTGCATTAGTATCACGAGAAACTTTCTTGCTGCTCTTTACACCTGGGTTTATCCTGCATAGAGAATTTTTTAGTGTCCTCCTTTAGCTAAAATATGATCACCAATGCTAAAATATTGAGTGATAACTAAGACAAAACATAGTAATTCAAATCATTTGTAATGTGCTAAAAACTATTTATTGCAAAACAAGCAGTAGATCAAACCATTTTTCAAAATAATTTTTTCAACTAGCCTACATTGTCCAGTTCTAACTGTATGCGGATCAATCATGCTTGCTGTTGTGCACAGTCACCCCCAAAAGGTCCATTCTGTGTCAGGAAAACCTGTACAGGTTTCTTTCTATATAAAAGAGCCAATAAACGTTCACACAATTGTTGCAATGGAAAGAAAATTTTCATGTGAAGTTAAAGGACAATGAATTTTAAAGTATTTGGTGAATTACAGTTTAAAAAGTTTAGACTGGCTGTCCAAACTCTTTTAGCTATGATAAGATTCAGTCTAGACAACGTGAGAATTCTAGAACACAAAAGAGGAATTGTGAAGATCTGGGGAAAAATAGATTGATTATGTTAACTAAAAGTTAAGAAATTGATCTATAAGAGAAAAGGGTGGGGGTGAAGATGATGATGACAAACTAAAGGCCAAATGGCAAAGGAACTGGGGAGGCTACACTTACTGCATGACACTTTCTGAGGAGGTTGGGGTGGAGCCAGTGGCTGAGCCTGTCTGCTTATTTTCTTGGGTTTGCGACTCCAGCCATTTCCCCTCTTCTTCCTCCTTCTCCTTGCGGGTGGGCCAGGCACAGGAGGGTAAATACCTGACAGAACATTTGTGGAATTAGGACAGTAACATGTGGGCACTGAGGGGATTTTGCTGTTGTTCTGTTGCTGTTTATTTCTTAATGCTTATCTGTTTATATCTGATCACAATCCATCCTTTATTGTCCCCTTACTGAAGATTCATCCCAAGCAGACAGTTATGCAACAAGGTATTAAAATTACATGTAATTCTATAATTGAGAGAACTGCAATTTTAACCTTTGGAAACCACTTCAACTTTAATGCACATGTACATAACTAGCATAACAGAAGGATGGAACAAACACCATCAGGATGTCAATGCCTTTTTATAAAAAAGAAGTGGAATTAAGTGTAAATTAAGTGTAAGGATTTTCAAACAGACTTTAGACAATCCAATCTCTTAATATATATACTGTACATATATATATATATTACTTTTAATGAGCTAAATTCCATCCAATGGTTCCCTTACTGGTTCTCAACTGCTGTGTGAAAGATGGAAGAGGTACTTCTGTATGCCTGCAGCTGTGTTGCATTCCAGACGAGCCCACCAGCGCTATGTTCTCCATTCCATAATTGTGTTCACCTCTCTCTGGAGATACTGAGAACAGAAAAGATTATTAATTAATTAAGGGAAGCGGAAGCAAAAATAATGGCTCTGTAGCATAACATCCTTGAGTGAGGCAACAGTCAAAGCACTCAACATAATCTCAAATTCAATTAATTTATTCATCTTCACCTGTCCTTCTCTTCTTGTGAGACACGAAAGGCAGCAGATCATGCCGAGTGAGGACTCTCAGTAGTTGCAGCAGTGGCTCCAGGTTGCCATCACTGATATACCCTCGCCTTTCCAGCTCTAACAACAGCTCGAGGCCACTCGAGTGCTTACACGAGGCCATCAAGGAATCTTGGGAAGACCGAATCTTTAGTCGCCTCCAGGCCTTTAAGAGCTCAGGACTTGGGGAGACCCCTGAATCATCTGCATCGCTCTCACAAGGCTCAACCGTCCAGCTTGCTGGATCAAGAGGATGAGCTACAGGATAGGTTTCGTTCAGAAGGAACGACAACACCTCAATGTCAGACTCTGTCAGTTGAGAGCCAACTATTTCAAAGACCTCATGGAGAGACAACATCCCATAGTAGTTCAGGCACTCATCCTCATCCCAGTAAAGGGAGTGCCTGAGTGGGTACCCTGGATGATGCACTGTAGCCATGGCTCTCCCTATAACCCCTCTCCACCTTACCACCTGTGAAAGACTGTTTAGGACAAAAAATGATTAGCGTTACACAACAGAAATACCAGCTATTAAATGCCAGTATATGGATGACATCCCACTACCAATACGCACAAAATTATGTTGTATTCTACTGCAGTGTGCGCATACTAAATTAAGCTGGCTTGGTGATTACTGTTCAGCAGTTTTTTTTTTTCCTGTCACTGTGTGTACTCGAATTTCTAGCCACTGCACTTCGATGAATAGCTTAAAAATTGCATGTCTCCGCGAGTGGCAACCAAATCGGTAAGCTATATTTCTCTTTAAACCTGAAGGTAATCGACACAAACTGAAAACCGTCTGTGTTTCAGAACCCTTTGGCTAACATGTATTTCACCGTACCGGTTCCACGGTGTACACGTCTAGGCCTGTTTTGGCGAGGTCAGCAGTCCTACCTATTTTTGGTTTCAGCGCGACGCTGTCTTCGAACATACAGGGGCCAGCGACCGCTTCGACCGGGTTATGCTTTCAAACCCAAAAGAAACTAGCTGTCTCTCAGATATACAGCAGCGACCACCCAGACGCCGGTGGAGCAAATTAACCTCCTAGCACGTTACGTAATCACGTTTTTGAGAGGGGAAACAAAACAAGCGTAAGAGTACTGCACGTCAAACAGCTAGCTTTAGACGCTAGCTGTGAACACCCGAGCTCAGATCGAAACTGAGACCCGCTATTAATGGCAATGTGGAAAAAAAAAAACTGTTTTTAAAGTATTTAAAGCATCTAAAGAGCAGTATTAGCGCAGTACCTGACAATTCACGGTCCTGAATATTAGCGAGATATGGCAACTGCCACAGGAACCGTCCGCCGCTGACAGGAACACAATAACAGAGTAAGTGGCCAATCACAGCGCACCGCCTACATGATGACGCCGTCGCCACCTTCCGCCCCCGCTGGTCTTGAATACCACTGAGGTCAGCTGTTCGCTGAGCTACCGTCTCAGCTCTCTCAACGCTGATCAGTTTTCTTTTCCTGACATATTGTTTTCAATTCTAGGATTAAATGAGAGCATTAAAAGCATGGCAAATGTCAGAAGATAAAGTCATGTGTGTAGCTGACACAATGCGGAAATACAAGCCGAAAGCTTGTGAGGAATTGCAACATAATTAACAGACGGAAATTCCTTGACAGTTTTACATAACAGACATATTCCCCCCCCATTATCGGATTAACAACAATTCGTAAAAATCTCGTGGGAATAATAATTGGCATTCCATTAAACAGTGTAAACATATTTTGAGCTGTAAGGCTACATATAAATGCATTAACATAATAAAATATCTAAAAGTAAAGTGAAAGTAAGGGCTTTTCATGGGTTTAACAGACAGTCCGTAAATCCAGAAACAGATCTCCATAGACACATCCAGCCTCTGAGTTGAATATCCTCTATATACTGAGTCTCCATCAACATAACTTAGACAATATAAATCATCATCAATAAGATTTACAAATAAACCTCCAACATTTTAATAGATGAAAATTGTGAGATATTCTGACAAAGTTTAGTTTTTAAAAAAAAATAAGAATCAACAATAATTAGCAAAGAAGAAGAAGAATCTTCATTATGATACATTCTTAACATGGATTTGATATTTACCCATAATTATTGCAAAATTTATCGTATCAGAAATTATATTTACTATGTTCTTCCAAAATTGTGTGAATGAGCATGAATTTAAATTTTTTTAAAAGTTCAACGGTTTCAGGTTTCTGAAGATAGAAACAATATCTCTTAATGAGCACACAACATCTGACTGTATTATATAGTAAAAACATACATGTAAACGTTTTCACAAAATACCCCAAACAACAAATAACAAAAAGGATGCGCAGGCTCCGATATGGTCAATAGGTGGCGGTGTTTAGCCCCTGTACTGCAGGAAGTTGAATCTCATCCGCCTCTCATCCGTGAAACGAGACGTCAACAAAAGACAGCTGAGGTCTGAGGCAGCCCCACTAAAGTTCTGCTGTACGTTAAGTTAACGTACTGATCACCGACGGTTGACCGTTCCAACAGGTCTGGTATCTAATCAGTTCCTTTGACACATAGAACCGCCTGCGTGTTATGTGCTGCAATGTAAAGAAATCCGCCTGGACCTGCTATTGGCCAGGAGCGTTCGCAGAGACGCTAACGTTAGCTGTAGCAATCTTTCGGAGAACAAGCAAAGTATTGTTTGCTACGCGGTATTTTTATGTAACACTATCTTCACACAGGCGCAGAGTTTATTGCAACGATATTTACGTTACTTATACATGAATACTTTATGAACGTGTCCGGCATCCGTTTCCGGATTCGTCCTGTGTGTCAAGTTCTGTGGCAGTGACCAACACTTTGACTAACATTTTCCATCGCACACATGCTGTTCTGCAGCTGCCCATTCAGCCATTTCTCGCACTGCCTGAATATGAAGTGTGACCATCTTACTGGATCAGAAGGGTTAAATAATAACTGCTTGCACATGAATTTTTAAATTTAGCTTGTGCTCTTGTACCCCTGGCAGCGCCACCCAACTTATTTCTCCATTAAGAAATATATAAAGTGGAATTAATAGTCATCAAAATTGCCTTAACCTCTTTTCTTTTTTTTCTACAAATCACTAGTGAACTCTAAAAAAGCACCTGCTTCATGCCTACCTAATCCTGGAGACAGAAAATAATAGCCCAAAAACGAAAATCTTGTTAGAAATAAAACAGTTTCGAAAGTACTTTGTATTTACTTTTTTATATTTTTCCACTTGCTTTCGACTTGTAGCAGTCAGACTATAAATGGTATCCGGAGCGCCGAAGGGGGAGAACTGTCTTGTAGACATGGACAGCAAGGCTGGAGACCTGTTCAGTGCTGACGATGCTCATCCAACTGGTACAGGTGGAGCTGGAATCATGGCTAAGTAAGGGCCATATATTTTTAGTTTTAAGTTTGATGTGCGCCAAATACAAAAGACAAAAGTAATGATAATGCTATGATTGACAGGGCATGTATGACTGTGTGTTCTCTGTGACGCTATGGAAATGTACTGAAGTATCTGCTATTGTTATTTAGTTGTCCAGCATGCTGAAATCTACAGTAGATAATCATTACCCCCACTGATATGTGCAGGCCTAATAGTAGGCACTTAGAGCCCAAAGCTAACATTAACAGAGCAAGAAGTCCTTGCAGGCTGGTTCCAGTGTTATTTTCATAAATACTTAATCTATGTTTTCAGATCCAGGTGTTACTTCTTTCTTTCTAGGCTGGGGCTCCCCAAAGGCCTCTCCATCAGTATGGCCAAAGAATGGATCGACAGACGCCGTGTGTCCATTCGACCGTGGGCCAGCTTTGTGGACCAGCGCAAGTTTTCGAAACCCCGGAACTTTGGAGAGATGTGTCAGAGGGTCGTGAAAAATGTGGAGATTTACAACAGCAACTATACCTTCATCTTCCTGGGTCTCATCCTCTACTGCATGTAAGGCCGACAGAGAGGAAGTGGTTTTACTCGTCCTGCTGTCCAGCTCTCACAGTGTGTATCCAGTACACACTGTGAGAAACTGTCAGCTTAGGGTATCTAAATGCCTGATGAGAACACGTTTTATTCTGACATATTGATTGTGCGGTGTTCTGCGGAAAGAAATCAGAGCTTTGGATAGCCTAAATAAAGTCAGGTTTTAAGTTAAGAATGGTCGATAAGCTCTGGGGCCAGACTGACGACCCACGTCAATATCAGATGACCGTTCACCTATTGATTAGCCCGATTTTGGTATAGAGTGCCAAACAAGCTTTGATTAGGGTAATGTGCTGTGTTAAATTGTAGAATAGCTGCTATCAGCAGTTTACCAACTAAATAACCCAACATCATTGGAGCGTGTAATTAACGCCGTTTAAAATATTAAATGTTGCACTGATGACTATACAAGCTTAATTTTTCATTTCAAGTCCTCAATGTGTCTAGGTACTCTGTTTTGGAGATGCATGTTTTTCATCGGACAGCAGTGCTAATCAATATTTTATGCTTTAATTGAAGATATGAACTACATCTAAAAATGATGCTGTAATGTTCACCAAGTTGCCTGATGTTTCTTCTCCTCAGTATCAGCTCTCCCATGCTGCTGATCGCCTTGGCTGTGTTTGTTGGTGCCTTCTACATAATTCACCTCAAGTCTCTGGAGTCTAAACTCGTTGTCTTTGGTAAGTAAAGCTGCCAACAAACTTTAATCATTGGGCACATTGGATCCCTATTCGAAGTAATGTGGACATTTGTGCTTGTATGTTCCTACTAGGTTTAATTTTTAAAAATGCCAGAATATTTGTTAAAAAAACGATATATTAAATTATTAAAATTGTCCAATCAATGGCCAAATTTGTTGTTATATTTGTAAATTTGTGACCGAGCAGGTAAGGAGCTGACTGTCCCTCATCAGATGAGTCTGGCAGGAGCTGTTTCTCTTCCTGTCTTCTGGTTGGCTGGAGCTGGCGCTGCAGTCTTCTGGGTTCTGGGTAAATGAAACCACAATATTTTCTCTAATTGCATTATCATTATTGGCATGCACTAATATTTTTGCAAAGCTGCTTTTGTATTCAAGCATATTTTGTTACATTTGACAAAAGTCTTGCATAATGTAATTTTAAATCAAATGAAGACGTTTTCTTTTTAAGAAATAAAAACTTGGTCCTCATTGATTTTTTTCCCTTGACATTCCACTGTTGTTTGTTATGTTTCTTCTCAGGAGCGACCCTGTTTGTGATTGGATCTCATGCTGCGTTCCGTGACCTGGAAGGATCCGACATGGAAGAGCTCCTCATGGAACCAGTGTGATCAGCAGGCTGAACCCTCAGCAAGTGCTGGACGACGATCAATCATCACTTCGATCCCGTTAATAACTTTAATTCAGATGGGATTTCGGAAATTCTGCTCTTAGATATGTCTCTAAACTACGGTACGTGTGCATCCTGTATTCTTGTATCTCACCTATGCCAGTGTACATACCAAGAACCCAATTTGTCTTGCCTCTAAAGTAGTCATTTTTACAAACTGTATTGCCTTTTTTCAAACTCAATTATACACGTATCTGGACAGAGGCAAAAATTATTAATTTGTTTCTATTTAAGCACAGTATCATAAAACTACAGTACATGCCTTTATCTGCATATTTATACCTTGGATGCCTCCTGTTTGTTTCATCCCCTGCAAAGCCTCTATACCTTGGCATATCTCTCAATGTATTCATTTCTCTGAGCTGTAGTCTCCACTATAGATAACTTCAGAAACAGCCTCTGACCCTAAACCATCTGACAAGTTTAATGATTTATTATGTAAGGATAATGTGCACAGAAAATGCAATGCTTGCTATTATAATCTGCTAAAAATGATATATTTTCCAAAGGAAAAGTGCCATTTATCACTTTGCAAATGTCTTCTCTAATAATCATGCACATATAGAGACAAGCATGTCTCTTGAATAAAAATGCAAGCCTTTTGTAATATTTCAGATAGGGTGTTTTACACAGAAAGATTGATGATATGAAATTGTTAGTACATTGGCAAGGTGTTTTATATTCTGTGGTAGTTTGCTGACTGTATGCATATTTATCAGCTCTATTTGCAACACTCAAATTTAAAGGTCATTCTGTAAGCCTGAAAGAGTTTTTTGTTGTTGCTGTCTAAGTTTATTATTCATTTGTTTACATTTTGATGTAAGGTGGGTGGTTTTTCCTAAAACTTAAATTCAACGCATTTTCAAAGTGCAATAAACCGTTAATGCAAGGATTGCTTGTCTCCATTTTTTTTAAGGCCTTATGGGCCTTAAGGGCCTTAAGGTTCACCACCCACCCGTTCACGTTTCCAACAGATTTTCCCCACTCAGTGACGCACCCACTGAGAAACCAACTCTAGTAATTGGCAGCTCTATTTTGCGAAACGTGACATTTTCCACACCAGCGGCCATAGTCAAATGTATTCCTGGGGCCAGAGCGGGCGACGTGGAATCAAATTTAAAGCTGCTGGCAAAAAGTAAACGTAAATACAGTAAGATTGTAATTCATGTCGGCGGTAATGACGTTCGGCTACGCCAGTCGGAAGTCACTAAAGTTAATGTTGAGTCGGTGTGTGCTTTTGCCAAAACACTGTCGGACTCCGTAGTTTTCTCTGGTCCCCTGCCTAAACTGACCAGTGACGATATGTTTAGCCGCATGTCGTCGTTCAACCGCTGGCTGTCGAGGTGGTGTCCAGCAAACGACGTGGGTTTCATTGATAATTGGCAAACTTTCTGGGGAAGACCTGGTCTAATGAGGAGAGACGGCATCCACCCTACTTGGGATGGAGCTGCTCTCATTTCTAGAAATATGGCCAGATTTATTAGTCAGCCAAATTGACAATTCAGAGTTGAGGCCAGGAAGCAGAGTTGCAGTCTTACACGCTTCTCTGCGCTTCCTTTAGAGTCATCCACCTACAACCCCATAGAGACTGTGTCTGTCCCCCGTCCACATAAATTCACTAAATTCACTAAATCAAATAAGAGTTCACATAGGAACTTAATAAAAATCAACACCACTAATGAGGCAGTTTACAAAGTAAAGAGACTTAAATGTGGACTCTTGAATATCAGATCCCTATCATCTAAAGGTGTATTAATAAATGAGCTTATATCAGATAACAATATTGATTTATTCTGCCTTACTGAAACTTGGCTGTGCCAAGACGAATATGTAAGTCTTAATGAATCCACTCCTCCCAGTCACATTAACACACACATTCCCAGAGACACTGGCAGAGGTGGTGGAGTTGCAGCCATTTTCAATTCTGCCCTATTAATAAACCCTAAGCCCAAACAAAAATTTAGTTCATTTGAAAATCTCATTCTTAGCATTTCCGATCCAACCATGAAAACTCCAATTATGTTTGTTATAGTGTATCGAGCACCTGGACCCTACACTGAATTTTTATCTGAATTTTCAGAGTTTCTCTCAGCTCTGGTCCTCAAAACAGATAAAGTTATTATTGTAGGTGACGTTAATATCCATGTAGACATTGAAAACGACAGCCTTGGTACGGCATTTCTCTCACTATTAGATTCATTCGGCTTCTGTCAGTGTGTACAAGAATCAACACACACTTTTAATCACACCCTTGATCTTGTTCTGACATATGGCATTGAAATTGAGCATTTAAATGTCTCTGCGCAAAATCTGCTTTTATCAGATCATTATCTTCTAACATTTGAATTTCTGCTCATCAACTATAAACCAAGAGTCACTAGTTATTATAGCAGATGCATATCTGAGGACACTGTTGAAAATTTTAAAGAAATTATTCCCTCTGCATTAATTTCAGTGCCATATCCCAAAATAACAGAGGAGTCATATCTTAAATTTAGCCCCTCCCAGCTTGATCACCTTGCCGATTTCACTGCCGGCTCTCTACGTGCTTCACTCGATTCCATTGCCCCAGTTAAAAAGAAAACAAAACCAGTAAAGAGACTAGCTCCGTGGTATAATCTTAACACTCGCAAGTTAAAACAGAAAACTCATAAACTTGAAAAGAAATGGCGTTCCACTAAACTGGAAGAGCCACACATGGCCTGGCAGGATAGCCTTAAAGTATACAGGAAGGCCCTTCGCCGAGCAAGAAAAGACTACTATTCAGCGTTGATAGAAGAAAACAAGAATAAGCCCAGGATCCTTTTCAGCACTGTAGCCAGGCTGACTGAGAGCCATCATTCTATTGAACCATGCATTCCTAGAGCCCTCACCTGTAATGATTTTATGAACTTCTTCAATAATAAAATTATACTTATCAGAGAAAATATCCTACACTCCACAGATTCCAGTTCAGCAACAGGAATTATAGAGGCCGTTATTAGTCCTGATGTGTGTTTGGAAAGCTTCCATCCAATTGACCTTAAGGAACTAACGACAACATTATCTTCATCTAAATCATCAACCTGTATACTAGACCCCATACCTACTAGGTTGCTCAAAGAGGTTTTACCCCTAATTAGAAATCCACTACTAAACATTATCAATCTATCCCTTGTAACAGGTTATGTGCCCCAGTCATTTAAAGTAGCTGTAATTAAACCGCTCCTAAAAAAACCTACCCTAGACCCAGAAGTTTTAGCCAACTATAGACCAATATCCAACCTCCCCTTTCTTTCAAAGATTCTAGAGAAAGCAGTAGCGAAACAACTATGTGGCTTTCTTCAGTATAATAGTCTATTTGAAGAGTCACATCTGTACAGTTTGTCAAAGCCCAGTGAGATAATGTGTAAATTGTGATTTCGGGCTATACAAATAAAATTTGATTTGATTTGATTTGATTTATGTTGTTCAATTCTTTGTTATTTTGCCCCAAATTAATTTAGCTAATTTGTTCTAAATTGCCTCATTATTCTCGTCTAGTCTGAATACACATTGGAGGACACGTCCAACCCTCGTGGGTCCTCTTATCTACCTCCAGTACTCCAAACACTGCAGCACTCGCCAACCCCCTCTTATGCCCCTACAGCCCCCCATTTCATGTGACCCCTGTGACCTGTGACAGCACTGCGAGAGGACCCCATGCTCAGGTTGCCATGGCAATGACCTTGGAGGGCCTCAGTCAGACACACACTCGTCCACAGACACACTTGCTTACACACTGCGGCAAGGCGAGCGATCGATATTCTATTATACGGGGTGTGTGGGGGGGGAGGTGAGGAGAGTTCCACTGCAGTGAGCTCACTGCAGAGACACAGGGGAAATGAGAGAGAGGGTGAGTGTGTTTGTCAGTAAGTGACAGAAAGTGGGTGTGCATTTGTGTGTGCGTGTGTGAGCAAGTGACACTGCATTTGTCATTGGACAGGAGTGCCTGCTGAAAAGTTTTCTTGTTTCTCCCTTAAAGGAACATGTCCTAAATGCACACAGGATGTGAGAAAGTGACCTTCCAGTAACTGTCTATTACTCACAATATTGTGCATAATTTAATAGATTTTGAAGTATGTGGGCAATATAAGCTTCATTTAAAATAAATGACCCCTGTGGCACATAAAGGTAGCACAATTACAGTCAGTTCCCCTACGATAAAATGTCTTCCCTTACCTCATTTGCAGGGAACGTAACTTTCCTGATTACTTTTATTAACCACAAGAGTATCTCCTTCCTGAACTATTTCATCATGTACCACATCTGATTTATTATCTTGAAAGGTGAGATTTAGGGATTGGACGCTGTTCTCTGTGTGAGAGCCTTCTCCGGAAATGAATCACTGGTGATGTCGACACATTTGTGTGCGATGATCGGTTTGGTGCATTACCCTGGGCTGCTGCCAGCTATTCCTCCTATGGCATTTGAATCTGGTCATTTTACAGGCTTATGTGCATCTACATTCACAACACTAGGTGGCATCCCATCCTCATGTTTCTGCTTCATTACTGCTGCGTTATTGCATTTTGTGAAATGGAATTATATTAAGTTTAATTTCATTCCTGAATATGTGCTGGAATGATATTAAGTCTGATATATAGGGTATTGTTGCAGTGATAAAATTGCATTAACTTATTTGTGTTTGTTCCAAGTATGTGACCAACGTGTCATAAGGTATATTCAAGAAATATCAGTAAACAATTGGATATAAAAGGATAAAACAGTGTAGAGACAACAGACAGACACACAGACAGGTCTAGGTTGTATTAAATGTTCTAGATGTTTTATTGGTGTTGGTTTCATTTATTTGACACACATGTTCAACTAGTTGTGTATTCTTTTTTTCTTGATTTCAACTCTTGCAGCCATCTGAGATAGACCCAGGCTGAGCCCGCTGGCCCTCCACTGGTCTCCAACACATCCACGTACACATGCTGGGCTATCTGGATTGAGCCAGAGCTGGTCCCAGTCCGGTAATAGACCCCAGCATTGTGGCTTCATTATCAGCACTCACCACATTACAACACACTGTACCACATCATACCAGCACACTTGTAGTGACAGGAACCTGAAAGCCTTAGTTGGTGTCTTGTGTCTTCTGGTAAAAACACAACAAAACCCTGGTCTGCTGTTACAGTTTTAGAGTATCCTCCTGAAAAACCAGCAAAAATAACTGAAACCAAACGAAAAACAAAAAGAGAGACACGTAACTCTTGTTTTTTCCTGTCCAACAATATTGTCTCTCTTTTGCACTGTTTTTCAATGTGTTTTTTACTGTTTCATTTAAATTTAGTATAGAATTATATAGATTTCCTAGAGCACACAGAAAGATTGAGTTGTATTTACCAAGTTTGGGGTGTGGGGGTTGTATTGTAATAGTTATTAACAAGGACAATGGTTCACACAGTGCACACAAAACAGACAAACGGGGGTGGGAAGAATGGGGAGGGAAGGGGAGAGGTGTGAGAGACAGAGGGGGACAGGACGCCATGGGGTGTGCTTTGTTATGTCTAAATGAGGAAAAGCAGCCCTCACATACCACCCCCCCTTCATCTTAGAAATAAAAAAGACAAGTAAAATAA
>KV751362.1:1393261-1405618 GCA_001698575.1 Mola mola
CCCCATAACCCACATATTAAAAAACATCAACACTGTAAAGAACGTAAGAGAAGGGAAATGGACGTAGCGAGAATGACAAGGAAACGACCACTCGACTGGTCCTCCACAGACAGGGGACGGAAGCGAGAGGTGGCAGTCAAAGTGGTGTTGGCGGTGGGATCTCACTGTGTGATCTTTATATCTGTGTGTGATTGAAGGACAAGCAGAGGGTTGGCGAGGAGCAGAGAGAGAGGAACAAAGGTATGGAGAATGACTGGGGGGAGTAACAGAGAGCAAGGGGGTAACGAGGAGGGGAAGGAGCTGGATGGCCCTTTTTTGCAGAGCATAGACACTTCCTTTGCATCCTTAGCTCATTCAAATCTACATACACAATATGCAGCTGCCGTTTGGTAGATATATTGGTTTATGTACATAGCAGTGAGAGAACACATGCAAAGAGTATTATAGGGGATGGGATGGGCAATGTTGAAAGTTGTAAAGGTGCTTCTGCTGCTTTAATCTTTGGGGCAGTTGTGATCAAGATTGCTTCAAAGCTGTTTTTGTCTTTAAGGGGACGGGGCATCTGGAGGTGTGTCTTGCCAGAGATGGAGTGATGGGGGGAAGAAAATTGTGGAAGATGCAGGGGGTTGGAGCAAAGATGCTCCGTTGATCAATAGTATGTCTCCTTTTCCACCCAACCTGGAGTGCAAATGAGAGAAATAGAAACAGGGAAGTTCAGAGTTAATGTAAAAATATTTTCGAGACATATTTTCTATATTCTATATTTCATATTTTCTATATATTAAGGACTATCCTAAATTTCCTCTTTGCCAAGAGTTTGATAAAGTCCCTCCCATGTCTGCATGGCTGTTAGCTTAGCATAGTTTAGCACAAAGACTGGATTAAGGGGGAAACAGCTAGCATAGCTCTGTTTGGAGCTAAAATCCACCTATTTGCTCCTCTAAAGTTCCCTTTTTTACCATATTATCGTGTTTGTTCAATCTATCATAAAACAAACATGTCAAGAGGGCATTTGCTGGACAATGTCTTGGTGATTTCCACTAGTCTTGTTGCAGTGAGTTTGCCCAGCAACCAGCAAAAGCCGCAGAACCATGCAAATAGAATATAAAATGCATATTATCTCTGGGGAAATATCACAGTATGCATGGATACTGTAAATATCCTACAATGAAATGCAGCAGGCGTTGGTTACCAACAGTATGTGCCTCCAACTGTCAGAAAGACTTGAGGAAGTAATTGAGGAAATACACATTGTGGCAATACAAGTACAAAATCACAAATACTGTTCATTTGCACAAAAGTGTCTTGAATGATTGCATGTGTTTTGAGTATGGTTGAGGATGGTATGCAATTATAGCTGCAGGGATAGTCCAGCACATTACCTCCTGTAAACTCACAACATGATTTTTTCTCACTTTCGAGGGTAATGTAGTTTTTGAAATAGAAACATACTAACCTCCAGGGTTCCGGCGGAGAAGAAGTTTTCGCACCTCATCATAAACAAAGATGAGAAAACTATAGGGGAAAGCACAAAACCACCAGGTAGGCCTGTTGGAAAGACAAAGGAAGAACAGCGTGTCATAAAAACAATCAAGTCAGCAGACATCTTGATAAGTCTTAACATGATCCCTGTGACACGTGGTAATGTCACTCACTTTAGAGGGTACATCCTGAGTGCCACATCCATGCCTGGACAGTAGGACAGGAAGGCAGCCAGGGCTGTCTCTTCAAAGAGGCCAAAGATCAAGATCTTATTCCTGTTTTGAGAATATTGAGGAGAAGAAATAATGATGAAGAAATAAGGACATGCATCACCCTTGTTCAGATCATTTTAAGCTAATTACTACTGGCAAAAAGATAAATGAAGAAAATTAAGAGGATGCCGAGAAGCTTTTAAAAAGATATACAGGTATATAGGTATTATAATAGAGCTGTCAGACTCACCTCATGCCCTGCTGGAATACAGAGTTACGTCTGGTTTTGCAGACAATGACATCAGCCCACTGCACTACTACGATGCTGACAAAGAAGGCTGTGTGGCATGTGAACTCCACAATCTTCCTCTGCTCGTATGTCTGAAGACATGGGAAAAGGGACAGAGAGTGAGATAAAATGACAAAACCTAAAAAAAACACCAAACCCTTCACTTAAACATCTAAAACTGTGCACATACCCATTGCTGCCCATAGCTGTCGTCCAGATCGTTGACGGAGCGATCATCCCAATTGAGCCGGATGCCTACTAGATGATTGGGAAGGAAACCATTTTCAGCCATGATGACAAAGTAGGAGAAGAAGCCGCCCAAAGCTTGGATCATGCCTGAGGAAAAAAAGCATCCACACAGGGAAACAAAGTTAAAATTATTTGTTTTACAAAGATGTTGCTTTTTTCGAAAGATTATAAACTTGATTTTAACAGAAAAATTACTCTCAAACGACCAATAAGCATCCAGCTCTAAGACAATTCAAAGCCTGGATTAAATCAATCTTCCTTTCACCTACCAATTTGTCCGTAGGCAATGCTGATAAGCCTCTCATTCACCAGCTTGTCCCTGAAGGGGTTCCTGGGCTGACGCTTCATGATGTCGCTCTCGGCTGCTTCGTAGGCCAAGGAGATAGCTGGCACCTGAAGGAAGAGGAAAAGGGCTGAACTTTGGTGCAGTATGATGTGTCGTATTTCTTGTATTCAGCGTTCAGGTGCAAAGATGTATTTGTCATAAATGAGCATGAGTGTTTGATCATCTCTCACCATGTCTGTGCCCAAGTCAATACATAGGATGGTGATGGTTCCCAGAGGCAAGGGAATATTCACAATGATGAACAGGAGGAAGGGGGTGATCTCAGGGATGTTGCTAGTCAGGGTGTAGGCAATGGACTTCTTTAGGTTATCAAAGATCAAACGGCCTGAAAGGTGAAAAAGAGACAGGCCACATTATGTTTCAGATCTGTTTGGCTGTAGTGGCTTGGGAGGTGGGCTTTGCAGATTTTGATTTTTAAAGCCACTATTTTTTGTCTGCGACTTGGATTTTTCTTTCAAATTGTTTTACTTGGGCATTTTCAGTTTATCCTGAATATCATTTTGCAAGCTTTATAGATTCTCCCATTTTAAACATTTGTTTAAATGTTCTGTGTCTTTCATTTATAGTATATCCTTCGCTTCCTCTCACCTTCCTCCACTCCTGTGACAATAGAGGCAAAGTTGTCATCCAGCAAGATCATGTCTGCAGCCTGTTTGGACACATCTGAGCCTGAGATTCCCATGGCAACACCAATGTCGGCCTTTTTGAGTGCTGGAGAGTCATTCACACCATCACCTGTCACAGCTACAATGGCACCCTGTGGGAGAGAGGAAGTAATATTTGTATCTATCCCTGGGGAAAATCTGCACAGATCTCAGAGTACTTATTGTAATGACATGCTAAAGCCATTTAAATAATTGTCTACTTATAAGTACAAGATAATGAATTTGAGTCAATACTTAATGAATAAATTCTATATTATATGTTATTTACCTTGAGCATTATTAAATAAAACCATTGGACAATACATGCATTTAAACATATTTTAAATGAAATATATTAAATCAAACTAAACTCAATTTATTAACATTAAAAATGCAATCAGGCCATCTAACAAAGAGGAAAACATCAGTGGTGGAATCCTCATTCAACAGATGACTAGCACCATCTGCTGTTGGAAAAGTATAATGGCCAATATAAGCAATACAAAATATTTGGACTATGTTATGTCCCCTACTTGTTCCAGTCAAATCTAATAATGCACAAACCAGCCTCTGGCAGCCTTCTACAATGATGAGCTTCTGCTGTGGGGAAGTCCTGGCAAACACAATCTCTGTGTGATTCCTCAGGATGTCGTCCATCTGCTCCTGACTTAGATCTTTCAGGTCTGTACCGTGGATCACACAGGCCTTGGCGTCCCTGTGTGCAGATATCAAAACGTTGATATCAGGCAAGTAATCTACTGTGTGCTCATTTCTGTCAGCGCATTTGTCTGTGATCATTCTTTACCTGGGGTTCACTTGGCTGACGGGAATGTTGAGACGTGCTGCAATATCCTCCACTGTCTCATTGCCCTCTGAGATGATGCCTACTCCCTTGGCAATAGCCTTGGCTGTGATTGGGTGATCTCCAGTAACCATGATGACCTGAAAACAAGACCAATAAAAAGGGCATCTCATCACATGATCACAGGGGTACTCTGAAATATATATTATTTTTGTTCTGAAAAACCCGCACCTTGATACCAGCAGATCGGCATTTGCCAACAGCATCAGGCACAGCAGCACGGGGAGGATCGATCATGGACATGAGGCCAACAAAGCAAAGGTTGTCTGTCTGGAAGTTCACATCATCTGTGTCAAATGCAAAGCCTTTAGGGTACTGGTCCTCCGGCAGCAGCGAGTGGCAGAAACCTGGAAAGAAAAGAATGATTTGATTTAGTGTTTCATTCATATGTAGATCAAGATTAAATTGAGATCTACCACTTCATCTCTGACATGACTTACAATACTCAAAGTCATTCAGAGGTGTTAGTCTTCTTTTTGATAGTTCAGCAGCCTTCATATTAGAAAACATGTCTTCCTACACTTTGGGATATTCAAATCTCTATTTTATTATTTTGAACCTCAGGTCATGGTCCAGTTTTGCATACCCTTGCCTTATCATCTCCCCCTCATTATCCTTGACCATCCAGTTCAGTTTTCTCTCTCCTTACCCAGAACTCTCTCTCCCAATCCTCCCAGCTCCATGTAGGCATTCTGGAAAGCTTCCTTCATCTCCTCATCCATGGGTTGCTCCTTGCCTTGCAGCAGGATGGTGGAGCAACGATCCAGGATCCTCTCGGGAGCTCCCTTCATCACCAGCATGTAACGGTTGTCATTGGGATCCTCTGTTTCATGCACTGAGAGCTGGAGAAGAACATGATAATTACACAGATGTCATGAATAGGGAGCTTTTTTTGCATACCTTGCGTGCCATCACTTACCTGGTATTTGTTGGTGGAGTTAAAAGGGATCTCAGCCACCTTTTTGTTCCTGTCCCTCATCGACCTGACTGAGCCGAAGGACAACTCAATACACTTCAGCAGAGCCGACTCAGAGGCATCTCCAGCCACGTCACGCTTCAGGATGGGCAGTGAGTCTTGTCCCGCTTTGAACTGGGCACGGTTACACAGACCAGCGATACGAGCCAGAGATAGCCAGGTCACTGAGCTCTTGTCAAAAGAGGCACCTGCAGAAGCAATATTAATACAAAATGATTGACACACTATTAACCTTTATTATCCTTATCATAATTCTGAATACAATGGTAACTTATTTCATCAGTGGTGTGTGTATGCTCTCTCTTCACTAACCAGACTGGTCCTCAGTGGTGTCTGCCTCATGGATCTGGTTATCAAACCACATGTGGGCCACAGTCATCCTGTTCTGGGTCAGGGTGCCTGTCTTGTCAGAGCAAATGGTGGAGGTGGAGCCCAAGGTTTCTACAGCTTCCAAGTTCTTCACCAGGCAGTTCTTCTTAGCCATACGTTTGGCTGTCAGGGTCAAACATACCTGCACAAAAATAAATGTATGACGCTAAGTATCATTTTTGTTTGGATGTAGAAGATTCTTGATAAAGTAAACTTATAGTATCATTGAATTAGAAGCGACCTAGAAAATCTTTTTACACTTTCTTTCTATAGATGATGGCAGAACAGCAGGACACACGTCATCGTGTATATGTAAGAATGAATACATGAAAATACATGAAAATATAATTTTTCTGAACAATTTGCATTTCATTTTTTGTACTAATAGACCAAAATCACAGAATGGAGATTTGGTTGAAAATGTTTATTTCTTCCTAGCAAAAAGGACACCTGGTCGTCAATCCTCATGTCAGGACTGACATCATCATCAATTTAACATGCTAGTGATCTACTAGATATCTACTAGTGTGCAAAATGTGTAGATCTGACTTTAACTATCTTTTGCACAATTTTTCTGACACAAATGATCTGTGGCATGGCTGAAAACATTCATTTTTTGATTTAAACAGTAGAAACTGCAAGGACAGCAGCATGGCAGGAGACATGTCAAGGTGCCACCATTAAAGTATGTGATCTCGTCATCAATTGGCTTCTGAGTGAGACATGGCTGCAAGTAGTATTATTATTAACAAAAATAACCATTTGGTGGCACACAGCAGCATGATAGAAAACATGTTGGGATGTTGGCACATGTGGTGGTGCCCATGATATCATAATATCAGTGACTTTTGGGGATATATTGAAGACAGAACATGAAGAAAATGTTGTGTTCAAAAGAAACTAATGAGCAACAACAAAAGATTGTAAAAATAGCACATTAATCTAAAGTATACAAATTCAGGAATTATGAAAAAATGGTTTAGAAAGCTATAAATTTCCCACTTACAGTGACTGTGGCCAGCAGCCCTTCAGGCACGTTAGCCACAATGATGCCAATGAGAAAGATGACAGCCTCCAGCCAGCTGTAACCCAGGATGATAGCCAGGATGAAAAATGTGACACCCAGGA
The DNA here is from genome assembly GCA_001698575.1 of Mola mola. Classification (NCBI taxonomy): domain Eukaryota; kingdom Metazoa; phylum Chordata; class Actinopteri; order Tetraodontiformes; family Molidae; genus Mola; species Mola mola. Next base: position 1,399,819 of record KV751362.1, read on the forward strand.
AGACGGCCACTCCTGTGATAATTTGAATGAAGTGCTCGATCTCTTTGGCGATGGGGGTTTTGCCAGTCTCCAGGCCAGAGGTCAGGGTAGCAATGCGACCCATTACTGTGCGGTCTCCAGTGCAGATAACAATGCCACGGGCTGTGCCTAGATAGAAAATTAAACAGAAATATAATGTTGCAAAGTGAAAATTACAATTATGCATAAGCACACAGGTTAATAATAATTTGTAGTACTATTGCCCTGATGATCATACCTTCCACACAGTTGGTGGAGAAAAAAGCAATGTTTCGGGTCTCCAAAGGGTTGTCATGGGTACAGTCAGGTGACCTGCTCTGAGGTTCTGACTCGCCAGTTAGGGAGGAGTTATCAACCTAACGGTAGGCAAAACATGAACAACTTTTAGTTTAATAGGAGAATAATAAAAACGTATAAATGCTGTATGTGTGTGTGTATTTATGTAGGTGTACCTTGCAGCCATGTGCAGAAACTACCCTGATGTCAGCAGGGATTCTGTCTCCTCCCTTCACTTCGATTAGATCACCGGCCACGACTTCCTCTGCATTAATCTGTACCTTCTCACCCTCACGGATCACCAACGCTTGCTGGACAGAGACACCAGTGATGGTTAAAAAAATCCATGCAAACCTATGAGGCCCATTAGGAGCACACTCTCAGAGCATGGGGTCCAGCAACTAGCAAATAGGCCTGTCCTGTTTGAAAGAAACTGATTGACTGAAAATATTGAGCAAAGAGTTAATTAAATCAAATGAAGTTGAGCTTTAAACACAACATTCAAAACAAGCTAGGAATGTACCCTTTTCCAGAGGGACTCAAAATAAGCCTTTGTACAAATGTTGACTTCCTTTGAACAAACAGGTAATGTACCTGAGGCACCATATTCTTGAAGGACTCCATAATTTTGGAGCTCTTGGCCTCTTGAAAGTATGAGAAGCAACCAGTAATGACGACGACAGCTGTTAGCACAATACCTAGGTACAACTGGAGAAAGACAAAGAGAGATGAAGTTAAGCATATGTCTGCGTGGGCTGTGGGAGGCACTGGGTATGGATTCTGTCAAACTAACATCACTGTGCCGACGTGTTATTTACAGCTATAATTCAGAGTCAGAAGTGTGACAGATGTGTTAATAAGGTATATTCGTGCAAGATGTGTGTGTGTGTGTTGCTCACATTGTCTCCAGCTGGTTCTTCCTCAGTGGCTGCCTGGATGGCATAAGCCAAGAAGCAGAGGATGGCGCCGATCCACAGCAGGATGGAGAATCCACCAAACAGCTGGCGACAAAACTTGACCCACTCTGGGGTTGTGGGAGGAGGGGTGAGGGCATTGGGGCCATCCCTGATCAGAAACTCTGCTGCCTTGGCATTGGTCAGGCCCTGAAGGAAACACAGAGGAAGAGAGGTGTGTATCTAGCGGAGAAAGGCCAGTCTGCACCGATGTAAAGCCAACAAAAACACACATTTGTTTCATTAGTATGATTTTGGAGTCAAGGGGATTGTTGGGTTGGATTGTCTGTAGCATATTGAATGAAACAGATGTGCTCTTACGCCATCTAGTGGACAACTGCACGAACTCAAATGGCAGCTGTTAGTCCTGAGAGAAACTAATGTCATCAACTCACCTGGACAATGTCCGTCTGGAATTTCCTGCATACTTCTTCTACGGACATCTTGTGTTCCGTCTAAAAGAAACAGATGCAGCGATAATCAGAAATCACTCTGAAGCTTAGTATCTTTAATTGTCGCCATTTTTTACATGCAAGAAAAAACTTATAGAAAGTACCCCAAAATCAAAATTAAATTTGCTCCATGCATGCAGATCACCTGAGAGATAAGAATATCAGGGCAGCCAGATAAGGCGACCCAGGTGTCTGTTTCTTGCTCTTGGATGAGGAATCAAAGTGACGACCTCCTGATAACCAGTCGCCCGTCTTATCAGCAAAAATACAATTCCTTTGAGCTTCATATGAAAGATTTATCTTCTCTCAAACAGACGTGATGCCAATTCACCCTTATTTGTTAAAAGCTAGAAAAGGATGGTCTTCAAACACTGAAAATAATTTTCTAACAACCTCAAATTCACAGATGGCATATAAAGTCTTTTGAAGTAGTAGAGGAATCATTTGCGTCTAATTAATCAGCTTTACGTTGAGGATGAGAAATCAACTGGCCTCAAACATATTTAATGGCAACATTTAGCTTCACAAGTACCGTTGTTCAGAATAAATTAAGGCTTTACTCACAATGGGCACTTCCTTCTTCAGGTCATCCATGTCCTTAGTTCCCCCTTTCTTCTTGGGGGATCGGTCATCTTTGTCCTGTGTGGTGGCAACGCGGTAACTGTCTGACCGCCCATACTACAGACACACACAAATGTTTTATACATGCCTTGGGACTAGATTGAGGAGATAGTAACCCGTGGGCCATCGTATTTAATCTTTACTGTTTCCTGTACATGTACATTTAATAATCTAAACAAAACTATGCTTCGTCTCCAAAAATGCATGACTTCTTATTCTATTGTTCATAAAGCTGTCTTGCCTGGAATAACTGTATATACCAATAACTAACTGCAACAGAAATAAAGCCAAAAGGCTTTATTGACTTGCCCTTGAGGTTTTTCGGTTTCTCTATACAATAAATGATGTTGTATCCGTGTGAAGTGGCCTTGTGAGGTAGCCTGTATTTCTCAGACAGTACTAATATCAATTACTCTCAGTTTTTAAGGTCGATACTAGTTGAAGAGCATTAACATAAAAACCTGCAATCAAACGAATGATAAAAGGTAAATGCATTACTTAAGTAGCTCTGGCTTTCTGAACAAAAACACACCTGCTTTGACAGTGAACCATCCTCACTCATTAAAGCATGCACCTGCTGCTCTGCCCTATCTGTTTCATCTCCATTGATCAAATAAAACTGACTATGATGTCCACAACAGCCTTAAAGACACATCACAACACAATCAAGTGCAGATGGTTTGACCTGTATGTTTGAGCCAATTATTGTTGTCCTTTTGTGTGTTTACCTCACAGTAACCATTAATGCCATGAACAATCCAACAGCTTTTGAATTAGACTCAGGTATGATCCACATAGTTAGATCACATACATAAAAGACACTTTGATGACAAGATAATTCATTCATTGTTCAAATTAAATCACAAGTTCATACATGCATGCACAAATGGACACGTCGAATGTCCTCATATGCCTGTTGGTCCAGGTACCCTCCTTACTATAATAGTCCCCTCAGAAATGAGCTTATGTTGTATATTAGACATGATTGGACTATTAATAAACAAGATTTTTTCCAACACTGCAAGATCTAGTCCTTTTAGGTCAATAAATGTAACTCTACCTTGCTGACCAGATGGATAGTTGCCCGACTGCTTGGTCACATCAATACAAATGTCCCTCATCAAAGGTCAGAGGTGACATGGAGATGAAAAAATTCCTTTCAAGAGGCGCGAGTGGGTCCCAGTGGACAGGCCCTTCATTGGTACAACCTAGTCATCAAGGGAGTCAGTTACACACTAATGGCTTGAAACTGGGGTTTGTAGCTAGCAATCCAGCTGATAGGGAAACCACATCATTTGGCCCGACTCAGACAGAGACATCAACTCATAATCAATGACAACTATCCTCTTAATTTCAGACAAAAGTGTGTGTGTGTGTGTGTGTGTATGTGTGTGTGTAGGTTTAAAGGTTAATATTTTATTTTTGGCTGTGTGTTTCTTCACAGGAAACCAAAAACCAATCGTGTGCTTAAAATTGTTAGAATAAAGAAGCACCCTCTAGTGGTGCACTAAGGTAGTGACATTTTCGGTGTCAAAAAACAAACAAAAAAACAGCTGCATGACTTTGTTTGCATTACTGATACAAGTATAAAGAACAAAGAAGAACTTGGATCTATCCTTTCACTACTAGATAAAAAAAAATTGATTAAAATTCACCGGCCAAACTCATATATTAAAAAAGAACCATTGAGGAAGGATGAAGGGAGATCCTTAGTCCTCAACATATCTCAACTGCACAAACTCTCCCCTCCAAACAACACTAAAACACACATACCTGCAGTGCGACAAAATGTGCCTAGGCAAGATGTACATGACCCTGCATATCAAACTTGAACTGTAACTGCACCGCCACTGTGTGAAACTCTTGTGAAATCTAGACTCTACAAATTAAATTTGAATGACCAGTTTTTCTGGTTTGTTGTCCACAAAAAACATGAGACAAAAATGTGCGGATGACAACTCTCACTCGCTTTAATGAACATGGCGAGCGTGTTACTTAACGACTGCTTGTGGATTCAAAGTAAATAAAGAAACGATTTGTTCAAGCATGTCAGGCAGAGAGTAGCGTGTCAGTGGGTAGGTGCAGTTGTATTATGCTGCGAATTCACACATACACGTGTACATATGCAAAGTTCTGCAACAAAAGGGCAGGTGAGCAAACCTCTTGCCGCAGGAAGACGAGGCAGCGGCTGTAGAGACTGATGCAGTGGAAAAGTACTGCTGCTCACCCCCTCAGAGATGAACTCAGAATGTGTGTGTGTGTGTCTGATTAAGAAAGAGGGTATGTGAGGGTGCGTTTGCACAGACATGTAACATCATAGTGTATGTATCATGTTAGGACTTGTTGTCTCAGTTTAGATGCCAAAGGCTTTGAATGTAGTGGTAACAGTCTTATCTTACAATCAGCTGTGAAAAAAGCGAGACAGTCTAAAAGATTACAAATAGGCAGTTGGTCAAACACTGAATAATCCAGTCACAAGCACTGCTCTTCTGAGCACATGCCCACTAGAACTGATAACATAAATATGGAAACACACACACACACACATAGACACCCAGATGCCCAGACAATGGGAGTTGATGGCAGGGAGGGGCACCACACAAAACACGGCGAGATGGATGTTAAGGCGTGGATGACAGGACCAGGCACATGGAAAAAGAGACATCAGTAGGAGGTGAGAAGCGGGGACAGATAAAGAGCGAGAGAAGCAGGTGGAGAAAGGAACAGAGAGTGACTGAGTGAGTGAGAGAAGAGCTGTTGTCACCCTTCTCTCATGCTTCTAATTAGATATTGACCAGCAGTCTTTGTCTGCTGGCTCTGTGTCAGTGTTGGACCCACTGTGAACCCACTCTAACAGATTGCACAACCTCACTTATGGGTTTTTGTCCTCATATGCTAATACTAGTAGCGTATATTCTCACTATGTGTGCCTGTGCGCCCATACGTTTAAGTATTGTGAGAGATGTGAAAGATTAGTTTTCACTCAAAGACGAACCCACTTGCTGATATCGCAATAGAAGAAGTAATTGAGTGAGTTGAATCTCATTTACAGGTTGCAAAATATTGACTTTTATGGATGGATAGGTCAGCTAATCTGATGCATTACACCTTTAAACCACAACTTTAAATATACTGTTACATATTTAAGTTGTGTATATGTGTGTGTGTATATGTATATACAGTATATATATAGTTCATATTCGTATCTCTCTATCTATACAGTATTTCTATTTTAGTTGTTTAATTTTTTAGAAAAAAAGATGAAAGTATTCAAAAATGAACATGTAAAATCTTTTCATTTGCACAAAACATCGAGATATACCCGTGTGTCTGTGTTGGTGTCCGGCTGTCTCACACAGCTGTGGGTAATCTAATGAGCCCCCCCGTTTGAAGGAAGGAAACAGAGACTCATGGCTGGAAATACTGAAATTACACACACTCGCTCTCACACACAGACGAGCAGACAGACAGACAGACCCA
>KV751362.1:1416478-1457025 GCA_001698575.1 Mola mola
CGACCGGACCCCATGGAAAAAGGCCCGGCCACCAGGCGCTCGCCTACGGACCCCTTCCCCAGGCCTGGCTCCAGGGCGAGGTCCCGGTATCCCTCCGGGCAGGGCACACAAGTCCTTGTTTGTCACCATCATAGAAGTCTTTGTAACCGTGCTTTGTCTGGCCCCTCACCTAGGACCAATTTGCCTTGGGTGACTCTACCCGGGGGCAAACAGCCCCCGACAACATGGCTCCTAGGATCATTGGGGCACCCAAACCCCTCCACCACGGTAAGGTGGCGGTTCCTGGAGGGGGCTGGATGGGGTTGTAACAGATAATTTGCTTGCGTGCATGCATGTGAATGTGATCCTGGCTAATCCGGTTTTATAAATGTCTGACATAATCTGTGTTTCACCCACAGTGTCTAAAACAGCGAGAGGGGGAGGGTGATGGACAGGCAGATGAGGTTTTGGAGGATGACAGGGAGGGACGACGGGGGAGGATGAGGAGGACAAGGAATGAGACGGAGACGAAGGAGGAAATAAAAAACCAGGTGGGTGGTGGAAAATTCCTTTGGGATTTAGTGAGTAACACACGACTCTCAGTGAAGGTTCATCATGCAGATGTGTGAGACGTCAGAGCAGAGTCTGTTATCAGAAATTCTCAAACAAAAAAAGAAGCAAAAACAGGAATTTGTCAATGTCTGTAATCAATATCCATTTATATGCACAGATGTAATTAAAAATACATGAAGACAATTCATCAGATCCATCAAAAAGATGATTATGAAAGCTAAACTGGCTAAACTAAACATGACAGAAAAGGAATAAATATGATTAAGGGACATTATTTATTAAACCCTCACATGAGCTTCTTTAAAAATCTTTTAAATTTGAAATAAAATTCAGTTGTTAATCCATTTTTTGCAGTGCACGTTCTTCTTTTGCTTTTCAGCATACGTTACATACATACATTTCGACTATTACTCTTTCTAAGTAAATCTTTTGCCGCTTTATCTGTACAACATATCATGTATAATAGCAAAGTTTTTGATGACACTGAGCTCATCTACTCCTTTTTCTTTTGGAATTTGAATAAGTATCAGCGTAGGTTTATTAACATTGATTCAAATATAGCCAACACACGGTGAGCATTTTAGACACTTTTTCAATTTCAGTATTATAAAATTACTATCTTCATATTCTGCTTGTTTTAGGCAAAAAAAAAAAAAAAAAGGTAAACAAGAATTGCTGATGGCCCTTCACGCTTGCTGATTAAACCTCTAGTTGAAGTTGGATGTCATAATATGAATTATGGGAGTTTGCCAAACTACCCAGAAATCTTTTCAAGGAAGCCAAGGGACCATTGTTACAAACCCACAGAGTGCTTAGAGGACATCTCATTAAACAAAAATCTAAGGTAGTAAATAAAATAGAAAAGAAATCTTAATAACCAAATTGTGACTACTCCTTTTTAGTAAATTAAAATATTTCATTCTGACAGTGAGGCTGTAGAGCAGTAAAACATAGGTAGTGAAACATAAACCATCTTTAATAATGCTTTTGATGGCACCTGGGACCATGAATGCCGCTATTAATCATGTGACAGATGTGCTCTTCCTGCTATGACATGAAAAAAAAAGGGTTTTGCCACGAAAATGGTGGGTTTTGATTAGAGTGAGAGAGAGCAAAAGGGAGAACTGATCAGCATCAAGGAGGAAGTAACACACCTGCTGTGGATGTCAGAGATGTGTGTCGACTCATGATAGTCAACCAAAATGCACACATGACTTAGGCTTTTCTCCCTCTCTTTCTCTCTAACCATGCGTGCGCCTGATTCTGAAGCATTTCCCATCGTCTATCCATCCTCCTCCTCGCATAGCTGTCCTTTCAGCACCGCCACCACTGCAGCAAAACGCTGCTCCCCTCTAGCTTTAACATCATGGGGGTTTTTTTTCCTCTCTACTCCTCCTACATCTTAGCTACATAATACCACTTACACGGCTTACATGAGTAATCTCTGCAGACAGCAAACAAAGAATTGGCAACACCGTGCTGTTTATGTTGACTTGCAGTTGGTCTGTGCTTGAGAGGATTCAGTTGTTGAAACGATCCTTATTTTCAGGGAGATTCACTCAAACCAGATTCTTATACTCACGTTAGTGGCTTTCAAATAATCTGATTTTCTAAACACAGAGTAATTACCAAAATACTTTGAGTCAAACTAAAGAGCATTTAATGAATTTTCTCAGTCAACAAGGCCATTAGAAGGCAAACATCCATCTACTTGTTTTCCACTTTATTGAACCCTTTTAAATATTTATTCTCAGTATGCAACAGAAGCACAGTTACTCATTAATTAAGGCTTGATAAGTGCTATGCGGACATCCTGCCATTTAAACTTTAAAGGGTACCTGTAACTGCCTTTCTAAGCCATCAGGATTATTTCTTTTTTTTTTTTGACAGCAAAATGTCATTCAAGATTTATACTCAATAGTTTACTGACAATGTCTAAACAGTCATTCTGTATTAAGGGCTGGCCTTTTTTTCTTACTGTAAAATCATGGTTCAGTCAACTTTATGGTCTACACAGGGATATACGGTTTTGCACAGTAACGTTGCCCCTATTATTTCAGCAACTCTTAAACCTGGCTTTTTCCAAAGAAAACAAAGAAATATGCTCCCATTCTTACCTCATGTATCTCATATCTTCATTTGATAAATTTGTATATTGAAAATGGGCTGGAAAGATGAATTAGGAAGCAGAAGATCATATGAAGTTTTAATGACAAAACATATGTCTGATGCATTCTGGATTTTATTGTAACATATATTATCATCTTTTCATATTCACCAAAAATGCATTTCAATTGTTATTTGCTCACTACTGAAATTCACAAGGCCAATAAAGACCATTTTTACAGCATCAAAACCTAAAATATTAGTTCTAGCACCGGATATGTGCATTGTTCTGGAAATAGCTCTGGATCGACTGAAGATATGTCAAATCCATTGACCCAGGGTTGGGAATGTGGAACACCATTTGGTGTGGATTATGTGGTAATTTACCCAGATTTTTTTTTTTAACACAGTTTAGCTGTGGACGTTTCTGAAGTTGTCAGCCAAAAAACAAATGTATCAAAAAGCACCCTATCTCCCAGTGATAGAAAAAATCCTTTGAAGTTGTCTTTAAATGTAAAGAGATCTACGCTGGGTCAAGACCCACTTCTGGTAAAATTATGATGCAAATCTGTGAAGCATTTGGCAGCACACAACAACACAAACTCACAGAAGAGAATACATAACCTCCTTGGCAGAGGCAGTAAGTGAATGAATGAATGAGGCCTGAAGATGTTCATTCTAATATTTCTAACAAATGTTCCGATGGTTAGCCAGTTTGTTCCAAAAAAGTAATACTGTTCTTAATGACATAGAATTCCAAATGTAGAATTGCTTTATGAGGGCGGATGAGAGAAAATGGCTTTTGAATATTATGATTATTCAGCAGATTAGCAGATGAGCTTTTCCCTTTTGATGATCATCTCGGTAAAACCCGTTAAGTGTGAACTCAATTTGCAGTAATTTTTATTCCTGTTGCATTTTATTGTCCACCTTCAAATCCTCTGCTCACTGTTCTCGCTGTGGTGGCCATTTTGCTGAATGTCCACCAGCTCCAGCTGCTTCGAAGCTGTTTGCTTTGTGTTTTTCGCGTCTGCTGAGCTTGTGCTCTGTCACGCTCGCTTATCGCAAAGGAAAAGGTTCGCTTGGTTCAGACAATGCTGCAGTCTGCATGGGTCAAGTGTTTGTTTTTTTTAAATTTCATAGCCAGTGTGTGTGGGAGCATCATTTGTCTCTCTGATAACCTGTCACATAACGCAGCAAGCAGCCCCAGCCTGATTTAAGAGACAGGATAGTTTGCGTATGGGAGCATGTCAGATAGTTTGTCGGCATCTTATACCAGCTGAGTGTGACTCTCGCTGCTGCATACACATGTGAGCTGCAATACGTGTGTGTAGCACGTACAGTGAGCAGCCTCGGGACTGGTGGGAACGAGGGTGACAGCATCGTAGCAGAGATGGAGCTGAGCCATGTGCTCGGCAGGGCTGCTGGCTCTTTAATACCTATCGGCCAATCAGGCAGAGGATGCTGGGAGCAGGCCGTCCTTGAGAACGACCTTGCAAGGGGGCTGAGAGATGGAGGAGTAGAGAAGGAAGAGCATGCAAAAGGGGCACATAAGGGAGCGTAAAGGAGGGATGGTAAAGTGAGTATGATCAAGCTGGAAGCCAGGGAGGACTTACAGCAAGAAAGACAGAAATGGCAAATTCTTCCCCACCACACAGGTACACTCGCTACTGCGTGAAACAAATGGATATGATAGATGGGTAGTTAGAGGCAGACAGATAGCTGACAGATGATTGAGAGAGATAGTTGAGGACATTAAGAGGATTAAAAGTTCAGCTGCGTAGTTCTGCCCGTCTGTAGCTCGCCGTCTCTGTCTCTCTCCCACCTTAACAGACGTGCACACATCACTCTGTCCAGATTAAACTGACAGCATGCCACATTCTCACGCTTGCATAAGAATTTCTCTGAAAGGGATGAAAGAGAAGGGGAATAAAAGGACTCAGAATAGAGAATAAAGTCTCAGATTTCTTAAGAAGCCTTTACAAGACTCTTAAAAAAAGGTCCTGTTAAACATTCTTACTGGTGAAGAAGCTTGATGCCACTCTCCTGAATGTAATTTAAGTATGTTACAACCCGTAACATACTTCTGTGTAAGCATAAAGACTGGAAACATCATATTAAACAGCAGCAGTTTATAGTTAGTCTCGGCACTAAATCTTGACAATGCTTTTTTTTCCAGAATGCCACATAAGATTTTGAGGCCTCCCCTATACAGCAGGTGCACAGTGATGTGTTTGTGTGTGTGTGTGGCCTAGTTCTGCTCCAGATGACAGGGTGTGTGTGTGTGTGTGTGTGTGTGTGTGTGTGTGTGTGTGCATGCTATTTGTGTGGGTAAATGATGGATAGTCCCAATGAAACTAAGGCCGTAGTTTGTCTCCATATGTCCAGGTCTGTGTGTGTCAGCATATTTATGCATCATGTGTGCTATTATGTGTTCTCTAGCTGTGGTGTGTGTGTGTGCGCGCATGCGCATAACTGTGGGCCCACTTCTTTTGAGCAATGAGTCAGTGTGTTAGCCCAATGCTATGCTAGCAACCGCAACAATGGTTTCATCATTGGTGCACCCAGTCACCTCAGACACACACACACACACACACACACACACACACACACACACACACACACACACAAAAAGAAAGTCTACGGCAGGGCTAAGATAGGGAATAAAAATAATTTTTTAACATGTTTTAAAGGCCTCTTCACAAGATACATCATACATTACATAGATGATGGCATTTCTTCCAAAAGCTCTCCATAAATGACAGCGATTGGCATACAAAATCATATATTGTTGATCATATATCGTGATATCCATTCTGCCAAAATACTGTGGGGATAACTGTAGGTGCTTTAACAATGTATTAAATGCTGCCTTTAAAACCAGGTAAAGAAATAGTTTATCCAATATAACAATATCCATAACATGCACTATATACTGTATATGGCCCTAGTTTGCAGTAAAACCACCATGCATTCAATCTGCTTGCTAAGGTTGGCTGTTCATTTGTCTTCTGATTATGTGCCAGCTGTACATATGTAGGGTTGTGTGTGTGCAGAAGGAGGCTACTGTGTGCGCCTCATTGAAGACACCCCTCAGTAGGAGTGCGGGTGTGTGTAAGTGACTGGGTAATTGGCTCTTCACTGACCACTGCTTCGTCCCCTCTGTGCTCACTCACACACACAGTTACAAGCAATAGCTCAAATGTAAGATGGAGGTCTGTGGGGCAAGTGTTTTCTATACTGCACATTTGACACATCGCAACTGAAGCGCTCATCATTCAGCAGCATTAGGGTCAACCCTTGTCAAATGAGTAACTAGAAGCCCTCCTCTACCCCATTCCCCTTTGAATTTTTCCTGCTCATCTCATTGTTCATTTGTCAGACATCCTGTACTAACATGTCTGGACAAGATGTTCAGAGCACAAGGGCTTTTATTATGAGACAAGGGAGGAGATTCTGGAAGTTTACATGGTAACAGCATTAAACATTTCTGCACAACCCCCCTTTTATCATTCCGAACTACTCCCTGCTTTATCTTCACCGGATGCAGAGAAGCTGGCCCATTTATCACCACAAATTTGAATTACTGCAACATAATAAACCCCTGCCCCTGGGATTCCTGCCAGGGGCCTCCAGCCTCCAGCTTGGATGCCAATGAGAGAGTGAGGTCATCAAGAATTTACACTAGTAAAATTGCTTGCCATGGTACGTAGATATGAAGATCAATACCGCATTCATGCCCACACGGCAGCGCTGACGTAACAGCCAAGCCAGATGACCAGTAGCTTAGTTAGCTTACTGAAAAGAGTTTTCCTGGCTCAGTCTAAAGGTAAAACAGAGCTGTTACAAGAATAACTTGTAGTTTTATTGAGTTCATACCCGACCCTCTTGGCTGTGAGGAGTAACATGCAGGAGGAAATTGTCTGGATCATATTGCTTTGCAAAAAAAAAAAAAAAAATCGAAACAGGGTTTATATTTAAATACCTCTCCTAATCCGTGCCTGTATCTACAAACACCTGCATACCTGTTTGCATAGTTACGTTTATGAAGTATGAAAGTTGATTTTCAAATCAGACATCATTGTGGCCCTTTGATTGAGCTCTGTAGGACCTTAACCTTTACTGCATTCCATCTTCCTAATCATTCCACCAGAAAAATAAAAAAAAAACCTTCATTGTGTTAATTAAAAGCTGCCGGCTCTTCCTCTTCTTCATTTTTGAGGTAAATCTTTGGATACACTCAACTTTCTTTGTCCTAAACATTTGCTTCTTGTGTATGCATTTTCACACTGAACATCTTAATCGGATGTGTGTGTGTACATCATGGAGGAACAGATGAGTAATGTGATGTGGAGTGAGATGAAAGGAGGGGGATGGGAGGCAGCAAGTCTCCAGGGCCATTTGACTGGGGTGACCCTAACGGCTGATTGGCTAATTCCCTCCCTCTCTGAGCCATCCCATGATGCTTAGAGGAAGGATGGCTCCCAAGGTTATGGGACGTGCAGCTAGCAACTGTAGACATACACACACACACACTTATCCTTGGCAAAGCCTGGGGGATTGTCACATTTCCATTTAAACTGCTATAGGCATGTTATAACAGTAAATCACAGGTTATTCACATCCTCAGAAGATCAAGGTGAGCAGCAGACAGCAGAGTGTGGTCAGCTATAAATGGATACTCTCTAAATAAAAACTGTCAGAAACAAAAACAAATATGGTTTTTTTTTGTATTAAACAAAAATCATGATCATCAGAAATAGAATTTGAGAGTCTTCACTGCCTCAGATGAGATCGTGTTGTTGTTTTTTCTAACCTTGTGGGCGATTTTTTTTAATGTATTAATTTGCAAATCATGACTGAAATAAGCAGACAAAGTCATGGCTGAAGATTTCATCCTGCAGTCCACCAATAATGATAAAATAGCAAAGGATAAAAGAAAAATATACCCCAAAACAATGTCTGACAGCCATGTCCTTCTGTGTAGAAAATGTAAGGAGCCAGTTAAACATGTATGGCTAAATAACTTTTGTGTTAGAACTTGCCAACTGTGCATTGTATAGTATACTACTATAAAAGTGGGAATGTGACAGAGCAGGTAGGCTCCGGCTCGCTCCGGCTGCAGGCAAAGGGTGGAGCAGAGAGCAGAGACGGGGCAGGCTAAAGTGGTGCAGTCAGAGATCTCTGTTACATAGATGAGGCAAAGACGTAGAATTACATTCAAGTCATTTTAAGGCCACAGAGGTTTTTGTTCCATGAGAAAAAAAAAATCAGAACGTGTAAAGAAAAAGAAATGAGTCTCTAAAGGTTTAATCAATGGCTCCAGGTATAACCAAATTAACAGAACAGACTTAAACAAAAATCTTAACTCCAGCTTCACTCCATGGTGTTTTTATTTATTTATTTATATATTATTCGGAGATATTCACTTTCATTACATGGTGCACGGCAGCAGACTGAGCGTGCTCAATGTCATGGGGAGAACTCTGATGTTATCAAGTGACAACTTCGCTATCGGCACCATGATAAGGGAACAAACCCCATTTACTGGTGGCAAAAGACTGATTTGTAAAACATTATGAATGTCCGATGATGATATTTACAATGACTTACTGCAGCCCTCACTTCATCTGCATAACACACAGTGTAGCACTTCTTGTTAGCAATGTCCAGCTGTTGAGCTAATGCAGATGTATTAGCCCCATTATCCAGCCTGAAGACGCAGACAGAGGATTAAGTTCTGGCATACTAATGAACGCTAAGAGGTTAAACTCAGGCTGCTTGACAATAAAACTGATGACAGGACCTGAATATAATCAGGACAGACGTCTTTGTGACAACTGCTGACTGACATTTTCATTGATAAATTTGAATAAATTCCAGCCATGTCACGCTGCTTCCCTAAGGGTGGGTCTGCAGGCTTGATCAAATTCCAGTGAACATCTGGACACACACTAGCAACCAACCAGGCAGCGCGCGCACACACGCGCGCACACACACACACACACACACACACACACACATCATTAACTTGAGTAGCTCTCACGTACAAATAAGTCACAATCTATTAGATTATGCCATGTTAGCTACCACATGTTAACACGCGGCGCTTCTAAATCAAAGCTTTTTTACTCTGATGGAATGATCCGCTGTGCTGTCACTTTGTTTATACCCATATTCAAGTCTTTCCCTGGCAGTCATTTGAATGCACTGGTGTGAGCGTGTTTATGTACAAGAGAGAAGGCACTTTGGATAAGTACGCAAAAGGCATTCGGTCATTCAAATGTTCATCGTGTCATCACCGGGGACTGAACCATCTGGCACCGCATTGGCGTTTTGGCCTGGACTGGCTGGTTCATTCAGTCCTGATTAAACAAAGGCTATATTTTGTGTAATTCTATTTGAACAGAGGATTTTAAAGTGGACTTTTCTTTTGATTACTTTATGGTACGTGCAACTCAAGGGACATATTGAAGGATTAACAAAACAAAAGGCCTACAGAAACACAATGAAGATGTTTCTTACAGACAATAAGGGATCTTAAATGGTTTCATTATTATGAAAATTATACAAATCACATTGTGTGCTTTGTGTCAGGACAAATGGGCATCCGTAGAAGATTTTACGATCATAGAATTAATTTGTATTTTTTCTCACCATTGTTAAAAAGATATAAAAAATGATGGAATATATAAATAAATCTGCACTACATATACATATAGCTAAAAAATCAATACAGTTATTTGTATGGAAAATTGGCAAAAAGAACGAGGAGTAAAAAACAGACAGTAACACTTGAAATGACTTATTTAAGCTTAAATGATCAGTGCTAACAATTTCTTTGTACCATTATCAAATATAGTACCGTTATTTTGGGCTGTACAAAGAAGTGAGAATCCTGTCAGCATTTATTGAAGGATTATTATTGAATAATATTAAATTATACAAGAGGGAAATGCGAAAAGCTTCACAACTCAGAAACAAACTGTTGATACTACCAGTTATCTACCCTGATACTAAAACTGCATAATTATTAGTAATTAGGATAAAATATATATCAGGCAGGGGAATTTTTCACGCCTACAAGTCAAAAGACAAATTTTTACCCAACATTTAACTAAGAAGGCTGAGATGTGGTTAAATACTTGAAATAGTTTGTAATAGATATCCCCATGGCCTGGAATTAATATTCAAGCTCAAATATCTACAGAAAGTGTTCGCATCCCCACCTTCTGTTCCTGGTAATCATCAATTTAACGCTGGGTCAGTGCTATTTATTGCTGGATTATTCATGTGTGTCAGATTTCAATGCATGTGACAATAATCATCATGCAGGGATGAATAACCCCTAAGTATATTAAGAACGAAAGGATAGTTTTATGACCTCATCTTGCTGACTTAAGCAGATTTTTCCTCTGCTGTAAAACCTTCATATGCAGAAAGTGATTATAAATAACGACAACTAAAGCTCATAAAACGCTTTCTCCTCTCCTTCTCTCTACCTCGTCCTGTCCAGGTGGGGCAGCTGCCTGATAACACCACTTTTGTGTGTTCACCATCCCTCCGCCCACATTTGCAGCGCCTGATGACCACGATTGGAGGAGAGACCAGCGCTACCCTGTCTGAGTGGGCAACAGCTGAAAGTCAGCACAACGTGACTGGATTAAGTGGACTCCCTCTGGGCTTTGTGGGAGAAAAAAAAGGAAATATGATAAAGGAAAGGAAAAGTGGGGAGACAGGTGTTTCGAGAAAGTCCTGCAGGCCCAGAACATTTCAGATCAGCAGAGGAGTGAGTAGAACAACGTGTAATATCTCTCTCTGTCACGCAGGAAGGAGGCTGCAGTCACCAGTCCGCAGCCATTAATAACCGAGGCAGTAGTTACTGTTGTGACTAATATAATTTGAGGGTTAGCAGTGAGCGGAGAAAGATCCGAGCATGCCAGGGAAGACGTTTGGAGGGCATGTCGGACATCCCATCCCTTCAGGCGAGAGGAGGCGCAGACAATTAAAGGGAGTCACTCTGCAGGTACAGGAGAGAGATGCAACCTGAGCTCATAGCATTAAATATTAAGCAACATTTCAAGGCAGCCGGCATCACAGCTGCCCCCTGGGAAACATGGTTCAAACGTCACAAACACACTCAACACTCACTTACAACAGACAACACTCTTAATGGTCTATTCATTTTATAAATCGTGTTTATCTCTCTTGTTATTTCACTAACCTCTCTTCTTCTCGTGCGCTGTTACAGTACATAAGGTGTTGGGATTTACTACTTATTTCTTTTGTCTTCTCTGCTCAGTATTCCATCCACATAAACGTCGTCATCACAGCTTCCTGCAGGCTAACATTTTATTTCGGGTCAAATTGGGTGATTGTATGTTACTTCACTCGTGTGTCTGTAGATATTAAAGTGATTTGTGGTTGCATTCATTATTTGTCAGTGCTTGTCCTGCCTTATTAATGCAGGGCCAAGTGCTGTAATACTGAATAACCCTGTGGGATCATTATCACTCCAGTCTGTCCCTTTGATGACACTGTTCAGTTCTATTATGTAATTACAATTGTGTCACGCTTTCACACCAGGAAAATATTCACTACATGGTCCAGTTACATATTCGTAGTATCTAAGTCTGTATATCCTCCATTCTTTAAGCTATTTATAGATTTACTTAAAGATGAACTATGCTTTTTTGTTGTTGTTTTTTTTTTTTTACCTATGTCCTATTTGTCAGTTGTTTAAGCATATAAGCGTTCTAAAAATACATCTGTTTTTGATATTACTCCAGTATTGATGCCTGGATGCTGCTTACTTCCACAAGGATACAAAATGCATTGGCATGGGGCAAGTGGGAACATCCAAATCACCTTTTTTAGCCACTAACAATGCTCAAAATGTTATTCCAAGTGTCTGGGAATATGAGGTGGACACCTACAGTGGAGAACCTGACTCAGTAACTGTAGAGATAGTGTGCTCGTACAGATTGTGTTTCTGTTGCCTTACTCTGCCTCCCATCGCTAACAGTACACCACAGCCATGACCAGTCAGTCAGTAGTCACTTCACAACCCCAAGCTGCACCGATTTCTCCATTTTTTTATATATATTTAAGAGGAAGACAAACAAATTAGTGTAGATTTAATCTGAAGTATCTACTCCATGCTGTTGTAATCTTCTAAACGGGAAAGATAGGAAAACGCTGTACAAACACCTAATTATATCGTATCTTTACAGTGATGGAGTAAAAACACCCGGATGTTTCACTGTAGGTATCTACTCCATGTTATCAAGCACTTGCAATAACATTTGTCCATTATAATTGGCGAAAAAAGGGATTTTATTTGTGACATTTTAAGTTGCCTTGTGCCGTTGCATCTGACAGCATTTTAAAATATAGATGTATTTTAAGTTTAGATCGTAAAAGTTAGACAAAGGGCCTAAGCTCTCCTTTCCCTCTTTCAGAAAAGTCCATGCAAGCTTTTATATATCTCTGTTTCAATAACATAGCATGGGGCTGATCAGTTTCAGCGTAGGTTTTTCACAGTGACAAGTCTGGGGAAACAAGTAACACATTTGAACCAGTCTGAGCTGAGCCAGGCCTCGTCCAGCTGTCCTCTGGCCTCGTCTGCCCTCCAACTTCATCGCCTCTCTAATCCCCAAAGCCTCTCTCTCTCTCTTCCTCCTACACCACCAGTGCCTCTTATCTACTCCACTCACTTTTTCAGTCTCTCTCTTTCCATTCCTCTGCAGACTCACATTCCTTCCCTGTTGCAAGGGCGCCTCGACAGCGTCACTCACCGTGGTGCCAGTGTTCGCGCCTCCCTCGTCCTCTCGCTCCCCCATCACACAGTGTGTCCTTCCAGCCTGTACAGAATTAGACCCGTCGAGGGATGATGAAGGGATGGAAAAAGAGGAAAGAGAGAGAAGGAGAGAGATGAAACTGAGGACAGGTGAGGAACATTTGGGCTACTTTCTGGAAACCAAGTGGAAAACAAAACTTCACTCATGGACTCTTAAATTAATTAATAAGCTTGCATAATGACTACTCATTTTTTTGAATCAGCACATGTGAGTCTAAGACATACATCCTGTCTCCACCTGTCCAGTCGTGTGCTTGATGCATCCTCTTACAGTCTGCTGAAGGTTCAGATCTACTCTCAGATGTAAAGAGTGCAATAGCACACAAACAGAAACCATTTATTCTCTTTAATCTCAGGTATGATCCAAATTTTTTGAGTTGCCACTTAAGCTTAAGAGTTTGCTTTAATCTGTGTTTCTTTCCAGTGCTTTAAATAGAAATCCAAGGTCATCCAAGGTTTGCACAGCCTGTCAGCCTGAAACAGGCCTGAGTTAATAAGAGTGCGTGTGTACTCACCAACCAAGCCAGCAGCATACAGCCAAACATGCTCATCATTGTCATGCACATGATGAGCCTGGGGAGAGTTAGTTCATCGGGTTGCTGCTGGCTCAGAGAGCACGCACGATTAACTTGGCCTGCATGTTTCAATGAGCGCCTATTAGCATACACCACCACACTTTTGTTCTATTGACGGTCAAGGTCACCTGGTAAATCCCTCTTCACCTACTTTCCTGGGAGTAAAATCAGTCCTTTCTTCCATCCCCCATCTTTTCTGTCCACCCCGATTCTCTCAATCCTGCTTCTCTGCTATTTTTAGGTGGCTTAGCAGCACTGAAAGGATGAAAGGTTTATTCTCTGCTTTCTCTCTCTCACTCATTACCTGGCTGCAGATTCACAGTCTGTTAATCCCATAAAGCTGGAACTATAGACAGAGTTGTATGAATTTTCATGAATTTCTTTAAATCTAATGTAAAAAGCCAAAACAAAAAAATTGAAACTAAGTTGTCTCCTCTTCATCTGTCTTTACATGAGTCCTCAATTGTGTGCATTACGAGCACACTGCTGTAAACCCTCTTTAAATCAATGCAGACAGAGCCATTAGAGACAATACTACTCCTGCTCGATTCCCAG
The DNA here is from genome assembly GCA_001698575.1 of Mola mola. Lineage (NCBI taxonomy): Eukaryota > Metazoa > Chordata > Actinopteri > Tetraodontiformes > Molidae > Mola > Mola mola. The sequence continues at coordinate 1,430,126 of KV751362.1, forward strand.
ACAATATTTATTGATCCAGACATTTTTATAGTATTCACCTTAATGTGCAGCAGAGAGCACTGCAGCTTGACTAAAATTAGAAAGAACACATTAATAAACAGACTAGAAGGGCAATCAGAGGAACGCGAACCTTTGCCAAGACCTTGCAGTTCCCTTCGATTAAAATTCCCAAAATTGAATGTTGTTCATCCTTGGCCTGACCCCCATCCTAACATAAAGTTGTTGGGTTGTTTTTTTTTATTCATGCAGTATTGTTTATTTGTATAAACCTACTAACCACAGGATGAAATTCAGAGTTACCATGTTGGTTAGATAAGTGGGTTGGTTTTCAGTGGTTCTATAATTAACTGATCCTGAGGTTAGGGGTTGACTTAGTACAATTTAGCTTACTGTCATTCTTTGGAGGTCAAATTCTGACATTTTACATTGGGAGCCAACCCCACCTGCCAACCTGAAGCATTAGTATGTGACAACTAAGAAATAAGGCTCAAAATCTTACAAATTACCCTCCTGAATGGCTTTTGGCTACAAACTGTATTATGTAAGCTAGAAACCACACCACTACATTTCCACCACTTCTCAGAATGTTTATCTGATCAGAGCCTGAGAGTCATGGTGGGTTTCTACTTAGGTCTCACCTCTATCTGCAGTAACAGAAACCAGTCCAATAAGGCTCGGCCTTATTCTGGTTATTGTATATATCTATCTCCATACAAATTAAAATTGATAAGTTCCAAGACATGATAGATTCAAACATGTGCAGAAAGGTGATGCACAGTACGTAATCTCCATATTGTGCATGTATAACAGCTCACATTTGGTTCCTTTGGTGCAGTCACTGCTGGAAATGAATCACGCCGATCTAAATATGTTATTCTTGTGCTTGTAGATTTTCATGGACGGCTTGTACGGGATTGGAGGAAGTGCAGCTTAAGATAGAAAGAGATGAGTCAGACAAGAGGAGATGAGGCAGAGAACAAGCGCCTGCCGCTGCATCTGGTGCGCTACAGCTTCTTGAAGTTGCAGTGGAGCCTTCACGTGGACGTATGTAGGTATTGCAGCCGCAGTCTGACAGTGCTTATGGTCTCCCGTATTATTAATTATTATTATTATTATTTAATTTAAAAACTAATTTACTAAGCTCCTGTTTCTGCAAATATTATGCTAGTTTTCTGTATTGTATCATATGTGCTGTCAGGGTTCAAAATCTATCCAACCATACTGTACTTTTAATCCATACTGCCATCACATGGTGGAATGGTGGAATTACAACTGAGGTGAACTATCTGCAGCTGCAAAGAACATAACACAAATAACTCAAAGTAACTGATTGAATCACAATTTAAAAATTTATTCACTGTCAAGATACAATTTACATAGAGTAAAATAGATCAAAAGCATCCAATAAAAGAGAGGACAACTCACTTCTTGATAAAATAGACTGGTTGGCACTCAAATTTTAAAGTGGAGTAGAATGTAATCAGAATAAACCTTACTGATTTGTTAAATTATTGTTTATGATAATACTAATATACTAGCAAGCTCTATGTCAACCCTTCTTTTAACACCATAAAGAACTTCTTAATCCTTTACTAGAGAGATGAACTGCAACAGATTTCATGGACATAATCCAGATTTATCCTAATCCATTCAAACTGGTACCAAACTGGAAAATAAAAAACAAACAGGCACAACATTATTCAAGATTTAAAAGTAACATATATTCCCCAAAAAACAGCACTGTGGTCAAGCATTGTTTGACTAACTTGTAACTGTTTAAATATGGCTTTAAGGATGAATGCATTGGGAGAAAAAAAAAACCCAAAAAAACACACACACAAACAAATATCACAACTACGGCCACAGGCCAATCAAGTCTGATCAGTCACTAGTTCTTAAATTCTGTTCCCTTCCACCTGAGAGTAACTGAATTTTCACAAGGATAGCAAAGGCCAGAGATAACACAAGAGGAAAGGAAAATACAGCAAAAACTATTAGGATCAAACACAAAAATGACACAAATATTGTTGTAGCAGTTAACCCCCTTGCTGTAGTTAATGCCCTGATATTACCACAGACTGCGATACATTTTGACACCGGACGATTAACTGCAACTAATAGCTTCTCCGCAGGGGGGCTTTGTTACACGCACTCTTGCCAGCTTGGTTTGGAAACAACCAACAGCAGACAGATGTAATATGTACCAGCAGATTGTGCTTCTGTTAACCAGGACGTGTGCAATAGCTCCATATTTAATAATACAAGCGATTTAAATAGGCATCTGCTTCCTGCTCTTGAAAAGCAACACTGCACTTAAAATGTCTTGTGCGCTGACTAAGAGGTTAAATTCAGCATCAGATGGTATTTAAAACAATGTTGTCTTTGAATTATGTGTTTTGACTTGGAACCAAGTGGCACACAGAGTGACTGGAGATTTGACTGGAGACTCTTCTGGTCTCAAGACTTGGGACTTGTAAGGTATCTCTTCTGACAGATCTCCTGTCTCCACAGCACCGACTTAACATTCACTGACAGCTACGACTAAAAATGTTCACATTCACAGAGCTCACGTCGTTTTCACTCGTTTTCACTCCAATCATGCACAGGCATACATATTTACACAGGCGTTTCTCAGTGTCGTCTCACACAAACATGGCAGGTGACACAAAGCTATCCCCACGGTTGATGCTGAGGCCCTGATGATAGTCCTGGGGGTCACCATCTGTGTGCATGTAGGGAGGCAGGACCTCGTTGTCTCTAGGGTCATCCCAACCAGAGGGGGCAGCAGCGTAGTAATGCTCCCTCTCATCTTCACCATAGTTGTCATCGTCATGGAAGGCATCCAGGTCCTGCCAGCAACATTATTAAAAATAACTAAAATGTTTCTGGAAGGATTGAACATAGTGCAGTCATTTTCTGTCTATACTTAAGGTAAAGTTCTATCAAATGGTGGAAGGATTATCTGGATTAGAACAGCAACTAACAATTATTTTAATCATGGATAAAACTGATAATTAATTTCACTATTTATTGATTATTCATTTACTCTATAGATTGTCAAAAAATTGTGAAAAAGCCTGAATCATATTTTTTCTGAGCCCAAAGTCACCTCTTTAAATTGCTTCTTTACTCCAACCAACAGTTAAAACCCAAAGGCTCCTCATTCTCTACCAGAAATGACATAAAAAAGCCTAGAATCTCGACATTAAAAAACTGAAGTCAACATTGTTGGTTTAATAATAATGTTTAATAATGTTTAATAATTTTGTTTGAAGACTGAAACGCTTAATCGATTATCAAAATAGTTGGCGAGCTCTAATTCAGATCCTTTACTTAATTAAAAAGAAACATTACACTGACAAAAAGCTAATGTGAAAAGAACAGAAACATCTCCCCTGAAAGATGTTCAACATTGGCCTAATAGTAATAACTCATGTGCTCCAGTGTTACTGTGTATCAATGCATTTTCCAGCTAAAAAAATTACAAGTTACAAATTCAAAATCAATAAAATTTAGAAAAAACTAAATGTTTAATGTTACCTTTAGATTTGGCAGTAATTATAAATAAAACCTTGTAGTAAATCCACTGTTTCTGAGTCTGTTTATGCTGAGGAGTGTTCTGCAGTTGTGGAGCAGCACACAACAATACCCAGAGTTTCATCCAGCTGCAGTCTGTTGTGCTTGAGATTAGCCTGATTCACTGCCCACAAATGGAGCGCTAACTAAATGACCAATCACTCCTTTAAGAAACAATGGAGTTGCAGCTCCTCTCATTTCATTTTAATGGATGGGACATTGAAATGGTAACATGAAATGCACAATACACACACACATCTTCTCTTCATTTTTTAAATCCATGAAATCACAAATTGACTTTATTCAAAAGTATTTGAATAAAGTCTTCCAACCCTCAACTCTAAGGTTCCCTTTAAAAAGTTTTAAATACAACTACAATTTTTCCCATTTCGCAGTGTTAATTAAACACTGCCTAATATTTGAAGTTGTCAAGCAAGCAGGATTGTATTCAAATATATTCTTTCTCTGTATAAGAAAGAGTCTGTAGTTGGACAAGGCTTGATCACACAGCATGTAATAACAGACCAAGGGAATATAGCCTGAAACAACCTCAGGTTCCCTCCTCCTGATGAAAGACAGACAGTCAAACATAAAGCACGGTGGACTGGAGGAGAGCTGTGCGACTCGCCACAAGCTCACACTGACATCCACCGTGCTCTGTGTGTGTGTTTTCACACGCCAGGCACAAAACAGGCAGCGTGCCCGCCTTACCGTGACTGGCTCGGCACTCTCGGTAGCGAAGCGTTGGTTCTGCAGCGGTCTGGCCTCGGTCGCCGGAGCATGACTGGTGTTCGCCTGCTGAAGACACGCTCGTTAGTCAGTACATGCAATGCAATCTGTTAGGTTTGCCAAATGTAGAGCAAGCTGACATACATCTGGTTATGATACTGACAATACTATACATGTGTCAAGATACAGGGGTTAGAATCCAGTATATGGGAGTATTGTAAAACTGTAAACCAAGAGATATATTCTTTCATAGCTGTACTGTGCTTGCCCTATGTGCGAGCCCTATGTTCTTATTTCTTCCTGTTTCAGTTGATTTTACATGGGAGTGGAAGTGGACTTAAATGGCTACTGACAGATTAGGGAATCTGGCCATAACTCAAAATTAAACCACTGACACAAATTTGCATGCAAACTATTAATTAAAATAGATACTCTGTTTTAGAGGATACAGCATCACATAACATCATACTGTGATACACAGCACCCTCTATTTTAGATGGAGACTCACCCTGCTGGCAGAGTTGTTGGTCTTCTTCGGAGGAGGGGGCTTGTACTTTGGTGGACCACTGAAACACACACAGTTGTCTAGTGAGCCATAAATATGTGAGGCAGGAATTTCAGTGAATGGAATAATTTGCAGATACGGTAGCAACAGCCTGATGTGGTCAAAGTCAACAGTGAACTGACTCACTCTCCGTTGAGTTTGTTGTTACGCCGTTTGCGGTACATTGCTATGGCTGTTCCAATAATGGCCAACAGCACTATGACTCCAATGATGGCCCCTATGATGCTGCCTGTAGTCGGACCTTTCTCTGGAAGACGAGTATCTGGAAACATAGAGAGAAGAGGACAGCTATAGATATGGATGTAACTGTAAAAGTCCAGTTCATTACAGGGTTACAGTTTAATATAATGGTTCACATTTATAATTAAATTAATGTAAAAAAAAAAAAAAAACAACCCAAAAACTTAAATTAAGTACATAGCTCCTTTAGTTATTCAACATGATGATTCAACACTGTTTTGCTGTGAAGCTACAAAATTATTTTGAAGACAAAAAAAAGTTCAGAGTTTCAAAGTGAATCTTAATTTTTGGGTGAACTGATCCTTTATCTTAGCAAAAATACTAGAAACAAGCGAACAACTAGCCAGACAGTTAGCAAAGGTGACAAAAACAGTTTACTATTAATAGATAGTGATGTAAATGGTATCTTTTTTAATCACTCCTTTAAAGAAAACAAGGGTGGCAGCTATACGATGGCACCAAAAGAGAGCAACCCAGCAGTTCAGAATTTTTGAATCTCTTCATATTCTTCATGGTGAAACTCAACGCTCAACACAGAGAAAATTCAGTTAAAAAAAAAAAAATCTATCAGACGTTTACAATTTTGTTAATCATTATTTGACCTTTTTACAGATAATGGTTTATCTGAGGGACCTGCACCCTTGTTTGGGGCCAAAAAAGTGCAGGATTGAAGGAGAAAGTTAGTTCCTACTGTCAGACTCATGACTAAGTGTGGCCTCCCCAATGATAGTGAGTGTAAATTACTGTGTGTGTGTGTGTGTGTGTGTGTGTGTGCCAGGAAAGCACAGGAGGGTCTTGATTAGGATGTTGAGTCACATGGGTGATTAAGATGAACCATAGGAATCATGCTGAGGTCCGACTAATGAACCATGACCACACTGAACATAAACTGCCAAGCACACATACCGCACACACGTACACACACAGTGAGTTTACTGGAGGTGCAACCAGGCTCATTATCCTCCCTCCAACCCCCCTATTCCCTGGGGATTATGCTAATATGGGGGAGGTAAAGGGCAGAAAGGATCTGAAGCTCATTTGATGAGAACAAACCCTAGTTCTAATAATTGGAGGGGTCGTGATTGAATGTCGTTTGCCCTTTATTTACAGTTCTCCCCTTCTTTGAATGTCGTCTAAAATAATTTCTATTCTTTGGCAAACAAAAAAGGTCCCAATGATCATCTCTTTAACTATTACAAATCAGCACATTATCTTTTCTGGCTGACCCTTGATGCTCTCCTGTGTAGACAAGCTTTGATTGTGTGTACACAACCCTTCTAAAATTAGTTTTTGTGGGGGTTGATTTACTTAATTGAACACATGAAAAATTGGTTTTAAAAAAATTGAGGTGACAAATTGGAAGGCTTGAAATAAAAAAATAGAAGTGAATCTGAATCTCCAAAAGCACAATGTGCATGTTAATCCACAGAGTCACAACAATAAGCACGATGATCTCAAACTTTCGATGGTGAAATATAAGGTTCAATATTTTTTCTTTCCCCTGCGTAGAAATGATATTGCTCCTATCTTGGGACATAAAGTGTTGCCTTCATTGCATCTAAAGTAGTTTGTTTCTGGAGGGATACAAACGTGTAACAGCTCTCATACATGGACTATGATGTGTTTCATTCATGTGTTTTATATATATTGTATGAATCATGCTCTTCTTCCAAGTACATTGTGAATATTTTATCAACCAGTGTAACTTCAAGCAATCAATTTCACAATTTTGAGGGTTTTAATCAAACTGCAAAATGCCATGCAGAATTCACTATATATTTCTAACGATTTCTGACAGTGCAAATTATAAATTGTCCATTTATTCGATTTAATGTAATATAGAGCACGCACATCTGTGATACTAAACTCCAGGTGCTGGGCAAGATGGTGATTCTAGTTATAAAACATAAAACCTGCACACTCCTAACAAGGACTGCCATGAAGGAGGTAGGAGAATGTTCTTCTGTGGCATTATGCGAGCAGGCATTCATGCTTTGTGACCTGTTGCAACTGAAATGTGGTATCAGACACATCTACAGTTTAAATAACCGGCCACATGGTGGTGCCGTTTCTCTTCAAGACCAACGCACTTAACATCTACAGGGAACAATCATTTTAAACCCATACATGCGTAATTTAACAAGTGTTTCTATGTTACTGCTTACTCAATTCTGCACTGTGTCTGTTTATCATCAGCCCTGCTCTCCTCTATTTTCGCCCCTGGGTTTTTTTTCTCTTTTTTCTCTTTAACGGTAATCAGTTTCATTATCAACCTCATCTCAGTTTCACTCTGCGGGTTTCAGGTATAAAGCTACTTCTCCTCCTCTGATAACCACTGATAGAGAACAGAGAGCTTCAGCTGATTTTTTGGATTGAGGTGTGGTGCTTGTGTGTGAATGACCTGACTCGAGAGTGTGGCCTTTGTGTTAGCCCTGGAAATTGGCCATGTCTTACACTAATGAAATATCACAGACAGAGAGCAAGCCAGTGAGAGTGTGTGTGTGTGTGCTATAGGTCTGGTGAGACTGTTTAAATCCCTGCAGCTTCTTGACAAGGACATACAGTTACACACAAAGTACATCAAGACCATACACCCACACACACACACTCACAACATTGTATTAAGAGGCAGCTGGCATCCTCATCAGGCAGTCTGACATATTCAAACAAACACATCCTGGTCAGCAAAACGCCCTCTGCCCTGCTTCCTTTCCACATACTGAATGCATACCTATCTACATTGGAAAAACAATGGAGACAAAAACAAGTGCTCACACAGCATGACATATTAATTTCAGCGGCATCTTGAGCCAGAGAGCAGCTTCAGCCGAACCATCTTCACCGTGAATGAGGAAACACCCAAAGGTTCAAACTCACTTAAAGGTCAATTCCATCCCTGTCAGCAGATCAATGCACAGGACCGCCCAGTCAGATACACATCTATCCCTTCCTATATGTGAGCCCTCCACTGCTCACCCTTGCTTGCCTTGCCAGCCAGTCAGCCATAGACCACCACTCTCCCTCGGGGCATGGAGGAGGAGGGAGAAGAGCGGGAGAGAAGGAAGAGAAGATGAGGCTGGACGGTTGGCTGAAACTGTCTGAAATTTCCACAGAACCATTTCAGCTGGTTGAAAATACCATCCGGATTCTCTGGAGCTTTATGATGAATGGCTGAATATTCAGTGCAGCTCTGCCGCCGGTGGAGGGGCTTTTCAGATTTACCTTTTATTTTCTTCTGTCTCTATATACTTGTAGAGCTGGGGGGTGGTGGTGGTGAAAAAAAAAACAGCGCTCCTTAGAGAACTTATTGCCTATAAGTCACTGAAAGCAAAGCTGAAATGAGAAAAAAGTGCTCAGAGTAAAGAGGATAGTTGCAGGATGAGTCAAAGCTGGTCCAAACAGCGGAGTTGGGGAGAGTGACATTAAGTAGAGAGGAGGTGTGGGGAGAGGAATCAAAAGAGGGGAAGAGGGTGACACATCAGGAGGAGCCATGCGAGATGAAGGCTATGATTAAGAGGCTGGTTTCCGAGAGCTACAGAGGGATTTCCCGGCTGCTGCCTGCAACGGGCTGATCACATACACAGAGGGGATGACGGAGAAAGCAGGAAGACAAAGATCTCAGATCCTTCTCTTTCCCACTCAATGCCTTGTTCTCCCTTGCTGTGTGTTTACGGCTCTCCCTGAAGAGATTAAGGTTAACATGCTGGCCTATCCTCAGCTTCCCCACGCAGGATGGGCTTTCGCTACATTTTATCTCTGCTGCCCCCCTTTCTCCATCCATGCCTTCTTCACTCCTGTCATCCCTCTTTCCTGTCATCCTGCGCCATCGCCAGTGTCATTTGGTATTTGCTTGTTTGACCCGGTAATACGAAAGCACAAATCTGTAGCGTCTCTCCCCTGCATCTCTTATCTCCTGTGCCTAAAGAGAAGAGATAAGCCTGTTTTTATTACCCTCCCTGACCTCTTCCCCAAATCTGTGCACACAAACACACACATAGGTACACTAATACACATGCACTGAATGCCTGCGAGCCAACCTGAACATCAGAAGTTTTCAACTCCTCCATGGTGCTGCTGAAAAACTGGTTTAAGATGCACATTGTAGTCGGTCTTGTTTTACGAGATTAGCACTGGTCGCTACGAAAAACAATCCTGCTGCAGCTGATGATCAAATTCATTCCTAATGGGAGAGCTTGACTTTTAAAATGGACTGTTGACCAAAATATCTAAAGCCTGAGGCGTCCTCTTGGCTCGGCAGGCCATAGACTTGGCCAAGTGTGTGGCGACATGGTGCTGTTCTGCTTGTGAATTTTGTTTCATGTCATCTTACCCTCTTTTTCCTCCCTCAAGTCTTTGTAGTCACTCGCTAATTTTCTTTTCAGTACAGCCAGTAATGCCTATTTAAATATATAAATCCACCGTGTTTGATCGTGCCATCATCATTTTGAAGTGATGTCTTTGAAGGAGCAAACATTTTTATAAATTTAGAATTCCCTTTTATTATCGGCAAGTTTTGCTTTGTTGTTTGTAAGATGTCAGTGGAAACTCGGGTTTTCGGCAGACATTTTTTCCTTAATGCAAACTTTTGAAGTAACGAGACGAACCGGTTGGAGCTGAAATTTGAGCTTTTTGAACTCAGCTGAGACACTGAGGTTAAAGTAGTGGCCAGCATGGATAAACATGAGGCTACCAGAGTCCCAGCAGAGTGCCTAGAGATGAGATTAGAGAAGAATGAATTGATGGCCTTTGAAAGAGATTAAGATAAAGAACACTGAATGTAATCTCATTGCTCACTAAGAGAAAAGGGAAAATGTAGCCTTTAGATTCTGAGGTTAACGTAGTAAAACAAACACCATATCCATATATTGATGTAGAGCTGCCTAACCCTCAGGTAATACAGTAACCCAGTAATAATAAAGACATAGGTAACTGCCAGTACTGAAAGGAGTGAGATGAAGATGGAAAGGGGGTGATGAGGAAAACAAATGGAAAAAAGGTCAAAGAGAAACAAAGATAGCAAAAACAAGGTAAAGCTTGTGGCTACAGTGACAGAATACATACATGAGTTGCAGGCCTGAACACGCACGTGCAATCATGTAAATTATTCACCATCAATGCTACAGTGCTGAGAGCTGCAGTTACCTCATGGCAGCTGTAGACCTGATGCAGCTGCAGCCATGATAACTACTGCCGTTGCTGTCGTTTACTATTCACCGAGCTCACATTGCTGTTACAATTCATTATCGGCACAATATACATCAGAACAAATGACAACAGGACAAGCTGATGGGCTCAGAGAGGACAGACTCCACCGATATGACTACAGGAAACGCTGAGTGAATCTTCTTGCTTTGCCTGGGTTTTTGTTTTGGTCAGATCAGCGATGCCGGTCATGTCTAATCTAGTGTGATTCCTGTAGCTCAAGCTTGTTCATTCCAAGTGTCTTAACAATAAACCCACGTCACCGACAATCCGCCGGTACATATTGTGAGTGTGCATGTATGCAAGAGTGTGTGTGTGCGTGCTTTTTGACATTTTAAAAAGCTGTGTGGCGGTAATGTGAAAAATGGTGTGGTGTGTCTGTGTGTGACGCTGCTCTCCCTCTCACTCTCTGGGGAGACAGTGTGTTCCCTGCCACAGTGCATCAAAGCACACTCAGTTGCCTTGGGAGAAGGCAGGACCTCTCTCTCTCCCTCTTTCCTTTTCTCTCTCCATCTCTTTCCCCTCTCACTCCATGCCTCCATCATCCCCCTACCCTCAATCTCCTTCTCTTTCTTCCTCTTTTTGACAAGGTCGCCGTTCGCCTCTTGCTGTCTGCCTGTCAATATTTACAGTGCACTTTATACTGGCACTGAGGTGGTCGGCTGCAGCCAGCAGAGAAAGCGAGGTTGCATTAGCCAAATGTAGCTGTCCAATCAGAACATGAATGATCATTTCTAGTACAAGCAGCACTCTGTCTCACACACACACACACACACACACACACACACACACACACACACACACACACACACACACACACACACACACACACACACACACACACACACAGAAGGGTAGGAGGTAACAGGAAGTGGCAGGAAAAAGAATTCAATTAAAAGAAAGAATGGTGTTAAGTGCTCCAAAAGCAAAGGTCAGATCCTCTACCATCAATGGGAGCACATTAAAAGTCTAAACATATTTTAGCACTTTTAAAAATTCCTGTTAAATTATGTGTGTAATACATTACACTACTGTTTCAAATCAAATCATTAAAATGTTGCATGTTTTATATTTAACAGGAATATTTATAATGCGCCTTGCTTCACTTCTAGGAATAGGTTTAAGTGTACCTTCTGTGTGTTGATGTAAACCCATTTTAAAATTTTAGATTTCATCCGAAATGTTTGTAAAATTACAGTAAAACATATCTAGCATTTCAAAGTGTCATCATAATCATTATATCATGTTTTTTCAAAAAGACAAACTGTGTTATACTGTATATACATTAGAGAAAACTGCATTATGAAAATGGAATTAAACAACTTTTTTTTACTTGATTTTTTTTTTCATATCACAAGACTATTCCACTGTACACTATTATAATCATACATTTTTTGTCCAGTCCCCAAGGAAAGATTGAAAGCAGTGGGAGGGGGGAAAAAAATCAAACTATATCTGTAAAGTTCACTAACATATGGAATAACATTTGTTTAGTCTTTACAAAAACAGAAGTGTAAAACTATAGATTTAAAGACAGTCTGTTTCCCTTTGCTTTTTTTAGATACAACCAAGCTAATCTTGGCTATATAGCTCAAATTTGTACACAGAATCGAAGCATTTTATTATTATGATAATCTCTGTGATCATAATTACACATCCTAATGTATCACGAGGGAACTAAGAGCTGAAATGGAACCTGAACTAAGCTACCAACCATGGTTAACATGTCCTTTACAGTGAATGCAGTGATTGGATGATATCCAACCACCTACTCTACCTTACAAAGCCTTTAGGCTTCTCATCCATCTTCTTGGCCTGGTTTTTGCTCTCTCTAGCCCACCCTCCACTCTCCCGCCTCTCGCCTCTCCCCTCTTCTACCAGTGTCACCACAGCCTTGAGGCCAGGCAGTTGTAAGAGCAGCTGGTATGTTTACCTGCCCTCCTAACCACTAACCCCTGGCAAGAAGTGACTCTCACCTCATTACACACCACACATACAAACTCAAACTCTCGCCTCTTAGATTTCTCCCCTCAAGCCAGGATCCTACGCTGTAATACTCTCCATGTGCTGCAATCAGTTCAGCACCCTGCTGTGAAAAAGTGTTAGATTTAGAAAAAGAAGCAGGGAAAAAAAAAAATCATCTAAAAAACCTTACAAGACTCAGCCGCTGCTTCGTGCCTACTTTATGTCAAACATGAGGAGAGTCGGTTCTTCAATTTCTTTCAAGTCACACCGACTCACATGAGAGTGCTCTTCATGTCACTCTCCTACCAGGCTTCTTACATGGACTGCTAGAAAGGAAACGTACAGAGTAAGAGACGAGGAAGGAAAGTGAAGGAGGGGAGAGAGTGTAGAACATATAGGAAAGAACACAACTGACAGAATAGAAGATACAAGCTGCAGGGTGGGGGAAGTAGATGCAGAAGATGTGTGGGGGGAAAGCAAGAGGAAATGAAATGTATGCGACAGGAGAGAAGCTAAGAATGTCTCACTCTTTCAACTTGATAAGAACCTAAACTAATGATCCTCATTCAGAACATGCTCTGTTTTGGTTGCAGGGATAATGATTTCCTTTCAAGTGTTGTTTACTTTGCTTTTAGCTGTATTGTTGGCCACAACGTAGGCATCCTAAAGAGTCTAAAACAGAGTCCTGAGAGTGCCATCGGAGTAACAGACCTCATCTCTCCCTCCAACTGCATCTCATCAGTCACTGAATAATGACATACAGTTATAATGACCCTGCATGCTCTCCGCATTCATTCCCTTTCCTCTTCATCCCATGCCCCTGGAGAGAAGCCACAATGCGAACTGTTGAGACACCTAGAAACTGTGCCTTTGCTGAACTCGAATTCAAACGCTCATTAAGAAAGACGTTCCCTTCATTGCCATTCAGTTTTGCGTCCCCGCTGGGAATAGGTGGACAAACACAATAAAACATAGGAGACTTGAGAAGTGGAAAAAAAATTCAATATGTCTGTATGGAAGTAAAGAATGGTTTCATTAAATGTGGTTGATTGGCTGCTTGGCATTGAGTGCTAGTGATTTAAGCAATGGTAAAAAGGATGCAACTAACATCTAGAACGATGTGTATACACAAACATATTCACTACACCTCAAATCTGTGCCTCTGGATATAAATCTATGGAGAAAAACTACCTGTTGGAGACCATAATTGTGTACCTCCTTTTTTATATGTCGAAGGTCATTGCTGTGTCTGCTGTTGTCTGCTGTAATTCAGTGTCGAAAATATTTGAATCCTCTAAATACATACAAATGTGAGCCTGCTTGCTGTGATGCACATGTGTGAAGGCAATCAGGAAGGCATAAGTGTACACAAAAGTCGGCATCCAAATGACGCACTTTCAGATGTATTCATATTTCTGGGCACGCTTCAACCCCCGCACCAGAGATGATCGATATCAAACTGCTATATGCACATCACCATTACACCAAGTAGCCGGAGCATCAATAATAGATAGATTTACATTCTTATTCTCCTCTGGGTGTCGAATGCACTGGTGGCAATGCCACTGATCTCATTGTTCCAAGCAAAACATGGTCGCAAGCACAGGTTAATTATTGAAAACGCTCTATTCATTTCAATATTCAGATAATACCAACATTTTCATTCTCCTCCACCTCTTATTTTCCAGATCCTCCTGCAACTCCCTGTGGCGGGGGCACTTGTTTATCACTGGCTGTGTTTGTGTGTGTTTTCGCAGCAGCAGTATTTATGTTCAGTACTTGAGAGTGTGCAGGGTAATCAATAGTGCTTTCAGTGAAGGACACTTGAGAGCAGATTGGAACTCAAATTCAAGTTGTCATGAAAGACAACATGACAGAAATACTTTTTGTTGACCTGAAGGAGCTCAGTGTGACATCCACCCCGACTGTTTCCAACAGCGTGCGAGCACACGCTCCTTTACACACACACAGTTTGATACGCCTGGGAGCCCAGAAGAGCATCTTCAAATGCAGTTAAAAACGTTTACACACTTCTACATCAAAGCGGACAAACTAATGAGTTATTGACTGATGAGATGCAGACGCAGACCATATATATATTCTGCATTGGCATGCACCCATTCCTTTCACAATGAACGTGACCAGCCTCCTTGTCACAACTATCCAGAGAGCACTTTAATGAGTATGTGCGTTGTGTGCATTTGTGTGTGTCTGTAAGTGCATGCATGCATGTGCTGGGCTCACTGTGTGTACACAAGTCATTATTAGAGGTTTAGTGTGTGCTCACCAGTCAGTCAGGCTGCAGTCAGAGGAGTCAGCTTAAGGGCTCATAGCAGCTCCCTGAGGAGACACTAAATACCATCAGCCGTTTAAATCCATCCATGACCATTTAAATATGCAGCACACACTCACTCCATTTTTAATAAGGGCTCATGGCAAGACAGGAGAAAAAGGGAGAAAGAAAACAGAGTGAGAGAGAAAGAGAAAAAGGAGGGGGATGAGGAGAAAGGGGGAGAGTGGAGTCTGTTGCATTGATTTCTTGGCGGTTTGGCACCGGTCCTGCTTTGCCTGGGAAAGCCACAAATGTGTCGGAGCTTTTTAGGCACGCCAGAAGAAAGGAAGCATGCTAACAAACCCAACTCAGTCGCATGTGTGTAAACACACATGGCACATCTGCATACAACGTACACACACACAAGGAAAATCTCACAAACAGAGAGAGGATACACAGTCAAAGCGTCTGCGAGTGCTGGGGATTACAAAAGCACCTGTGTAAAATGAAAGCTGGGGATGATGCAATAGGTTGTGATGCCCGTTCTAAGGAAAACCAGGCATTTTTCCTCTAAAGCTAGTCAGAAAAAGGTACTATTACACACACCTAGATGGGCAGCAAATTTCTCCTCAATCCGTGGTTTAACTTGGCTCAAAACCCTGCTGCCTCTGCTCAGCTTTCAAAGCACAGCTGACTGCGTGCAGGTGTATGTACAGCCCAGCAGAGCAGCAGGCAACAGTATGATGTACATTTTGATCCGAGGGCGAATGAGACATTAGGATCAAAGCCGAGGGACTGGGGAGAATCAATTGATCTTTGCTCTAAATCTGTGAGCAACCTCCAGACAGACTACGTGATTACCTTGGTTTTTGTGGCCTATAGCTGGCTTGAATGGGGAAGGGAATGTTGATGATAAAGCCCAGGGTGGATTTCTATTTCAATCCTGCTACTGCTGAAAATTCTAGACATTAATGTCAAGTTTAAGAATTAGATTTCCATACGGGTTATCTGAAACTTTGTTGCTATAATGTGCTTCATTTTTCATATCTCTAAAACCAACTACAAATAATTGATATTTCTAAAGAAAATTTATTTGTTTTACTTGTTAATTTAAATCACGCTACATAGGCTAAAGAGCAGAGTGTCTAAACAATTTAATTTTGTTTTTATCAGTAAACAGCTTAAATCAGAGGTAAAACTGCAGGCTTGGATTCTACAGCTTAAGCGGCTAGTTTCTATTTTCAAGAAACAAGTGAAGCATTGCGTATCTGTCTACCACACGGATTTAGGAACTACTCGCTCTTTCACCGCCTATTGAGTTGAGGATAGAATAGACAGGTGCCTAAAGTGTCAAAAGGGTTCACTTAGCAGGAAGTAAACAACAGTGGCTTAA
Source organism: Mola mola (assembly GCA_001698575.1). Lineage (NCBI taxonomy): Eukaryota > Metazoa > Chordata > Actinopteri > Tetraodontiformes > Molidae > Mola > Mola mola. Next base: position 1,446,068 of record KV751362.1, read on the forward strand.
CCCAACATCATTTCCTTTGCGTTGGACAAAAACAAAGAAACCTATGCAGCTTGGCAGCTCTTGCTCCAGGTGACAGGTGTAACACAGCAGCGTGGCAGGAACCCGGTGATCCCACCCGACAGACTGACTGACCAGTTAGTCAGCTTGCCAGCTGAGTCACACTTGGAGAGGATAAAAGCTCACTTACAGTCACGCTGGCTGCACTGTGTTAAGGCTGGTCTGCTCTCAAAAGAAGAAAGGGATGAGTGTGTCACTCTGTCAGCAAAAACCCGAATTGTAGATCAGTATGTTTATTAGCATTAGAGACGAAACTCGTCCTGAGACTTCCATTCATTTGGCTGTCAGTGAAGACACAATAGGACAGCAATACATTCTTTGACACGCCATGCTGGAATGTTAATCACCACAAAAACCCATTATCTTCACATCCTCTCGCTCCCTCCCTCCATTTGTCTTCCTCTGCTTTTAAAACCTGACAAACCCACTGCTCGTTACTGGAAAGTACAATTGTTTCACTGTGCGCAAATGTAGAGGGAGACGGAGACAAGAGGCAGAGGAGATAAGAGGAGAAGTGAGGGGAGGCCTGCCTGACTGCTGACATAAATTGGGGATCATAAAAAGTGTCGTTCTGGAATTAATCTGCAAAGAATGAATAAAGTGAAGTACCGCAGGGAGAGGTGTGTGTGTGTTAGTTGGGGATTCTTCTTGAATCCATAATGAAGATAAAATAAAGGATAGAAACGTGAAATACACAATTTTTAAACGTATTCATAAAGGCATTCATTTTTGCAAGTATGTGCATTTACAGTGCACTTCATGTAGCTGTATGTTCTATGTTTTTGTGTGTTTGTGTGTGAGGGGGTGTCATGTGTGTCCATGCCTCAGCTGTGACATACTCCTTGCCTCTCTCTTTGCCACAGCGCCTACAGGAAGTGCCACATACATCATGAATTTTATGCATAAGGCTGAATGTCAACACGGATGCATAATTTTCGCAGTAAAATGCTAAATGTCACCAAACACCAGGCTCTGTTTCGACTGACGGCGGGCCTCGGATCACCAGAGGATGTGCTGGCAGCCAGCAGTCAGCATGGCAGCCATCACACCAGCACTGAAAGGTTATGACTGTACAGTATGCAGCAGTGGCAGGAGTGGCAGAGTAGGCGACAAGCGAGATCGGGGGACAAGGAGGGTAATGAAAGCAGATTTGAAAGAGAGGGAGCAGGACAAGGAGTTTCTTTTTTTTGCTTTTCTTCTACACACATGCATTTACAAAAAAAAAAAAAAGCAAATGAAGTGAAACAACATCATCCTATGACACATTCCTTAAAATACATTTTTACCCTTAAAGGTAAAAAAATAAATGAATCAACACTTTTTTGTCCATGTTAAACATTATCATTTATCGCATTATTGTACATCGTCTTTCTCCAGCCCTTTAGAGTGACAGTATGTATGATATTCTATTGGATCAATGTTCAGTCTGATATATTTGGCAGTAATATCAGAGTTCCTTCTTAAAAGAACCCACCCACGGTACAAAAATATTTGTGACGTTAATTACTGATTAACTCCAACTCTAAATCAAAAATGTACTCGTTGGGTTTGTTGGGTTTTACTTGGTCAAATACTGTTGCACCTGTCTCAGATTTATACTCCCAACTCAATACAATAATAATGACCTTAATTGTAAATGTGGTGCTCACAGCGCTGAGGCTCCATTTACACTTGGAATTAATAAGCATTCTCGTAATTATTGTGATTGGATCTTAAAATATAACTTAGCTGTGGTTAAGCTAGACTTTGGATGGACATGGATGGACATTATTCATTTAGGACATTTCTGGATGAAGGAGCACAATAGGCTTAAACTGTAGGTGTAAAATCTGCTTGTAGGGTTTGTTTTAGCTAGCAGGAAGAGGGATTGATGCATTCATTCCCATTACAGAACATGCACTACAGTCCTTCTCCACCCACCAACATGAATAGGCTGAAATAACTTAATCATATGGCTCTTCTAGGCTTTTAATTCAACCAATCTGATCAAATTGTACTTAGTTATTTTGATAATAAGAATACTCTTTTAGTTGGGGGTTTAATTTTATGGATAAATATTTTTCTCCATTTTTCAGCCTGCTTTTTTCCAATGATTAAGGAATATTTCAAGTGGTAAATGTGGTAACTGCAATACTGTGTCAACATCACTGTTTTCAGCACAATGAGCAAACTATTTTCCTAAGGCTGTGATTATTCTCTACAAAATCCATTCCAACCTAGCTGAGATGCGTTTTGGGACTATTAATTCACCAGAAATTATTTCACTATTCAATGGAACACAGCTACAGAGAAATCCCATTAAACCTAGGCAAAAAAATTAAATCTTAAACTATGTGAATGGCTAGATACAATGAAAAGTAAATTACAAGATGTTTTCTTCTTAGAGTCATTACAGCAAGAAGAAAGAGAAAGAAACAGCACAAACACGTGCACAGAGGGAATGTTGAGAGACAGGGGGAGTGAGAACAGAAAGAGAATAAGTAACTAGTGATGCAAATACACTTCTTTAACTTTTCCTACAAGACAAGAGACCACTAGCTGAGCTCCTCAAAAATGAAAACCTATACTGTTTATATCAATGTGAAGAGCTGGAACCAAAAACATTTAAAAACATGCTTATCAAAACAGACACCAGCAAGGCTGTGCATGTGCATAAATACAAGGGGACACTCCACCAAATCCATTTAAAAAAAGTTTGATATTCCTGCATTTTTAAAGAGTCAAGTTTGCGCTTTTGACCTTTAAGATTGAGGGGGTGAGGAGTGAAAAGTGGGGCGACTGAGCCTGGGCCTGCCTGCAAGGCTGCTGAATGACGGACGGGGATGGAGAGAGAAATGACGAAGAACTATGAAGGCACTGTCATCTCATTTTTCCACCCTCTGGCTCCCCCAGCTGTTGTTCTCTCTCCCTCTTGCAATCACTTTTCATTGTCACTCATCCCTCCAATCACCCTTAACCACTTGTGCTGCCCTCCCCTCCCTCGCTTGCTCGCTTTCTCCCTCCCTGTTCTTCCGTCTCTTTCCTCTCAATCCACACAAATGACTCAGTGAAACAGGTCAAGTGTTACAAAATTCTCCCTGAAGCTCAACCTGCCTAATACAAGGCCTGGCTCATTGCACCAAGACAAGTAATACGCTGCCTACTCACTGAGGGGGGCACTCAGTCTCTCCCCCACACACACACACACACAGCCACAACCAACACCTAATGGATAGATGTCAATACAATGACAAAATAACATGCATATGCATGATGTACACACGCAATCTAAATTAAAGCCTGTTTCGGGCTACAGGAAAAACTGAAGATGAGCGCAAAGGTGATGAGTTAACTGACAAACTGAAAAATTAGCATTTTTCCAGCAAAAATGAAAATATTTTCTGTAGTTTTAACCTCTAAATTTTCAGAACATTTTGTCCTAGTTTCAGTCTAAAGTAACATATTTCGGTTTTCAAATAATCACAATGCGAAGTAAACTTTTGGAACGTGAGATTTTCACCACATTATTAAAAACTAATCTGAAGATTAATCTGCAAGAAAATAAACTTCAATTGCAGTTACACATATTCGTACAAAATTATGGGGACAGTTCACCCATAATCAATGTACCTGCATATGACCATGCAGAAGGAAAACACATCTACTCAGGGCAAGAGGCCCATGCTCGCGATATGGCAGGTTGTAAACATTAATGACATCTTCATCAGCTGAGCTGTTAAATTAGCTAGCATAGTTTGTGACCCTCTCATCCATGAGGGGATGATACAGAAAGAAAACAGCATGAAACCGCTCACAACAAAATTTTGTGGGTTATGATATTATGAGAAAGGACAAAAACATTAACAGTAAATATCTCCAAAACTGAGCAACTCACATTAAAACAATATATGGATAAAAAGCACTTCATCCTGTTGCTTTAAAGCCAGTGTACGAGTGGGAGGAAGTCACATTTATACACATAACGCCTCAGACTCTTTCTGCTTCTCCCACCTATCCACACTAATGAATTGCAATTGCGCGGCAGAAAACCCTGAAGCAGGGGAGTACAACTGGCATCAAGAGGAGGACAGCAGAGTAAAGGGCCTTAAATAGGATAAACGACTGGGGGAAAAAACTCAACTCTGTGCGCTTGCTTGCCCTTTAACACACACCGTATCACAGTGCTAGACGGTGTGGTAGGAACGTGTGTTTGCTCTGCAGAGTATTGAGTTATAAATGTAACAGCTCCATATATCAGCACGGTGGGAACCTATGGAGGATAAATGACCTATGAGCATCGCCTGGACAGTGTGTGGAAAACAGAAATAAATAACTGGGAGTGAAACGATGACAGAAACCATCACATCCACACACACACAGAGGACAATAAACAGCAGATATAAGGATTGGACCAGAGCCTGCTCTTGTTTGTAAGAGTATTTTTTATCTCAATCATCAGAGAACAATGGTCAGTCGGGGGGTATTGACAGCTGAAATGTAGTGGCTCATAAATATATTAAAATGTGAGGCCTGCTTGCTGCTTATAGCCCATTGTTAGTGGGCAACAAAAACGTTCCAGCTATTACACACTGTGAACAGAGCGTTAATTGGCATTGATGTGTTGAGCTTGCCACTCCTGTTCAAGGAAGACTGGTCAGATTTGAGGTCTGAGGCTGCATGGGCAAGAACCAGTATTTATTTCCAAGACAGCAAAAGATCACATCACATTCACAGTTGTGCGTGCAATAATCAACTTGCGTTTGTAAGCAGTTCACGTAGAGCCCCTAAGATGTCAAAAGCCAACCTTGAATAGCATTTAATCTCCTTCTCTAAGGTAACACCTTTTGTCTGTTCAAGACTATTTTATTCTTTCAGTGCCCTAGGCTGACAGTTAAACGGACTGGGAATGGAGCAGTGAGGCTGGGTTTAGCATGGCAATGTTGAGCAATATTCAAAACTGTCCCTCGTTCACATCATGTACTGTAGGGCACTTCAAACTGTGAGCCCGGGCTGTTACCCATGATACTTCGGCTATGGAGCTGAGTGACAGGTGAAATAGTTGACTGAGGACCCCACGAAGGAGAGGAGGGTTTAAAATGGGGCCAAGGTCATTTAGCAACGACAAAAGACATAATAGCTTGGAGCAGTTTGAGGTTGTGCATAGACATTTGTTTCTTAAACCAATAATTAATGGGCTAAATCAATGAGGTATATTGTTTTTTGAGAACGATGCCTCTGGGTTCAATAGCAGGTGATTGGAGATGGGTGTGGAAATGAGAAAAGAAGAAACTGAGTGATTAAAGAGGATCTTACACACCCCAGGACTTCTTGGACAGTGCTGGGTGGACTAATAGGAATATGTACACAGAAAGCTGCATATACACACGGTTCTTTAACAGAAGAACGCTTTTACATTTACTCTGTAGCAGACAATGAGGAGATAGAGCATGAGGGAAGAAGACAGGGAAGACGAAGTGATTACAGGAAAAGAGATGTCAAGATAAAATGACAGGCGGATAAATGGAGAGGCAGTCTGGGGATATAAAAGGAGGAGCTGACACATGCACATGAGCAGACAAACGCAATTTTGTAAAGTTTTGACAGTCCTCTTCTCACTTCGGATGTAATTTAACGTCAAACACAGAAAGCGAGGAAGACGAACCCTACAAGGGAGTTCGCCAGTGCAGATAACATCACTCGGCGCTGCTGATGAAAGCACACAGTCCAGTCGACTTCATCACTTCACCATATTGTACCAGCAGACCAGGAAACCAATAAATGCATAGAGATGGGAGGTGATTCAATACATTCAGCGGAATCTTACAAAATGTTATTGTATCAAAATTGACAATAAGAGAAAATCCTAGTATTAAGATGTCAAGGTGATAGATCAAGGTGTCTCTTAGCATTGACTCAAATTTTCTACTGTATATTTATAGCAACCACTACCACTATGTATAGTTATGAATAAGAAGTAGAAAATACATTTAGTGATATATTGAAGCATTTAATGTTGTACTAAATTAGGATACAAAGGTAATTATTAAGGTGATAATAGGAAATACCATATTACTGTAAAGTGATAATACAATTGATGAAACAATTATTGTATGTTAATATAAGACACATAATAAAATTTTAAATACACAAGTCATATAAGCTATTACTACTTAAACTTGAAGCACATATTTAGTTTAGGAAGAATTAAGTTATCTGCCAACAGCCATTGCTGTTTTGACATTTAGTTTCCTGAGCTTTGAGCATTCATAATGCATATGTGATTTTTCTCTACATTTTTTATTTGGTGACAGATACCAGAGAATGTTTTTAATATTATGACGGTGATTTCAGCCATTTGGCCATTTAAATTCAGACACAATGGCAACTTACTACACATACTAGTTTCCTTAAAATAGCATGGCTCATGATTTAATTCGATTTGAATGACATTTTGGAACATTGCATGAAGGAAGCCATAAAACTGCAGCGCACAGCCCTCCGAAAACATTTGGGATAAAATCCCACACGCAATAAAAACATACATTTACATGCATCTTCTGTACTGTCAGGCAGGCGAACATCTGCAGAGCAGTTACGTGCACAAATGAACATGAACACATTCATCCACGATTTACCATGGACTTAACAGTCCCCAGAAGACTGTCTCCAGTCCCGAAGACCAAATATTTGCAGACTTGTTTCGTCTTCATCTCCATATTCATCTCCCATTCTGTATGTTTGTATGTGGTTATGCGGACGTGCATGTGGCAGTGTGTGCATGTACTTTGTAGTAGCTGCCTGTTGAGACGGTGAATTAAACAGCAAGTGCATTTGATCTGCAAAGCACTCCCGGGCAAATACACAAAATGAGACGGACACACACATATATACACACAGGCTCGCATATAGCATCAAAATCATTTCCGTCACAGAATCTATTCTTAGGAGCAGCAAACAAACCATTTTTTCCCTGATATAAATCTCCTTTATTCATACCCACAGCGTCACACGCTAGGTAAGTCACAGCGTGAAGACCTTTTGGAGGCTTATTTAACTCACAAACACACACGCTGTACCTTTTATCCGGTGATGCTGGTGTTTGTGCAGGTGTGTCCAGGTCAGCCACACTGAGGATGTCAAAGCTCCCCATCTCCCTCTCCTTCAAACACGCACACAATCTGATCTGTGACAAGCTAAATCAACACAGCTGTAACAACTCAACCCTCATCATCCCCCCTCCTTCACTTGAGCATCTCCCCTCCATCTTTAATCAGGCTTCTCCTTCCTTTCTGTGTTCTACTTTTTGTCCTTTTGCTTGCTCCGTCCTCCCCAACCCTACCCCCCACCCCCTCCCACTTTGATTCAATACAATTTTATTCAATCTTGCAATTTATATAGCTCTCCATAGCTTTTGCCAGCACTCAGATCTCACCCCTCCACCCCCTTTACTCTCATCACACCATCACGCCCATTTTTCCCCTCGCTCCACACCTCCCTCTCTCACTGCCCTTCTCTGTCCTCCCAGCAGTCGGCTGAGCATGTGCTACCCCCGGAGAGACGTGCCTCATCCGTCCAACAATGCAATCCAACCACCCAGATACCTCTAGCCCTGTCAGCGCGGGACAGGAAGAGTAAATGCCCAGGGCCCTCCAGGGGAAACAGGAGCATCCACTTCCCCCTGTCTGTCGGCCTGGATGTGTGCTTATATCACTGTGTTTTTGTGTGTGTGTGTGTGTGCACATGTGCATGTATAGCAGACACACAAGTGTAAAACACTGACCAGAAGTCAGGATCAGATGTTATCATTTACCGCTTTAGGAAGAGGAATGATACAATTTCCAATTTCCTGCATGTGATTATTTACAAATGTAACTCCCTTTGCACTCTGCTTTCACCTTACATGGCATAACAAAACTCTATTTGAAGAACTAAATTGGTCAGACTGGAAAATAAAACTGTTAATTTCTTCAACATTTCTGCCTTAGCAATGTAAATAGTTCATTCCTGTTTCCTGAGTAAAGAGTGGTAGGTAGCAATCATTGCCCTAAGCTGCTTCTAACCCAGAATCCACCAAAAACAAACAGTAAAAGTTACTAAACTAAAAGTAGACATGAGATTAGAGCAGATATCATCTTGTTTCCTTAGAACAAACAAGTGCCAGTGGTACTACACACTATGCTACTGGAATTTAATTTAACTCTCACAGACATCCAATATCAGAAACCAATTTGTCTGGTTACATGCCCACTCCAAAAATGGTCACAAACTGGCTCAGACAATGTGAAATTTATAACTCCATGACAGATTTAAAAAAAACATACTGATTTAAATTCAGTTTCAATGAAACAAATGAGTGTGAAAGAGAGTCCGTGAAAATAAAAGGTGTATGAAATAAAGAACAGTCAAAGAGTAACAAGATATATTGTATATGACTGGGACAGTAACACAATAAATCTAATTTAAGTACTTTGATATTCAATTTGAGGTTTATACCAAAGGTCTGTTGAAACGGCACACGGACAACAGTGATCCAGACGTCAAAAGTTTAATTTGTTAAGTCTATTTTGTCTAGTCTAGACTGATATGTCTATAGAAATATTAGATGGTTTTAAGTGCAATTTCATATTTTGATACTCATGACCCTCATGACAGACGTTGATTCCTTTTGAATATGATGCGCTATTTTTTTCGTAAGTTTTCTTTTAGTCCTTCACACACACTTTTCATGGTCTCAACATTTTTTGTTGTTTTAAAAGATTTGTTTCGGGGCATTTTTACATTTATTTCAGTAATTTAGTAGCAGTTGAAAATGCAGCTGGTCCTCCGGTGATCCTAGACGTTGGGGTATGCGCAACCGCCCTATTGCAATCAGATCAACACTTGAGAGTGGTGATCCCTACATCCCTAAGTGCCATCCTCAGGTCACCTGCAGTGTATTTTGTGTTTTGTGCTGATTAGCAAGTGCTAGCATACTAACATAGTAAACCAAGGTACTGAACATATCAAATTTGTTCCTGCTTCATGCATCAGCGCGTTAGCATCCTGACATTAGCATTTAGCTTAATGGAGTGCTGTGCGAATATAGCAAAGCCTCACTGAGCTTCTCTAGATTTAGGCAAAGAAAGCAAATTAACAAGTTAACAAAAACTTTGAAGTGAGTCATTTAAACCCACAAACATTGCCTTGTGGTGTACTGTCATTCCCGTAGTGCAGACATCATCATGTCTTGCTTTTCTCAGGGGCGCTGTGCCTTCAGTCCAGTCTTCAACAAATTAAACATGAGCTTGAACTGAGGTCAGATGACTGACTTGGCCAATGGAGAACATTCCACTGTTTGGCCTAAAAACTCCTTAATTAGCTCATCTTCATGCTAAGGATCACTGTCCTAAATCTGGAGAACTACTGCACTATATAAAGAGCTCGGAGTTAAATCCAATGTACTAGTGTACAGAACCAAAATAATGAAAAACATGATGCTGTCAATTCAAATACGACACTACTCGAATTATCCAGCTAATCTGTAACACCCAGCTGGATATGTAATGATTAAACAGGCAACTAAGGGAAAAGCCTGTTGTTTCGTTTCTTTTTCTGCTGCTTATCTGGGTCGTGAGGGCAACAGCCTGAGCAGGGAGATCCAGACACTCCTCTCCGGCCACTTCCACCAACTCCTCCGGGGGGGCACCAAGACTTTCCCAAGCCAGCCGAGAGATATAATCTCTCCAGCGTGTCCTTGGTCTGTCCTGGGGTCTCCTCCCGGATGGGCATGCCCGAAACCCCTCCCCAGGGAGATGTCAAGGAGGCATCCTGACCAGATGCCCTTAAAGTCAATAAAAATATACAGGAACCTGCTGTCATAATTGAGGTCAGAGTTAGAAATTTGCTTTTATCCTGTGAAGGCTCAGGTCACCACATCTGTCACTCAGACATACAAGAAACAGTCCTAGCCACTCATCCCACACTCTGGGATTTATTGGTCAGGTCTAAAGCCGTAGGGCGAGAGGTTAAATGAGGAGCATTGCGCTAGCAGTTATCTACAGAGAGAGCTCAAACATGGGCTGCACTAATTCTTGCACACGCACACGCACACACACACACACACACTCATGTTTAATCAACACTACAGCTGTAGCTCGCAGGGCTGGAAGTTAAAAATACAGCCATGTACAAACATGTGCATTTGAAATAGTGCATAATCACACGCTAATCACACTGGCACTGACTATAGGGTGTTGCAATATACAGTTTCTAAATATAAAATACTGATATTACGTAAACATTACACATGTGATATTATTGTGTAAATAGTCTGGTGCAGATGTCAGGACTTCTGGATATGTTATGCCTTTTCACCAAGTGAGATTGTTAAATACATTTTTGTATATACTTGGTCTCTCCCTTCACCTAACACATTTGCCAACAAAAGTTAAAACTTAAAATAACCATAAATCATTTAATGCATTTTTTTTTTTTGCTTATTTGTACAGGTACTGAAATAATTATACTCTAATATTGTGACCGTCCTTTCACAAACACCAAACAACTATAACACTTAAATTCATAAACACTTTTACAAGAAAAAGGTCTGTAACCGAACAGGGGTCAAAACACATGAACATATTTCTTTGGCACTCTGTACAACCAAAGGACACACTTACAGTACATGCTCATTCTCTGTCTAATACACACCTACTCAGACACAAAACTTGGTAAAAATCAGGGCCACTAACAACCAGCGCTATCTGGATTGCCCAGAGGCAGCGCACCATGTCTCATCACTGTAAGCTAATGCTGAACACAGTGGTAGTGCTTGGCATAGATGCTGTCACTTTGGCTTCAGATCCATGTTATTTGCTCGCAGCTCAAATCGACCAGTCTCAACTCTTTCACGAGGTGCTTATTTCTTTTTCTGCATCGAACAT
>KV751362.1:1457146-1518750 GCA_001698575.1 Mola mola
CTCAAATCCAAAGCAATTAGAGGGGCCAGATGGTGGGCTGGACTCGCAGTAAATAGCTGTGCATTGACGGAAGAAGCCTGCAACAAAAATGAACTGTGACAGGGCGCCAGGATGACATACGGATGCATGAAAGCATCAAAGCACCAGGCAAACATGGAGGACACGCTGCTGTAGCTGCCATAAACCAACTGTCAACGTCATGGGGATGTTAGCAGCAAAATCTATGTAGCGTTTGGTGGGGACACAAAGAGGGTACTTGTATGTTAACCAAAAAAGACAGGTGCACCTACATGCATGAGCACACACATTTACTCACTTACATAGACCTCTACACACATGGACGATACATGCCCTTCTGTTAAAGTTTGACCAAACCCGTTTGCTTTAGTCAGAGTTCAAACAATGCAGCCTTTGAGAGGCCCTCCATTCACTGTGATTCAGCTTGGCCTGCACATTCTCTGACTGAAACCACAAACTGCCTCCCTCCAGGAAAACCACTGAAGTCACCACACTGCATTCCTCTATTCTATGCTTTCTGTGTGTATGCAGGATTTGTCTGAGAAGTGTTGGGGCAATGCTGAACATAAGGAGCATACATGCATCTTTAAATAAAGAAGTGGATCTTTCCTTTGTATCATCACTTTTCATTACCCACATGGTCAGGTGAAAAACCTGAAACGATTACATTAGTCTCCCACATACCTGTTACCAGGGCAGCAAGTTTACAGCAGCCAATCAGGATGCAGGTATAAATCAGAGTGACTTGGAGGCACAGCTTCAGTACAGGCCGACTTTAATCCACAAAATGGCTACCTCTATTCCTGCTCTGTTATCACACAAGACACAAATGTATCAAAGCTGAAACAGGACAAGTAGACCAGGAAATGAGAGTGGAGGGAAAAGAACAGGGAATGTGGTGTTTCAGGATTGTAAAGGGTGGGTGACAAGAGACAGAGGGGGCACTTTATAGCTTGATCAATAAATCTTTAAATCTAATCAGTGAAAATCAATGACTTTGCGCCACCGTTCAATCCAGCTCTTCAGTCATCCCAGTCAACCTCAAGTGTTAAAGAGAGGGAGGAAGAGGAGAAACAGACATCACACATACAGCACTGTAACATTTCCAAATCAAGGTATCTTTAATAGCAACCAAATACGAAAAAATTTAGAATGACAAAAAAATAGGTGACAACATTTCTTTTCTTTTTTTTTTTCCAAAGACCAAAATAAATTCAAAATTAAAAAAATACAAAAAAAGTGTTTACACAGAAACAGTCAATAATAAACACATTTTCGGGTAAGACTGTTTTGTTGTGTGTACAGTTCATTTGTGTATGAAGCACATTTGCCAGTTTTGGCAGCAATCGCAGCGCAGCAGTCAAGAATAAAGCACTCACACAATATAAATTATAAAGCACTGCAAAATAACAGAAAAGAGAAACTATAATAGGAAAAAATAAATCCTTCATGCTTGCTGTCACTGAGAAATACACAAATGTGACACCATAAATTAGTAATTCCTTTTCTCTGCTACATATTTATATATTTATACTATGTACACAGGGAGGGCTTTCCTTTCTCTTTTTTTTTTTTCTCTTTTATGCAAGTGACATGGGATATGTTAAGGCTTTGATTAGTCAGTTGTTTGGAGCTGAAGAAATAACAGGATACGGCTTCCTTGAAGATAAATGTTTCCACTGTCTAGCCTCGTGCAGGCGCCGGGATTGTGGATTTCTTTAAAAGTATTTTGATTGACAAGCCTTACTTGGGTGCTGAGGTGAGTAGCGATGGTATGTGTGTGTCTGCGAAGTTGTAATGGCTGAATAAAAGTTGAAAAGAGTAGGAATTTGTGACTCTCTGAAAGCATTCAACGGGATCTGGGAGGGCAAGGAGGTCGGCACTATGGCATTGTTATGAAAGCCATATTTTCACGACAGAACAAAAGAGGAGCGGACAAACTGTTTCCTGAAAAGTGTGTTTGTCCGACGCTGAGTGAAAGCTGCATGTCCCTGAATATGCACTTGCCGCTGTTCTACATGGTCACTGATTCGAGAGTGGGCTGGACTATTTGGGGAATAGAAAGCAGGAGCAGGGGACACATCCTGCTGCGGCTCTGTCTGGAGAAACAGGACACGGCATGTGTCCTGACAGAGGCTCTGAGCAAGAAGAGGATAAAGAAGTGTTTCTGCCTGTGAGTGTATGTTTGTGTGCAGTTATGCCAGCCCGTGTGTGTGTGGGCTTATGTCAGGAGATGGCAGAGTTGTCAGGTACGAGGTGTCTTCTGCACAGTCTGGCTGTGGGAGTGAGCGTAATGAGAGCAACTGAGGCGTGTTTGTGTGGGCGAGTATTTCTCTGCATTCTGCGGATGCATATGTACTGTACAGGGTGTGCATATTTGAAACACACAATATATATCTTCAGTTTGCAGTGTTTTCCTGTGGTGACAAAGGGAGGCTACTCAGGTTACAGCCCCAGTGGCAGTAAGAGACGTCCAAAAGCCCAAAATCTTCACAAAAATACACACGGACACTCAACTATATGCACACACACACAAAGCTGAGGTGGATGCAACACGCTTGTGTTGTTGGGGTGTACCTGATAAATTATGAGTTTTCAGGGTATTTTTGCATTGTGCAGGGTGTCTGTCAAGGCGAAGCCAATTGTGCAAAAAATATGTAGTGTGCTTATTATGTGGAAAAGCAGGCAATGTTAACTCCAACCTAAATAACTATACAAGCATACAGGATTTTTTTCTCCAATACAAATTGAGTCATAAGCTTTAGGATACTCAACTCAGTCAGTTCAGTATTTTGTGGCATTGGAACCACCAAGGTTATCATTTGATTAAAAATTACATTCTGAATGCCCTCGGACACATTTAAACTTCAGATTTAGCTAATCCACAACACCTCTGTCTTTACTTCCACCACACGGACAACACCAGCTCCATCCATCTGATATTTTCATAAATATCCACATTTTCACAAGAAAAATAAAGATGCTTACATATATATATAGTACACAGATACCTCACACCAAAATGTACATACAACAGTTTTTGTCCCTTATCTGTAGTTTCATCCAGAATTTGCACTTATATATCTTTTTGTTGCACTGACACACATAAGTGCAAAAATAAGTAGTACATTTTTATTTTGAGTGTTTGCGAAGTCAGCTGAACTGCTTTTATGTGTAGGCTAAGGCCATTAGACAATAATCCCATTGAACACAGTGGCTGACATTATGCTAGACTGTGCTCTAACACTGACAGCTGTCTCTGGTTTTGTCATCTCTCTCCTGCACCTCTCCTGTCCTCTCTGAAGGTTGAAAAGCCATAACTATAGCAAACAAGGACTGCCTCACTAGATATTGATACTTGTACTGTACATGAAATACAGATGTGAGAAACATAAAAAAGCTACTTTTAAATCAGCTATGATAAGTCATCCTTACCCTTGGCAATGGATTGCCCTGTGTTTGACCTCAAGACCTGCAGCGGACTGTAAAAAAGATCTTTGCAGGCCTTACAGAGGTCAGTACAGTCATCGATAGCTGCACTCACCAGACCCTCAGTGTACCTGAGGGCGGGTTCGTTAGAAGGCTAGGGATATATCCCAATCCCCTAAATTGCATGCATGTTTCCTAGACTTTAGCCTATTACCTGCATCTCAGTCCCCTCCCACGATTAGAAATGTTTTAAGGAAAATTACAAATGCTTTCCTCTGAAGTGACTTACGTTTCTGATGACTGGGTCTTTAACAGGTGTAGAGACCTGATGGACTTCATGTCTGCATTTTCACTGTGCTAATGCTAATAAAGGCACACAGTTATCGCCACGCTCTTCAAAAAACACCTGCACATGAATCACAAGCTGCACCATTTCTATTGGCAGAATACATTTATCCTGTTATTTTAGTATTTTGTTGCTGTATTTATTCAGCCTGGTTGTGAATGTGTTTTTTAATAACCCAGAATATGATTATCATGATGTTTTAATTTCAGAAGATTTTTATTTGGTAAAATGTTTCAGAGAAAATTTAAATTTGAAATGCTGATGCACAGAACCACCTTCCGTCTGTCTCATATTACCTGTATTCATAATAAATATTAATGGGGAAATATCATGAAAAGGAAACTCTTTCTAACAAGGGAGAAAAAAAAAAAAATGTATTTATTCAGCCTGGTTGTGAATGTGTTTTTTAATAACCCAGAATATGATTATCATGATGTTTTAATTTCAGAAGATTTTTATTTGGTAAAATGTTTCAGAGAAAATTTAAATTTGAAATGCTGATGCACAGAACCACCTTCCGTCTGTCTCATATTACCTGTATTCATAATAAATAATAGGGGAAAAATATCAAAAAGAAAAAACTTTTTATAACGGGGGAAAAAAAAAAAAAGTCATATCTGGTCCTCTTATTATTCAGGGCCACAATTAACAGATTTAATTAGGCCTTGATGGTGAATCAGAAAATAAATTAAATATAAAACTCAGCCTTGAGCAAGGATATGGAGCCTCAGATCCCTTCTCCCTCCTCAGAGCCGAAATACAAGCTTTGGGATTATGTTCAAGATGGCAAACCAGAGTGACATCCGGCATCCGGTTTGTGTAAGGATAAAAAAAAAAAAAAATCTTAGAATTGGGATGTATGCCATGTGATCAGAGGAGCTATACTGCAGTGCAGCTTGTCTCCAAGATTGTCCATCACAATCATCCAGTGGCTACAGAGATACAGCGATGCATGAAACACATACAGAGTGAGCCTAAAAGACAACAGTCTACAGTTGCCGCGAGTAGTATTTGCCTGAGCAGGCCTCCGTTGGCTCGTTAGAAGGATAAATTAACAGGAGAAAATCAGCCTTTAAGGTGCATCATAAAAAGGTCATTTTGCTGCTTGTTGCCTGTTTGCCAATGTGACTCCCAGAGCCTTGCTGTAGATACAACCTTTTATGTCTCCTTATCAATTCACTACAATATCAGCTAATGGAGAGAAATATTAAATGAT
The DNA here is from genome assembly GCA_001698575.1 of Mola mola. Taxonomy (NCBI): domain Eukaryota; kingdom Metazoa; phylum Chordata; class Actinopteri; order Tetraodontiformes; family Molidae; genus Mola; species Mola mola. Next base: position 1,462,156 of record KV751362.1, read on the forward strand.
CTCTGAAAATCTATCTAACCTAACAAAGCCATACTTCGGAGGTGGGCTTCTTTTATATCAAGCATCAGAGGAGGCAGCAGCACACAGGCAGAGGGCTTACAGTGGCCACTACAGGTAGATTAGACAGTGCTACCATGTCAGGCAGGGCCAGGTTGGAATAGAATAAGTGGGGTGCTTCACACATCAGGAGCAGTAAAATACTCTCCTGTTCTCTGTGGCCCTGACCTCGACACTGCCTCTGATAAATCATAAACTCCCCATAAACACCGTGACTGAGAGATTACAAAAGAAGGAGAGATGGAGCAGTGATGGAGAGATAGACGCGGGAGGGGGAGGAATTGCCACGTCATAAACGATAAGTGGTGGCAATCTGCTGGTCCTGGGTAAGCGAGCGACTTTATGGCTCATTACCAATCAAGCTCCTCCTGTCAGGAGTGCTCTGAAGAGACGGGGATGAGGAGAAGGATAAAAGAGGAGACGTGCTCCTCTCTTGTCCTCCCGCATCCTTCTCTCCATCCTGTGACTCTGTCAGATTGGCTACACCTGATTCCTTCGTTTCCTTTTTACCGTCTCTTAGCTCCAGGCACAGTACTAAAAGTTTACATGTGAATACTTTTCTTAAGAACTTAAATTCAGCTCTCTGCAAACTTGCTCTGTTAAATTTCTCCTGTTCCTGTATTTATGCAGCTCGTAAGGACATAATGTTCTTTGTGACTTCTTTGTGACAGTTGCGGGTAGCTTGTGGAGATTTTTAATTTTTTTTATTTAGGCAGAAAGAGCGGAAAAGAAAAATTGGCAATCGTTCTGCCATTAAAGTTACATAGTTCTCTTCTCAGGCTGGATGTTTCCGGTCTACAATTTCAAATGATTTCCTTGCTAACTAACTACCCACCAGCTGTCACAGGACAACATATTACCCCCACCCCCCCCGCCAAAAATCCTCATAGGAGGATTAAAAGTAGCAGGCAACATGAAACTTCTTGACAACACCTTCCACTTCTAACCGTTTTGGTGAAGATAAGAGTGAATATGCAAGTGAGTTGCCTTCTTTACAACCTAGCTAGTGTCATGATTCCATTATTCTACTTCCACACTACATAGTTTCTTTTTGTCTGTCTGTCAAGAGTCCTTGTCAAGGTCCCAGTGAGAGCAAGAGCATAGGCAGAAACAGAGACAGGATCTTTTCACTGTTTGATTTTCGGTTCTTAGGGACAAGATAAAAGTGATGCTCCTTCTCAGAATATTCCCACACACTCCTGTTCATTCAGTCCAGTCTGGGGCTGCTCTGTGATTAATAATAGGTTGCATTTAAAATCAATTTTCAAAAATAAAAGTGGTATTATTTTCTCTTCTCCATCAAACAGGAACGAGACTCTAGAGACGCAGAATCTTCGGGAGGAATCCACAACTGCTCCTTTTTCTCCTCCTTCCCTCTCCTCCTCCTCCTCCTCCTCCTCTATACGTAGACAGCAGTCCGTGAGATGACAGAGCCATCCCGTTGAGATTCCATGTCGTCATCCAGGTAATCACTGATGATATCCTGGTCATGCGGTGGGCGAAGCTGAAGGATTGGCCCCCCTCCGCCGAAGTGGTCATACCTCTCCTCCTCCTCCAGCTCATCAAACTTCCTCCTTTCCATGTCATCTAATTCATTGCTTAGCAGGATATCCTGGGCAGTAGGTGTGGTGGTGACAACTTCAGGCCGGCCCCCCATGGTGAGCGGTTGGTGATGGTTGTTTTTCTCTCCAATGCCTAGGTGGGAAGAGCCCTCATTGTACACGTATATGGGGCTGTTGTTGTTACCGCCCCCAACGCTGCCCGCACCTCCGCCTGTGCCGTTCTTGCTGGCTTTCTTTCCGCCGCCAAATATGCGTGTCTTCATGTCACTGGCGCCATTGGCACGGTAACCCTGCTGTTGCCTGCGGCTACGGGTGACAAGCACGGCGATGAGAGCAGCAACCAAAAGGAGGGCCAGCAGGGAGCCAATCACAGCTCCCGCCACCACGCCAGCATTGGATGGGTTCACTGAGGGCTCTGTAGGAGGCAGGAGAGGCAGGGGAGGGAGAAAAAGAAAGAAAAACGAAAAAGGAATATGATTGAGAATAAGAAGAAATAGAACAGTGTGAAACATGGAGAGAGGGCAAGAGGGGAAATAGGGACAGTACAAAAAGGGGAAAGTAATAGAGAGTAAGAGTCCGGAAAAATGACAAAAAGGTAAGAGAAACACAGAAAGAATGTAGGAGTTGAATGATGTCAGTGGTAATGCTCTGAACTGTATTCAGTGAAGTGTCTAAGAGTGCTGAGGTGTCAGTACAGTTAAGTGTGAAACCGTGTGTGCTGAGTCTCTTTCTACTCCAATATTTCCTCCTCTCCCTCACAGCTGCTCCTGTCCCCGTTCTCACAGACACGTCACAGTCATGTTTGTTGCCCATCAATGCCCAAGGTCTGTCCAAGGCCTACCACAAATCACACGGCACGCCCACATGCAAGGCACATACACACTGTGTGAAGGGAGCAGGGGGATTGTGCATGCTGGGCAGGATAGGTAACAGCCATGCATAGGAGGAGGAGGAGGATGGATAGAGGAGTGGAGGGTGGAGATTACATGTAGAGAGGAGTAGGAGGGGTGGTGGGAGGAGTGAGCCAATGACAAAGTGACAGCAGAATGACAACTCTTCCTGGAAGCCATGACCGGTGAGGAGGTGGGCAGGTTGGCACCCCTCTTCGCACTGCTTGACTTCATGACGTCCTACATGAGTGTCTATTTTTTCCCCCCAGTACAAGTCATGACTGCCATGGTACACACACACACACACGAAAAAACGCCATTTTAAGCTCATTTTAAATGCATTTCCTATAGTGCAGGCCGGATAAGGAGGGTATAAGTAAAACTAAGGCTCCAACAGTGAAAACACAGTATTTCTGTTTGTGTATCAAACTCCAGAGAGAAATTGTGGTGTTTAAATCAGGGTTGCAAATGCACCCCACAGGACTCAGCCATATAACTATCGTTATATAACGTGTACTTCTCAGTCCTTCGACATCGCTCTGCAGTGATATTAGTGCAATATTTTAAAGCAGGTATTAAAACAGCAACTGATACAGCTGCTTACACAAAAAAGGAAACCTGCAGTTAAGATTAATGCAAGGCACCTTTCAGTTTCTTCAATTTATGGTGGCAATACAAACCTAGGTCTCAGGACCTATGTCAGCAGTACAACTAAATGATTTTTGATGCTTTAATAACATGTTTCTCCTACCAATTATCAAAGTTGGCCTATTTAAACGCGAAATTGAATTATAGCTATAAAGACCTTTTCTTAAGCCTCGGACAAATTATGATTTAAATAGCTGAATGAAATTAAAACTGTACAAAGCATTTATTGCTATAATTGCACTGCTTAAGGTCATATTTGAGTCAGTACTCAAAAAGTACAGAGGTTTGTCACCTGGCCTAGTGAAGACACTACTTCCAAGACAAGCTTAAAAAGAAGCATGGCAGTTGTCCATTGCATAGGCTTTTAGGGATCATGAGGTCACTGTTCCAAGTGCTTTCTAGCAGTGTGGCAACTCCCCACACTCCCTGTGACTGCTTTCCCCATGTGGCCATTATCTATAACTCATTGGCAGGGAAAATGACACTAACACTGTCCAAGTTAAGGGTCAACTGCCCCCTCACTGTTTGCATTCAGTGTACATTGCAGCACTTTGACTTACAGGATTCTCCAAATAATGGGTTATTTTACAGGTAATTTGGCAAGAAAATATAACATAACAAATATAACTTCTGAAGGAGGGAGGAGCATTTTGATAGATGGATATTAGATTATATTCCACTACATTTTTCAGAGAGAAAATCTAGTTTCATTAGAAGCAAAATATGACACATTAAAGTATTTAAAAATGTAAGCTTATGAAGTATTTTTCATTAGCACATTTTTATTCGATTCTTATTTAATGTACATCTATATTTTGTCTGTATAATTTTGTACATTTGGATGCCCCAGCAAAAATTAAGAAAAAAATGCTTAATCTTTAAGACACTTGCACAAACATCTGAAGTGGAGCATCTCTTCATAGTCTGTTTATTATCCACTTAATCTGAATGGTTGATTGTGGATTCCTTGAGGTTGGAGCCCACAAGCTTCACAATAAAACCCAAAAGTTATTGTGAGCTAATTAATTTTTAATTTGAGTCACTGGTTGAAAGTGATCACAAAGCCTTAGCTAAGCTGCACATTGTCTCTGGTGCTGAAGCATTCCTTTTCACTCTCTGAACTCCCACCAGCCGCTGCAGACGATAATAAAGTAGACACGACTGTTGCAATCCTTTCCTTAATCTGGAAGTAGCGAATCAGCCTGGTTCTTTTTGTCATTTCCATTTGAAATCCAACAGAAGCTGGGTCCCTGTTGTTAAATGTACAGAGAGCTGACAGCATTACTCTTATAACACTGATTCTTGTCAAGAGGGAATGGTAGTCTTCTCCTCTCTCCATTTATGCTCTGCTGCACTCTCGCTTAATTTCGGCCTCTCCTCTACTCCTGTGACCAATTCACTAGTTGTGTCGCATGCACACATTTCATTTCATCCAAATTAATTTGCTCTGCCATCTCTCAAATTTACATTTTTATTTCAGCCTTTAACTTTTCTCTCTCATGTCCTTCTCTCTGATTCACTTTTAACATTTGGTACAGGGAAATCCATCTTGTGGATATATTTTCTCTTCCTTTATTTCAATTTCTTCCACTAGGCTCCCCAAGCACACACTCTCCTCTCTCCTTTCCTGCTCTCTCCCAAGCACTGCTAAACATTCCTGTTCACACACATGAGAATGACAGCTAACCCTCTGTGTCCACTTTTAGCAAGAACAGAAGAAATGCATTATCACATTGGACTCTGAGGAGCACAGGCTCATGCAACATGCCAACAGTCTTTCTGCAAACTCAAGGAAGGATACTGCCACACACTGCCATTACATCAAAGGGACTTTAAGAATTTCCTAAATTCCATTCATCCAGTTATTTTTAATGCCCATTGAGAAGTTCAATCAGATCACAAGTGTCTCGCTCAAAATTCTGTGCTGGAACATCCTTTGGTAGGTGATAATTCATGCTTTATCCTAACATTCTGGAGACAACACTTGAAAGAATCAAGAGAGAGATATAAAGGAACCATCCCAGGCTCTCAGTGCAGGATTGACGGCAGACCCAAACACATCCTAACAAAGCACCATTGGAATCTGTTTGAGTAGGTTAGGAGAGGACATCTTCTAAACACATGTTGTTGGATGAGCCAGCACGAAAAGTGCAGACAAACACCTGACTGTACAAGCCAAAAACAACATGCCATGCCATTTATGAAGTCTCGTCCAGCCTGACCATAAGCTCCAAGTGAGTGCGAGTAATGAGGGAGATGGAGCACAACTAACTAAACTGCAGACAAAACCATGTATGGTCACATACACTCACACAAACACATACAATTATGGTCATTAGTGGAATGATGCTAGGCAGGGCTACACCTAGAGCATAGCTTAGTAGTATTCTCTTTTAGCATGTTAACTTATTGAACAGAGCTGTGTGTGTGTGTGCCTTTACGAGTGTGTGCTAATGAGGTGTGGGCAGGGGGCCAGTTGCAGGGTGGAGGGAGATTTCGCTCCATCAGACCTTGTTTTCTAGCTGTTTTCGCATGGCCGGAGACACACACTGACAGACAAAGACGGATACAGGCGGACATACACAAAAAAAACAATGGAGGAATATTGCCAAGCCCCTTGCCCTTGAACTATCTCCTTGTATAGTTTAAGAAAAAGAAAAAAAGAATAAGAGAAGAAACCAAATTTAGATTACTTTCTTTCAGTTAAACTGGAGAGTCTTTTGGACAATGTTTGGTAATCATTTTGGGACATTTACCCTTTTTTAGGTTCAGCTGAATTGAGCTGAGCTGAGTCTTGTGAGGAATGATTGGGGGAGGAAAAAAATACAGAAGATGAATGGAATCCATGCCAGTCACACAAGACCCCTGAAATGGGATGGATGGATGGACAGATGGAGACAACTAAACTGTTATTAAGGAAGAGCAACTGGTATTTAAGAGTTAAGCTTTTGGGGAGAGAGAGATATAGCACAGGCATGAACAGAAGAGTGAGAGAGGATGCTGGGGGCAGAAGTCCCTTTCTGAGCAGGGAGATCAGCACCAGACGTGTGGAGGCGAAGGCAGCCTATGAGAGATAAGGGGGATGAGGAGAGAGCATATGCTAGCAGAGAGGATGAGAGTTGCAACGAAGTGCATCGAAAGTGATATTGAGGGAGCGATAAATTGAAAAAAAGAGGAGGAGCGCATGTGCGTGTGTGACTAAGAAACATGATCAAAGATTAGAGGAGAAGAGGCAAGGAGAAGTGAGGACATCCATCCCTCTGCCGGCCTCTGGGAGCCCAGGACAAGACTGAAGGCAGAGGACACTGGCAGAAACCCACAGAGAAACACACCAGCATGTAGATCTAGATGTGTGTGTGCCATGCAGCTGTGGGGTAGAGCAGGGTGGGGGACATGCTATGTAGCAGGTGCTGGCCATTTCACGCCTGTCCGCCCCTCTTAACTCAGTTTGTCTACACACATTCACATTAGCCTTTACAGGTCTGCATCACATCCCCATCTGGAGTCATTCCACATGTTTCATTTCATGTCAACCAATACTGACTCATTCTTTCTTTCTGAAGACTCTCTGTCTTCTGCAAACCTCCTTCACTCTGATATTTGCTGGTTAACTCAGTCACCCCTTAAATGGTGGCAAAATTAAGCTCACATCTTATCCAACTCCTCCTCTTCTGCTTGTGAGTAAGAAAGGAGTGGGAAGGAGGGAGGAGGTGTTTAGGCTGTGAGAGAGCCAGATGAGATGGAGGAGAGAGATGATAGAACAAAGACACTGTTTGGAAGTTCAACGCTTAACTAAAAAAGATCAGAAGTTAGGAGGATAGGGGAAGAAGAGTAAAAAGAGAATGTGGGATGAAGACAACAAGTGAAAATGTAGGTTAAAAGACAGAATATGAAAGCAAGGGATGGTGGAATAAGGAGGGAAGCAGCCAGGAGCTGAAGCAGCAAAGGGTGACTGATCCGCTCTGAGAGGCTTGGAGACAGACAGACATACACGCTATGGTGAGAGATAGTGGAGACCAATAGCAGTGGAGATGGATGCAGTGGCACAAGATTCCCACGGGAGTTTTAAATGCCGTCAGCATCCACTCCCTCATGCGTTTGCTCACTCCCTCTCTTCATGAGAAGACTGCGTGCTCGCACTAATTTATCATGGTGCGTGTTCTCTGGCTTTTTAGTGTAAAAGCAGCAGGTTCCAGCTTTCTCCCTCTGATCTCTGCATCTTTGCATCTTCCTTGCTAGTTGCTTGTAGTACACAGAGGGAGCTGGTGACATCCTTTGTGCTGCGGAAAGCAGTTACACTACCAAGCAGCAGTGCAGAGTGGCCTCAAAGGGTTGACGCATACTGTTGCACCATCAAAAGCTAAGGGATTTAAAAAAAGATGGGGGGCTGAGAGAAAAAAAAAAATGAATAAAAGATAGAATGAGCAATAGGACAAGGGGGGGGGGAGTAAGGAAATGTGGGAATAAAGAAGCTCTGTTGCTCTTAAAATGTATCCACTAGAGAAATGAACCCATCATGGTCAAGGTTTACCCACACATCAGCAGAAAATAACTTCCAGTAATATGCAGGCATATGGCAGAAGAGTGGAAGGGGATCTATTTTGTATGAGGTGAAATGCAGGAATGAGCCTTGTAGCAAGTTGCAACTTAAGGTGTGGAACAGAGAGGATTGGAAGGATGGACTTTTTTCAGTTTTCACTGGCACTGTTCCAAGTGGTTAAACTCAAATACTTTAGTCAGTATGGGCTGTACAGCACACAGACTGACAAATCCACCTGAATACATACTTATATCTAACAAATGAGAACCATCAAACACACACACACTGACAGACCTGCAGACCCAATCAGTGCAATTATAGCCTCAGCTAAACCCAAGGTAACACTGAAAAATCCACTTAATTTTAAAGTCAACAGCTCTGCTGTGAGTCAAACATCACTCTTACTGATTGCAGCCTTATTTTGACTCTAGCACTGACTCTAATGAACACAGCTCATTTTTTTGGTTTAGGCTCTCTCATCATCATTGGTGAGAGCACTGCTGAGAAGCTGTTAGGTTGTTTTTGAGCTCAAGACTGGAAACCTTGTGAAAAACCCCTTTGTAAATACCATGTGGTGCCTCATGCCTTTAGACAGACTTTGGGTGTTGTAGAGGCACAGACCCTTTCATAATACAGTCGTATTGAGTTCATGCAAAGAGAAGTAGAAAAAGTGTCAAGCACTCTTAATAGGATGCTAGAGAAAGACACAGATAAAAAGTTAAGCAGAATAACACAAAAGCATGCAAATGTATGCAAATACACACTTATAAAAGCTCTTATATAAAATAGATGGACAGGGCAGCTGGACCCTCTAGCCCTACAATACACACCACAGGCAGTTCTCAGCACAGAGAATGTTTGTGTATGTTCATGAGACGTGTGAGGCGGGACAAGGTGCATCCCTCGGGAGGATATGAAAGCATAGCACACCAAGAAATGTGTAGCATGTGTGATAAAAATGCACTTGGTTCCAGTTCATCAGTTCAAATGATCTAAATGTTTTCATATACAAGTTGGGGGAACGTTTAGAGACCAAAGTGAGCTGCAAATGTGTTTTTCATTTTACTTTTGAAATGTTAACTGCTTCACTGATATCTTTTTTCATGTACATTTGTTTTTTTAGCCTTTTAAGACATTTGCAACTTGTAACAATTTCACTTAATTTTGGTCTTAACCTAATAGCAGATGATGGCGTGATGCTAATTCATCATAACATGAAGAAGTGCACAAAACACCACACATGTTGAACTACATGGAGTACGTATTTTTTTAAAGGTTATCAGACCTATATCTTGAGGCGGCTAATGCAAATTCCGTGTATTTTTTTTGTGTGTTGTTTGTGTCCTTTAACTGACCTCGGACAATGGCGGTGACCTGGGCCCTGCCGATCCCAATGCGGTTCTTGACCTCACAAACAAAAGTTGTGTTGACAGCATCGCCCACCTTTAGTACCTTTAGCTCCTTGCTTGAGATTACCACGGTGTCTGGAAGCTCTCCTGACATACTGCAGGGAAATAAATATCAACATAAGAAAGACAAAAAGAGGTAGAGGCAAAAAATAAATCTATTAATAAAATGAGAAAAGGACTGTGATTTGTTTGAGTTTGAGCGCAACGGCAGACGTATTAGTGCAATGTGCAATGTCATCAAATCTTAATGGGCACTGCAAGACCCATCAGTTTCTCCAGTCCTCTAAATGCAGTCCATTATCACACATTGGAAGGAAGTACGACAGGGAGAGGAGGAAAACCGAAATGGCCAGATCCAGTCCCAAAATGTCATCTCTCCCATTTTAAAGTTCCAGAATTTCATTTTCTTTACATTTTGTCACAGTTATGTTAATAGCTGATAATAAAGAAACAGGGAAGAGCGAAGATGGAATTATATTGTGTTTTTCATTATGCGAGGGTTAAATCTTGAGTCACACAGTCCATTATGAGAAATTATATGGCTATTTCCATAATCAAAGCACAGGACTATAGTGACTATAATAAAAGCGCTGATTACAGCGCAATAGACCTGGGACTGATGGATAAGGAAGAAAACTAAGAGAAAAAGATAGAAAGACAAATCTGGGGACATTGGGATGAACGAGAGCAAAAGATAAAACAAAAAAGAAAACCCATGGGGTTTGCTGATACTCACGTCTTCCAAAGAACGGAGTCTGGGATGGGGTTTCCAGTAGCCTGGCAGGTGAGCACCACATTTGTACGACCCATGTACCAATTATTGTCATAACCTACTATTGTCACCTGGGGGGCATCTGAGGGGAATGAATGACAGAAAAATAGGGGATATAAACAGCAATGAATTAAACTTATTAGCATGAAATGTGAACGGCAAAGGACTTCATGGAGTTTTAAGTGATCTGTGCGGGTGTAGTGTCTTACACTGAACTGCAAGCTTCAACGGAAAGCTTTCTGGTTTGACCTGGGTCCTGTGCGCCACCACGCAGCTTATGTCTTTTCCATTGTCTGCTGGTGTTGGAACCATGCGGTACTCGCTGCTCATGGTCACAGTGTTGCCGGCACCCAGCTTAGACAGTGTTGTCGCATTGCCATTTGCTGTGGTCACCCAGGAAATCTCGGCAGCAGGGCGGCCGTCCGCAGACTCACAACGAGCCACGACGACTGGCTTAGTGCCTGCTTCCACTGTTACGATGGAGGCCGAGTTCTGAGGCTTAGCTGATGGATGGATTGATGGGAGGATGGAGGGTGGAGAGAGGAAGTGAGAGTAGCAGAGAAGATTAAAGGATGCAGAAATAGATAAAATGGAAATATGACAGCTGAGGGAAAAGATAATGTGCACCATTATTGATAAACATTTTGAGTCACCAGTACGGCAAAAGCAAATCAAAACCACCAATCTCCAAACATCCTCTGTCCCCCTGCTCACCCCTCTCTTCCTCCATCTTTTATCTCTGCAGAACCAACATTGATAAACAATTACGAGCACAAATGCAAACACACCCAAACTCTAAATCTTCCTTCACTCTCCCTCTATTTCTTTAATTGATGCCCTCTCTATCTTCATCATTCATCATTGATAGACATGTTCCCAGCCTCTCTAGTGCAATTCCATACACAAAATCAAAATCACAACATGATCTGTGTCAATGCCCCTCTACTGTTACTCAGCCCCTGAAACCTTTCAATTGTAACCTCTGATACAATTGTGTGATCATAAGAAAGCAGGCAGAACTGGAGCTGACAGCAGGCATGACAAGCAGTCAGATCAATATAGAGCCTGAGGGGAGGCAGGGAGGCATGGTGCACTGAAGGGAGAACAGAGCGGAGCAAAGGCACTGTTGCTGGGCCAAGGTTAGACCCATGGTTCCATTGCATTAACAAGAACACAACTGATCTGACAATACCATTTACAATACCAATTAAGCCTTTCTGCACATGCTTTTAACCTGTATGCAACCTTTGGGGAGTGACAGAGAGAACCAAAGAGATGGAGTGAGAAGTAGGCATTGACTACTTCTATATTTATATACTGTACATATACTGTGTGTGTATGTGTGTGTATATACAGTAAATTCACACTTTTTATTACAATTCAAAAAGATATTTACAGTTTTATATGCACCCTGTCACACATTCAACAAGTCTCCTGAAACTCTATCGCAAACGCCACAATTTTGGCATGAAATGCTAATTATTGGATCAAATTAATGTAAGACAATAAGCCAGTTCTCTTGTTATAAAATTCATTGACTAATCAATCCGTTCATACTATGAAAATAAATAAAAAAGTTAGGGCTTGAAAAGTGGTACGTTCCCCTATTGTAATAAAAACAGATTTAACAGGAGGTATTTAACAAGTTCATGAATCTCTCGGAGGAACCCAAAAGCACAAGGTGGTAAGCAACAAATTCAGCAACAGTTAGAGCGGAACAGACAGAACCATAAAACTTCCACACAGTGTGATGCGAAATATTTACAACCACAGAGCTCCTGCTTTTAAAAGAGTTGAAAGAAATCACAGGCAACATGCTAGTTGGTTAATTTGTTTAATATCTTTTTAGGCTGGATGTTTAATATTACCATTAAAAAGTAAGAAGCCACTGCTTTGTGGGTATCAGTATTACTTGTTTGTAATTTTCAATATTTTAGTATTCATTTTGCATGTTTTGTACTGTAACTTTGTTGCCTACAAAACTATATTTTTGTTAATTTTAGATGAACGACTTGACAGTAAGTTTTAAACTTTGTGTCATCATTTTCATCTGTATATTTGTGTATAATTTCATGTTCATATCAGAATGCCAAATAAGGTAAACATACTTTCCAAGATATTCCTTTTCCATACAATGTATGGTCACTGTGTCCTTTATGATATTAAGGTTAGACTTATGCTATCACATGATGAGGCTTTCAAATAAAACTAAAAGCTATGAACTTTGTCTCAGATGGAGAATATATTTCTAAGACATGCTAAAAATCAGTAGATCTCCTAGTTGGCGTCTAACGCGTTGGCCAGAAATACCCAACAGGTTATTATTCACATCACATTAAAACCAGTCCTGACTGATGATGCATGGTACAGAACATTTACGTCTGCTGTGTTTCTCAGACAATTTCCTTATATTTTCAATTAATGAATGTTTCCATACACATATAGATTATATTCTTGACCTACCCAGCATGACCAGGTATATGATTCCTTGTTCGTTCCCACTGGGGTAGGTAGCATACTCGCAGATGTACTTCCCCTCGTCTGTCATCCTAACATTGGTTATCTGGATGGATGGACTGGCCACGTCTGGGGGACTAGGACTGAAGCTGACTCTGCCTTTCATGGGTGAGTCGGGGTAGTTGGGCTCAAAACTGGGGTGAAACACAGCAATGTTCATCCTTTCTCCCTCTTTTGGCTCATAGATCCAAGTGATCTGAGGTGGAGGAAGCACAGGTTAGGATGTGCAGTGACAAAAAGAAAAAAAAAAAAAAAAAAAAAAAAAAAAAAAAAAAAAAAAAAAGCCATTAATCAGGTCATTGATAAGCAATGCTGGAGAGCATTTTAGGTAAATAACATATGTGGATTTTTTTTTTTTTTTTTTTTAACACTCTGTCTTTCTCAGCTGGTCTTAGTAGAAGCAAGCTGAGTTTGGCACACCCCACTTCATTGAGATGCAACTAAGAAGAGTTTCTACTAATATATCCAATCCCCTAAGGCAAAATAAAGCTTAGTATTGTTTATTTGGAGAAATAAAACATTCAGCATAAATATAAATAAAAAACCTATTAATAACCTTCAGATAAAATCGGTAGTCTCTGACTTGTTAGATACACATTTAATGTGCTATATAAACACGCCACATGAACAATATTATCATTTAATGTTTATTTTAATTGCATTGAATTACTCTTGTCCATCTGTGCAACTAACATTCATGCATCTGCGGAATCAAATTGATAGCCAACTGACATTTTATAGAAAATGACTGCAGTTTCGCAAGCATAAAATTGTGTATTTGTTTAATATCCCATGTCTGTTCGCTTCAATTGTGAAAGCCAATCATCATCTCAAACAATTTCAACAAATTACACTGTGTCAAGTCAGCACTATGAACTGCAATTCCAGGTTCAAACAGACATTTTTATTAGAACTTCATACCATAAACCTAGTTACTTATACAGAAGTAATCAAATCCTGACTGATTTAAAAAAAAAAAAAAAGATGAAGTGTGTCTAACCATAGTGAGCTGAATCCCAGTTGGATCAGTGAAGGCACAGCGCAGGTTGACTGTCTGGCCAGGATACGACAACACCTCAGGCTCCACCTTCACCCGCTGACCTGATGCTCCTGAGAAAAAAAGAGAAATATAAACATTAATGTGGGCTGTTCCATTCATTCCAAAATTAGGAGAGAAGGACAATGAAAGGAAGCACAGATACTTTGACGGTATAAAGTCTCCTGATGATAAATGAGGACAATGTGGAAATGTCTGGCACAATGTGTTACAACAGAGGACAGCATTAGTGAACCTAAGCAAGTAGGCCAAGAGTTTGGTGTCTCTGACTGGAAAATATTAGATGTGAACTGTGAAAAAAAAAAAAGAGGAAAGTCAGTTCTCTTATGCACGCTCTCTTATGCTTTTCTATGGCTTACTATTTGCTGTGATGACACATTCTTGTATAACAGCAAAGAGTCAAAATAAATATGCTTTTCTTGGTGTGTTGTGTCAGTGGGCGTGTGAGAAACAGTAAATGCAAGGGAGTTTTAGAACAAATATCTGTCCATGTATGTGTTCGTGCATGTGTGTGTGTAATCCAGGTCTCTGCGAAAATGTAATTACTTGTATGAGTAAGTGCGTATTAGTGTATGTCAGCAATATGGCACCTGTTTTAAGTAAGAGTGGATTACCTGCGGATACACAACTTCAAATATCTGCAGCCAGGTTTATGTGTGTGTGAATGTGTGCGTGGTAACAATTTACATCAGGAAGCTACACGGATGAAACTGCACCGATGACACACAACTGCCCCTCAAGACAATTACTTGCAGAACTAGTTCTACTAGTTTGTGCTGAGCCAAAGCTATTGTGTTGAAACTAATACAATGTGGAGGCATGAAAACATGCACCCGCACACACACAAAAAAAAAAACATGAAACCCATTGGCATAGAGATAAGAGGAAAGGTCAGTGTTGTCCTTTTCTTTAGATAAGCAACATACGCCACACCTTTTCCTCTCTAGTGAGATCTGAGATATCAATACAGAGGGAGAGAAAAGGGAGAAGGGAACAACAGACTGAGCAGGAAAGTAAAGAAAACAAGCCTTTCCTAGAATAACACCAGCTCTCCCAGGACCAGCCCAATTTACAACCACAAAACAACCCCCTTGTAACCACAGAGGAAATTCTGGACAACCCCTGAGCAACCCATGGGAGCAACAGAGAGCCTTATTGGGCTTGAAAGATGAACAGTTGGCTCTTTTTATCCACCTTGGACACTATGCAAGATGATACAAAAAAATCATATGCTCACTAACTTTCATACACACATACATCTTGTGATAGCTTTATTGCCAAGCTCTCAGCCTGTGATCTCTTAAATGTCTACAACATTTACTGCACATCAGCCTCCAATTCTTAAACTAGTCTGACTAACAACAGAATAGCTCTGGAAAAGGGACCTGTGCTCTGGTTACTGATGTAGCACAGCGAGGGAAAAAGGGATGAGGGGCTATTGACACCTTTGATTACTAGTGTTGAATGAGGTGTATGGACCAATTCACCTTAGCATGTCAGAAGTAGTTAGACAATGTAGCAACAGAGTTGCTTCGCCTCAAGTTTCGCTTGTGCGCAAGTGCAAACGCATGCAAACACAAGCACAGCTTTTATGTCTACACATAATGTGGGGGCAGAACCTAGTTGGACCAGTTGTCTGTCATTTGGAGGCAATAGTAGGAGGGCCAGTGCAGGTCAAACCCCGTCAGAGCTCAGATGAAAGATAGGCTGACCTTATGAGAGTCTATACAGCCCCAGGGAAATGAATACTACACACAACACATACAAAGACTTGCCTGCCCTCATACTCCATGATGGTCCCCAAACCCCAGCTCTGAAGACAGAGAGACTCTGTCATTAGAACAACAGAAACAGAGCAAAAAGTCACTTTGTGCATGTGCGTGGACAAAACAGACTTTTCAAAATTATGAGCCAAGGCGGCATTTGAAATAGTAATAGTCATTATAAATATTGGTCATATTAAATAGAAGAAGGGAGGGTGAGGGGCATGAACTGAGGGAATCAGAGAATAAAAGGCTGTTCAAGGGTAAGACTAAGAAAAAAGCATGAGCAGAAGGGGGGAGGAGAGTGAGAACAGAAGCCTCATGTCACTGCTGCTCTACTTTACAGTTGCTATGCTGCCTGCAGGTGACATACAGGAAACAGCACTAATTGCACATGAAAAACAAAACCATGTGCACACAAGGTGCCCACTCCAACATCCTACATGTAGTCAGATGTCAACATCATAAGCACTGTCACCTATCATTATGTCTTTAACACCTACATACTCTGCATGCCCACACCAACACACACACACACACATACACATATTATGCTGATAACACTGCGACAGCCATGCCATATTAACACAGTACTCTCTGATCCCCTGCCTGGTCATGCAGACATTTCCATATTTCCCACCATTCGTCTGTGAAGCCAAAAAATGAATCAGGAAGGAAAAAGGAGAGGAAGTGTGCTAGGAGGATGGAAGGATGAAAGGATGAGACGAGAGACAGCCTGGGAATGCCACAGTGATGGAGGATGAGAGAGGATTGGGAGAAAGCGGTGCCAGGAATAGAGAATGAAAGAGGGAGTGAAAAGAGAAAGTGGTGAGAGAAGAGGAGAGGAGGAGAAGGATCTTGAAGGGGAGGCGATATGAGCAATAAACAAGGTTAACAGGAGACAGCTGAGGGACAAAAGAGAAAGGGAGAGAGAAATAAGGAGTGAGAGAGGAAGTATGTGAAAAAGAAGCTATGAGACAGGTGCTGGGAGAAACTAACAGGAAGTGGTACCGGTAGAGAAAAACACATCTTAGAGAGGCACATGATGGGAGAAGAGCAGGAGGTGTTGAGCAGTGACAGGCAGGATAGACTCAACAACTGACCTAGTGATAAACACTGTGGCTTGAACAGAGAGATACAAATGAAAACACAGTGAATGAGCCAGGGAGAAAAAAAAAACAACTCAAAAATCCTACATTTTTCTGCAGCCCATTTGAGCCACCCGTAACTTTTAAAAAGAACATATGCTTATCAGCCTGTGTCAGCCTGCCTCACTGCCTGGCAGGCTGACTGCGACGCGTAATGGCATTCATGTCCTCTGCCTGATCCCCACTATAGTGGAGAAATGCACAGCGTCAGGGGGATAGGGTGAGTGCAGGCCATCACCTAAAATATCTAATGGCCTTCAGAGCTCACTGACTCCCATTTCATCAAGCTAGGGGGCTATGCACTGTCAGGAAAGCTAGAATGAAGCTTGCTCATTCTCCATATTCTTGAAGACTGCTTCCAAACACACTTTGCATGTGATTCTGGACCAAATAGAAAGAGAGAGAGGAAAAAAAACATGGACGTGTTTCTTTATTGTGACAGCTTGCTGCTGTCTCTATAAGCGTTACAGGCTTTCATTATTCTTCCAGGTCTGTGTGACTTTCTCCTTTTCCATTATTCTCTTGTTGTTGTTATTGTTGTGCCCACTCACTCTACTCCTGAGGAATAATGGCCTCGATACGAGCAATAAGGAGTGCTTGCAGGGTGGATGGTCACGATTCTGCCCTAATGGGATCCATCTCTGACTTGGTTTCCTCAAACATATTTTTCTTACATGGGAATTAGAATGATTTCCAGCCTTCCTTTCAAACTTGATGACTAAACATGCAGAGTTTTAAGTCTGGGGGTGGCAACTGCAATGTAATGGATTATTGTTTTTCTTATAATGCGAGATCCATTTGGGTCAAAAACTGTATGTGTAGTATATAAACTCTCCGCTCTCAAGAGGCTAAAGTAGTCTAAAATTTGCTTTTGTATGATCAAAATAATGGAAATACCTAATAATATATAATAACCAGTTGCATTTACAAATACCTTCAATTCTTTGGATTAATGCACAGGTATGATTTAGCTTTCTTCTTGCTTCTAAGTAAATATTTAAATAACAAAAAAAGACATATTGATTTCAAAATTCTTTAAAGGCCATTCATTGCCTTGAAGCTTTTCAGTTTCTATTTTAGACCGACAGCACATTGTGTACTTTGGCCTGTAAGTTACCATAAAATGTCATACTCATAATGAAAGCCAGTTGAACATTCATCTCTTTGCATATCTACCACTATGTGCAACAGCAATCAGAGGACAGTGAGGGCTGATGTACACTACCCTGATTATTTAAATACAAAAGAATGATATAGCAGATCATGTTACTTGTTTAACAGTCTAGGTTTTCTTCTCAGTACAGCAGTGTCGTTGTATTTGTGTTGCTTGCCTTGGATACAAGTGGTTTCTAAATGAATGTTCTGCCAAATACCAGTCTGATAAGGATCCCAGTATGCAGATCGTTTTTCCTTTTATTTTTTTTTTTTGAGGGGTTTTCAATTCCACAATTAATAATATAGATTTGTGCAGTGCTGTTCTTAAGTATTAGTATAGTTGCCTATTGTTTTTGCTCTGTACTAGTGAAAATGTACTTGGAATAAAACAACAACTAAGATTAAACTGCCAACTTTCAGATCAGTCTTTTCATAATGTTTTCTTCTACTATTTCATCTCCTGTGTGGGAGTCACAGTCCAACTTGGGCAGTTAACATAAATGCCCAAATATTTCATAACTTTTCTGTCCAACCATGATAAAGAGCAACAGCTTGTCAACTCACTAAATTTTCAACACTGTTCCCCCTATCAATTTACAAAGTGTGATATAGCTGGGTTTTATGACTGATGTAGGCTATCTGCAATTTGAATGATGACAGTTCACCTCTTTAGAGCTCTGATCGCACGTCTATCCAGATATGAGAGTTAGTGTAATATATTGAAGCCAGCAGATGCTAACTGATAGTTAAGTTTAAATGGCCAGCCGCTTGACTGTTGTTGGCGTGCACTAATAGGCATTATCAGCTACAGCAGCACCAATGTCGACCTGCTGTCTGCTACTGCTACCCAGCATTTGCAGCACTGGATTCTCTGACCTTCACGGACCCACGCCTGCACATACACACAAATGTGTGCATGCGCTATGCATGCGCACCCACATTTAGATACTTTGGTATGCAGGAAGCAGAGTGGGAATGCAGCTTAGCTTTGACAGGTGAGGCAGTTTGACAAGCCAAGAATAAAACTAGGAAATGAAGACTTGAGATGTGTCTCATCTTCTCAGTGACCTTTCCACTGGGCTCTCTATAAGGGACCAATTGATAGCACAAGGGAAAGCTACATTTAAAGGTAGCTACTGCTCATTTAGACATCTCATAATAATCCATTCATGCTGTAAGCCTTACTAGCGAGAGTATTTGAGTTGAAAACACCTGCATTTGATAAACAACAACACTTCAAAGACTTCAAGGCTATCACATGAGATCTAGACTTGAAAAATCCCCATAAATGATTAATTAAACCTAAATTTGTATTGAAAAAAAAAAAAAAAAAGAAAAGCTGTCTTAAAAGGAGTTTTACAGCAAGGTTGCATACAGGAGACAGGAGATAAAAACACCTTCTGTGATGCAACAGGAGCCGAGAAGGAAAAAAAAAAGGTGCAAGAGGGGAGTGTTATATTTCACTTTGTTCACAGTGACATGATGAAATATTTGATAACTGACTCTGTGTAAAGAGGAGTCAGACACTGAGACAGAAATGTGGAAGAGAGGTAGAAACGCATGAAATGTAACAGAAGGCAATGAAGAAGAAAGAGGGGTTTGGAGGGAGGGACACTGGGAGACATGAACAGGCTTCAAAGTGCCAAGGAGAAATGAACAGCTGGAGGAGAAATCTGCACTGGGAGGTGTGTGTGTGTGTGTGTGTATGTTTGGAAAGTGTGTATTTGAGCGCATCTGTATACTGCTGCATTTTTTCTTGCCTGTTAATAACAAACATGCCCTAGGACTCGAGTGAGCATCATTTGCGAAAATAAGCATTTGCCAATTTAATTAAGTGTATCATCTTAATGAAAAAGATCCTGTGGGGGAAACAAAGTTTCATACTCACAAAACCGTACACTTCATCTTAAAGTGACAACCCCTCCTCAATTCAAAGCTGGACCATGACCTCAGTCTTTCCATGGGACTAAGTCTATGCAGTATTCATGAGATCAAGATCAAGGAAACCGGTTAATGGGAATCACAATGGGATTGCCCTGCTATCTAACTGCAAGGCCTCTGGCACAAAATTACATACACAACAGCCCATGCGCACATCTCTCTGCAGACATCTCTCACTCCCTCGTCTACTATCTTCCACTCTCAATGATGCACACATCACACTCCAAATATTTCAGGATGAATAGGCGTGAAATGTTTGCTTGAATGAAACCGGAAAAAGGATTGATCCATCAAATATGCATGCCTGTTTGTGTTGTTTCGCTGCAACGTATTACAAAAGGATGAAACTTATAACCAACAACATACATAACACACTTAATTATTTAGCATTTGCCAAGTTATGGTAAACCATGCATAAGAGATCAAAAATGATTTGCAAATCAGTCAAAATGGATTTTGTGTGTATGATTGTGGTGAGACAAAACACATTCCCAAATGCACAACTGCTGGGTTAAGCGAAACCACGTTTAGGCAGACACGCACGCACGCACGCACGCACAGGTTGAAGTCCCTCTTCCCCACTGGGTGAATAATTCATCCTCGGGTAAGAATGAAAAGCAGTGTGCTCTCCTCCTCCTCTAACTCTCATCTCTTCATTATTGATAAAAACCATCAACGTGGTTTAATGGCACAGCATGCCTTCAACTGACGCTGGGCCTGTTTGGAGTCAGAAGAATCTCTCTTGTAACTTGCAGTTTACTGTGGACGGGAAGGACACAGCTCTCCTGAGCCGAACAAATAACTGCCGCTTCTATATTGCCTTGCTATTTCCATTGCTCGAACCCACTGAATAAGTGACTGAATAACTTACTGGCTGGACCGCTGACAGACACCCGGTTCCCCTGCGGCTCCCAGCTCTGCTTTGACTTCTCGGGCCTTGCACATCATTCTACCTCCACCACTCTCGCACTCTCTCAGCATCACTCCCTTTCTTTTCCCCCCCTCTGTGCCATGGCCCTATCCTGTCTTTTCATTTTGGAATAAATCCTTTTCATCCCTCTGGCTCATTTTTTTCTTTCTTGAATATTTTTTTTTACCCTGCTAGTTCTTTTTCTGTCTGACTTCTTCATTCTAGCCCCCTGTGCCATCACTCCTCATGGTAATTGGATATGGCATGTTATTTCAGCCTGCATGTGATTTTGAGTCTTACTGCTGGGTAACCGATCTGCAGTCACTATACAAGCATAAACTGTAAATCTGAGGCTTTGGGAAAACATTCTTCAGACAGGTCTAGGGTCAGAGCCCGGGAAATATCCTTATGCATTTCTCTGTTATGCACACTGAGGCCTTGCACTCCTTTATCTGGTCTAGCAGTAAGGTTGTAAAAAAAAAAAATCCCTCAGACATCACCCTCTGAATTACTTTGGAAGTGTGTGGAAATGTGTGCAAGCACATCCAGAGTCTGGCATCATCTCACTTTAGAAATAGCAATTAATTAAGGGATCAGGCAGCATCAGTCAGAAGTACACAGCTTTCAGCGACTTCTCTTAATGTCTGAGGCAGGATGTGTACATACAATGTATACATCGTTCCTTCTGTTTTTCATTTGTTAACATAACACGATTATGTGTCCCATTTTCACCTCCCTAATAACACTGATGTAAGAGTGTGCCGAGGTATCAGTAAGGATATTTCAAGCTGGGTGTGATCCTTTCACAAAAAATAAAAAAAATCAAGATGCCTTTTACAGCAAGGGGAATTTAATGGCAACACAGACCCTGGACACAAACACAGCTGTGTTTCTTGGTTTCTTATCCTGAACATTTACATTTACTTCACCCTTTATTGGCAGGTGGGGGGCTTCATTTTCAAGCTGCTTATCCCATAGTGTCAAAGCTACTACTGAGCTCGCTACTGAGTGCAATGGTCAACCAAGTGCCAAAACGCGCCTCATCCACAGCGAAGGGTTGAGAGACCAATCCAATTTCTACTGCACATTAAAGGATTAAAATGCCACCCCCCTCAATTACAGAAATTCGGGAAGCAGCTATTAACACATTTCTTTCAAGGGAATCACAAGGCATGTTACTAAATCAATGCTCATATGGAAGACAGAAGGTCAGGCACCACAAGCAAACAAACAAGGACGTACATTTCCAATATTATGATAAACAGACTGTGTTAGTCAGAACATCAGCAACAACAAGCTGGATTGAATTACTGATGATCTGAGTAGGAGCACAGAAAAGTACTCTGCAGGGAAGTTATTTTCCAAAATATGACACCCATCATCAAAAAAAGTACTGCTGACAGAAGAGCAAAAGTTAGGATTTATTAAAATTATGGCTCATCTTACAAGAACACTGTAGTCTAATTGCTCAAATGTTAAATCTATGATAGTTTTTAAAATCATCTTTTCTACATAAGAATGAGAGCTACAGTGAGGTGAGATGGCAACATCAGAGAGTCATATAAGATGTCCAAAGAGAAGACAAAAAGGCCGAAGCAATTAAAAGCTGTGAGAAGCCATGTGTCAGATAAGCTGCATTGTTTAAGTGAGTTTTCTTCCCGCAGATGTTGGGCTTTGAGGACAAAGGCGCGTGGCCCATTGTCGTAAAGTCACTGTAAGAGGCCGGTAAGATGAAACTCTGTACTCTGACATATACCTCTATCAGGTCTCCCATAAAGAAGGACGGGAAAGGTGACACTCAACAGGGAGGAGATAGGTATAGAAACAAAAACAGGACTGACTAGGGCCCGACAGTAGTTGGAGCAGTAGAGCATAGACAGCAGGGACCTGTAAGCAGATTGAAGTTCTCCTTGTATTGAATGTTAAGATCAACTAGGATTATTCTCTGAACAACTGTCACAATGACAATTTAGGACAACGTTTGATGTTGATTTATGGATGGTGAATTACTAAAAGTCAAATATTTAGGTCAGATCAAGGACATAAATCAAAAAGGGGCATATAACATATTTCCTCTTAGTTAAATCAATTCAATTAAATTAAACACAGTAGATAGAAAATGTGTTGCTGGCAGAATGGCCACTGAATGTTAAACAATAAAAAGAGGATATCGCCGTGGACCTACACAATTTAACACAAAACAAAAGAAGCTTCAAGAGACATATGTGCATGACAAAGCAAATATTACACAAAAATTAAAATTTAAAAAAAGAACACAGGCAAACCAAAGTAAAAACAAAGAATGAGTAAAACGAAAACTACCATCAAATTGCCAGAGGAAATAAAATGACTTCAGTAAAACACTGACAATACCCTGATGAAAGCCAAAAATAAATGTGTTTCAGTATGCACCTCACAATTTTTTTTACAATATGCTTTTGACAAAGGAATCCCTCGTTATGTTCGTTCCAATATACTTCAAAATGAAATGAACAATTCTCAAGCCATTTATGTCCTTTAGTGAGAAACGATAAAGAACCTCAAAAGACTCAACAAAAATTGCTAAAGTTTACATGCTGCAATGATTCATTTTCGATTGAGACAGTATTTTCCTGCATGATTTAACCATTACCAATAGGGTGAGGGGTCTTGGAGAAACTAAGATACCTGACTCATTCCAAAGTCATTGGTACCAGACCTAACCCTAACCCTGACCTTGGAATGAAACAATAAACAATAGTGGCTCTGAATCACAGACCCAAACATCCAGTATCTGAAAGCTGTGAATGTGACTAAATTTTTCCACCCTCCTTTAACTTACTGATTGAACACTTTCCTGGACTTATTTGTTGATATCTGAGATGCTTTGATGCAGCATAATGTTTGCTGAATGCAAAATTAGCTCTCGGTTTCCTGGATAGGAGTCATCACATTTGATAATCTATTGATCATTTGGGTAATATACTAACCACAAAACACCATGAATTGAATACCTTGTGTTTGACTATTTGTTTAACTAAAAATAAAGTTTTGAGATGTTAGCTTTCTGATGGGCCATCTTTATATATACACAAAGCCATTAAAAGGAAAAAAATGGTTATTTCAGCTCTATAAATTAGAGCAACAAGACATCAAATCAAACATAATGACTTCTGTTCTGTGTCTTAAGGGTGAGGCAATTATGCAGCTTTTAAGATAAAAATGACAAGATTACAGCTTCTTCAGATACAGTTTGGATCAGTAATTTCTTTAAATGTGCACAATGACGACAAGCGTCTGAGGCAAACAGTAGCGCATCAACTGTGTCCTCAATAACAGTATGAACTCTAGGTTTAGCTTGTAATGGCTGGCAGTCACAATGATGCTACAATTGATATGACTCAGAAAATTGAAGTCACTTCCAAGAGATCATAAGACAGAATACTCACAAAGAGGCATCAGAAAACACAGCGAGCCATCCCCTGTCAGGCCTTGATTACATTGGGTTGGAGCCGCCTCTGTTTACCATCTACCCCCCTGAGGCAGAGTGACGGATAAAAGATTGAAAAGTGAGGGATAGGTAGATGGGGGTATGAGCATGCAGTGATGGCCCTGCCATGCTCCACTGGGCAGTTTCAAGGACAGACAGAACCTTCAATGTCACAGCCTCTGTGTAATTAGACAGTGGTCCGTTATGCACCAAAGAAATCCTCCTTTTTTTGTCATATTAAACTCAACATGGTTATATCCCTATCTGTGCTTCGTCTGTGAGACCAAATGCAAAGGGGGATTTGTATAAATTTAATTACGTTCATAATTTGCCCATCTTTAGCCATAATCACTTGGGGTTAAGTTAAGTAAACCCACTTCCCAGCTAGCCACCAACGCCCTGATTTGAAATAGTAAATACTAGCTATGTTCACACAAATATTCGGAATAAAGGACTGATCAGAATATAAGGGCTTCATGTAAACACGTCAATTGGAAGATTCTGATCCGATTCGGCTCGTTCAGTAAGAAATTATATTCCGATGGAGAGAGGTGGTTTATGCCAATCCTTATTCCGAACCGCGGCCATGTACGCGCTTATTCCAATTGAGACTTGCTGTTTGGGTAAAATTACTCTCCCTGCGCATGTGTGCTGCTCATGTCCTCCCGCTCTCTCCTCCTGTAATGCAGGAGCATTATGCATTGCTGAGCCTGTAGCCTGATCACAGATAACAGTAGAAACAAAAGTAGGGCTTTCAGAACCTGCGCAGGTCCATTTTTTCCAAGAGTGCAGACTTTAAATTGCAGGGAAAAGCGCGAAAGTGCAAAGTGTAGCCACATCTGCTTTCATTTACAGCACAGGCGGAAGTACAACTTGTTCTTCTGCGGTTATTTTTAAGAAATTAGACAAATCTGTGCATGTCAAAATGCTGCTATTCTGATTCAAGCTTGGTGCATGTATACGCACGTCATGATCGGATTATTTGATTTACCGTCCATATAAACAGTGGATTCGGAATTTCCTTTCCCTCAAATTTTAATCTGATTAAGAAATTTTACGCATGTAAACATAGCTACTGTGTAATATAAGTTTTTGCAGAAGAATTTTACTGACAGGCTGAAACTCTGTAACTAAAAGTAAACATGGTTCTTAGTATGCAGTAGTAAAATATTAACAGCTATGCTTCTCTTTTTTCCCTGAAGTGCGGCATACTTCTGATTTGAGAAACTGCAGTTAACGTATGTTTGTGTGTGAGAGCGCGGCTGTCTGCTGGTGTATGATACTGTGTCTCAGGCCACCTGAAGTGTCTCCAAAAGGCAGGGAGAAATCTGCTGCTACGTATGTATTTGTGCGTCCGTTTTTGAGTCTGTGTGTCTGCTTGTGTGTTTGGAGCACCCTGCAGCCAAATTACAACACAGGCAGGCAGTCTTTTCAGAGAAGTAGAAGAGTGAAGAAGATCAAACACAAGCCAACTAATCACAGATGCCGACTAATTAGCGCACTCCTCCAAGGGGAACCAGGACAGAGAGATGATTCCCCCTTATGAATTTCCCAGTGACGCTCTGCTGTATGCCACTGAGAGGGTAAAGTGCAAAGCAAGTCACCAATGATATGGTCTTGTTGTAATCTTATCATCTGAGAGCACAGGGGCAAAGTGGCACTCAATATCTTTCATCTGGTTTCAGTCACGTGGACAGAACACATGACTGAATGCCATCACTCTCACAACCTCGGACACAGACGACAAAGTTTTATCTCATCCTCAAATTAGACTGCATGTAACGATTCCCTATTAGAGGATTTCTATTACGATTAAACACAGAGTTTTGTGATATTCCAGCCTCCACAGCAGAGCACAGATTGATATTCCTGTCCTTAGGTTCTGAGTGCTGATTAGGAGGCGGATCTGCCGCACTGATCCCAGATTTCCACAAGATCAGAGGCCAAGCGACGAGCACGGCTACAACAGCAAATTACAGATGTGAAACACCTGCACACACACACACACACACACACACACACACACACACACACACACATCCCAACACCCCTGTCCAGAGACGAATTTCTCTAGGCCGGAGTCATCAAAGTGAAATGAACACCCCCCCACCCCGCCCCAAATGTGTCTCTCTCTTCTCATCTTAGAGAAGAGGGCACCTGTCAGAAGATGCTCAATTTACCAGTCAGCCTTTCTCCACAAAGACAGAGAGAACAAAGGAACACT
This sequence comes from Mola mola, assembly GCA_001698575.1. Taxonomy (NCBI): domain Eukaryota; kingdom Metazoa; phylum Chordata; class Actinopteri; order Tetraodontiformes; family Molidae; genus Mola; species Mola mola. The sequence continues at coordinate 1,488,218 of KV751362.1, forward strand.
GAGAGAGACAATAATGATTCTAGAAACTCTAAAAAATCTTAATGGACTGATGGAAATTAGGACTCATAAAATCCCCTTTATTTATCAGGTGTCTAAGTCCAATTTCTTCTCTATAAATCTTAACATCAAGCTAAATATAGATATTAAAATTCTAGGTTTTGGCCTGATTTTTAAACTATTGTTTTATTGGGTAAAACAAACACACCAACTAACTGAAAAACATTTAGAGCTTTCTCATTTCTCCTGATTTATTGTGGAGCACAATGGGATCAGATCTGTATCAAAAGGATCAAACAAAACTTTCAAAATATCAAATAAAATTCAGAAATTGAGAGAATAAAAATGACTAACGCAGAAAGAGTATCATCTCAAAAGTAAAACAAATTATGTATGTAACTGTGTAAACTAATTGATCTTCTGCTGTTTTCATATAATGTCCTTTTGTGTGCAGATCTCTCTGCTTCTTTCTTTCTCACAGTTTTGCAGTCATGCTGTCAGCTATCTTGTTTGCACTTCTTGACTTTTTCTTTGCAGTTCCAATACAAATGTCTCACGTGTGCAGAGTTTTCAAGAATGTGTCTGCATTTGTTCATGCCGGGACATTGTTAGGGCAGCAGACACAGAGTAGGGCAGAACTGGTTGTCCTCGAACTAACTTTTCTAGATACCCAGGGGACTAATAAAGTGTAAGTACTGATCATACAAGCAATCTGCATTCTAGAAAAATTATGTTCAGGTCTTCTTGTTCGGTAATTAAGCTTTTACTGTATTAGCAGGTAGCCAACCATCTATAAGAGATGGTACACACTAACCTGATGTCAAGAACTAGTCATGATGGAGAAACTCCCTGTTGTGTCGCCTCAGGTCGAAGATGTCGGGGCATCAAAGTTACACAGGGGCACACCACAACAACATCAGCAGACTACCAACTAGTATATATATTCTGCGCCTGCGTGGGAGTCTAGATCAGTCAATAACTGAAACCGGAAAATGTACATGCCAAGATAAAAATTGCATTACTCTGATACTCTTGCTTGCTTGATATGGCTGACAAGAAGATGAAAATGGCACAGGTGTTGTAAGCATTGTGCCACCTGGTTGTGGAAGAAGAAAGGAAGAGGCAGAGAAACTGCATTAAGTTGGTTATATCATGGATTGTACAATGATAGTCTGAAGGAGATTTGCCGTTTCTTCACTTTGAACAGCCAATTCAAGGCAACTTCTCTCACTGCCAAACACAACAGAGCGTCGGACTACAATAATTTGAGTTGGATTGGGACAAACCAAAAAGAAAAGAGCAACCAACGTTCATAGACATCCCTGAAGTTTATGACGGCTGATTGTTGGCTTGGTGTGTGCTGACCTTAATGACTGCTACCTCTGAGTGATAGTGGAAAAATATGTGCATACATGTATAAAACTTCTATGGATCAAACATTAATCAGAGGGAATTACATTTCATATCATCTGCAGTTCAGGCCCAACAGTTTTACAAAAATGTCTTTTATATTGGTGGTGTCTGGTGAAATGCTTTTTGGGCCATCTGGAATTTTTTAGCTGCAATGCCATGACTGGCCACTTGTGTAATTTGGAAGCAAGGATGACCGTTCTTGGCATAAAAGCATTTAACTGATAGGTTCCTGCCGACCCCACCAAGGTGAGATATTGATATCTGTACAGCAACAGAAATTCAACAACAGAGCTGACAGCATAATTGCAGTTAATATTGACAGCAAAACTCCAATGAGTGTGAAAGAAGCAGAGAAAACTGTGGTTACCAAAAGGATAGGTAATTTAAAACATCAAAGATCAAAAGTTTAGATTATATAAATAAATTGTCTGCAAGTTACACATTTTGCATTTCAAACTACTTTTTTGGTATCAGTGATTTTTATTTTCTCTCAAGTTGTAATGTTTTTGGCACTAACCTGATTCCACAGGGATATACCCTGCAATGTTGCTGTCAATGGCCAGCATTTGTTTCACATTATTGCAGGGTAACAGTTAGTCTCCATGTGGCAGACAAACACACAGAAATACCAGACACTCTCTTATAGAAATATCCTAATATTTTTTAAATATTAGTTGCTTCCGGGAAGCTGTAAAGTGAAACAAATTAGTGATGCAGGTCAGAGAAGACAAAACAGATCTGAGAAGCAAACATAAACGTAAACTCTCTAACAGTCGAGCAACGGCAGAGCAGCAAACAAAAAGGCATGTAAATAAATACATAAGAGACATTGGAGAGCAGGCAGAGAGAGATAAGGATGGGAAAGTGATGCTGCAGAGCAACAGCTGCTGAACATCACATCTGTTCCAAGTGGAGTCATCAGCAAACAGACAGACTGGAACCGACCCACTGAGGCAAGCCCTAGGGAAAGTGAGGTATGGATGGATGAAGAGTTGAAGGGATGGGGGTGGGGGGTGAGGGACAGCAACAATAGGAGAAGGATACAATTAAAGACAGGGACAGAAAAAATTGAAAAGTGCACAGGAGAGTCTCTCCAACTTGTAACTCTCCTCAATTTGAGTTGATGGAATAAGAGTGGGAAGGTCATTAAGTGGTTTTGCAGAGAAAAGGAAACCCGAATCACTCGCTGTCCATTTCTTTCTCCCCCTTTACCCATCCCCTTCTCACCCCTACCCTGACATCCTTCCTCCATCTCTCTCCCTTGCCTTCTTTCTCTTCAGCGAGACTGACAGAACAAGAGAGGCCTGTGAGAGTTAAGATGAAAGGCCTGGGAAGGGAGGTGTATGTGTGTTGAGGGTGTGTGTGAGATGAATGAATGACCTCTCTTATGCCTCACCCCCCTGCTGGAGCTGTCCTGCCTGAACACAATAGCAAAATATATGTGTATATATATAAAAAACAACACCACACACACACACACACACACACACACACACACACACACACACACACACACACAAAAATATAGAGAGAATATAAAACATTACTGGGGGCAGTGTGGAGGTTACTCTGTTGTCTAAGTGTTAGGCATGCAAATGTGCTTCACGTGTTTGTTCTTAGGCCACACCAGGCTCGATCAGTAAAAAAATTAAGAAACATCAAACATCACCTCAACAAGGCTGCTTCACCATGAATATAATCGTATACTTGACTGGTCGTGTACATGCCCCCACTTCTGTGGAGAAACAACCTGAGGAGAGGTAGGGTCCCTGAGAAGTACACATTGTTCATTCATGATAGCAGACACTGGCAGCAAGGGCAACCTCTAGCAGAGTAAGGGATGTCATTTGGCAGCAAATGAAGGGGAAAGAGCAAAGCAGTATAGGCTCCCGTCTCTCCGAGTTGTCACAGCTAGCTCTAACACTTTAAGATAGCCTGGGTGGAGGACAAAGCTCAGTTTGTGTTCACGTTTCGGCATGGTGGAATAAATATGCTGCCTCAGTTTCCTTTCCTCTCATCTCTCCTTCCACAGTTGTCACCCCGCTGCCTAAGGGAACAATCTACCAACACAGCATGCCCAACCAAAATATTTACTCACTCAGTATTGAATACAAAGGCCATTCATTTAGTCTCTCCGATGTCTAACATTCAAACAAACCATGCAACCACAAGCAGTTTCTAACCACACTACTGAAAGAACATCTCCGCTCTCGACATCATGAATGCCCGCACACATTCATTAGCTGTGGGGATTCCTCCCTTCCTAAACCTTGTATGTGGTGCATGCCTTTGACTGAGTTGGTGAAGAAAAACAAGTATAACAGCAAAAGCAGTTTGTCAGTCACCCCAACTTGCCTGAGGGAGTGTATCTACCACACACATCCTCACACAGACCTCCACCTCAATATCCCTGACACTGCCTTAACACCTTTTCCTGTGCAGCTTGTGCCCTTCTTTCCTGTGTTCCTCTTTCTCTCTTTTCTCAATCTGTCACCTGACATTCTTCTCTCGGTGCTTTGTAATCATTATTTCATCGCATCTGCTAAGCAATTTTCAAAGCTTTTCTAACTAATCCAACATTTTCTCCTTATAGCAAGCAAACCCAAATATAAGATCATTAACAACGAGTGCTGAAAGCATTTGCAGCGCTGCAAAGCTCTGGCTTTTCCTAGATCCTTATTCATTAGCATATGTTTGAAAATCAAATCTTAATGAAATGATCAGAGCTGATGATGACCTACAAACAAAGACCCAGAATGATTTGTATGATGTGGCTGCATGTCATGCTTGGTTTTGATGTGTTGTGCTTGTTTGTTTTTTTAACTTGGCGCACAAAATAGATGCAAATGAATGGAGGGTTAACAAAAGCTTGGATGCCCAGAGTAATGGCGTATCCCGGGGGTGCCTTCTGTTTTTGGGTGACTGTTCATGAACTCCCGTGGGTTTGCACATGCTAAAACGTAATAATGTTCTATCAAAGTGAAATGTTGCATTTAGCATTGTGTCTTGTAGCTCTGCACCATCTTTGACTACTCTCCAGACTTCCCATCCTCCTCTGCAATGGGGAATGTATAACCATGGGCTGCACCTGTGTCTCATTATGGCCACTGATGGTTCAGTAACGGGCTTTCTGTCCTCTCACCATTGCTCTCACTCTTTTCCTCCCTTTGGCTACTGCCAACATACATTTACCTCTAACTACATGTCCTGCCCTCGCCTCTTCATCTTGCTCATCCCACCGCATGCCATTCAGATGATTCACATGCAGCTTTGTTTCTACGGTCACTCCTGCCATTACAGACTCAGCACCAGTGGGGTTTGGGCTTTGCTATAATGATTTGTGCTAGACTGGCCTTCAATTTGCCTTTAATTTGTTGAAAAGCCCTCCAAGCACTGTTTCATTTTTAAAAGGAAAACTCCCTCTTTGCCCTAGAAAATAATGGGTACTCATGGCAACATTTATTATGAAAATAACTATATTTTGTGGCATTTAGAGCTGTGAAAAAAAATTTCATTGCCAATTACTTTACCTCATAAAGAATTCATCTTAGACCTAAAAACCCTGAAATAGTGAGTATATTGCAACTTCCAAAAGCACATACTGATTTCTTCAAATTGATTGGTGTTTACTAAAAAGTTCAAAACTGAAAGATTTATTTTGTGAGACACCCAAAAGCAGCAAATCCTTCCAGATGAGAAGCTAGAAATACATAATGTTGGGAATTTTGCCTAAAATCACTTTCAACTCAAGATATTTTCAACTCAGAACATATGGCACAGCTATTTTTCACCTTACTGCCTAACCGGTCCTGGTACTTATCCATAAGACATCACGCCGAGGAAAAAGATGGGTGATGTCACTTCTTTGCTGTAGATTAAAGAAGCATCAAGTATTCACTGATTGAAAGTGAGATAGCCGTGAATGAAGAATGCAGAAGCAGAGGTTAAAACAGAAATTATGTTTTTCTCCTCAGCAACAATACTGATGCAATATTTTAAGTTGTATATTCTGCAAGTCTACAGAGTCACTGTGCTTGCTTGTAATTGGTACTGTACTGCTTCACCTGCCTTACACTAATACAGTAATATTGTGCTGCCATCAAGGTGAAAGTTTTTATTCTTGGCTAGCATTTAAACATTTTGGGTGGGTCTCTTTCAAAGGCAGTCTATTATCTAATGTGTTCCTACCAAAGTTTTCTAGTAAACATATTCATCTTCTTTCTAAAGAAAAATCCTTGGAAGGATGAAAAAAAAAAAAAAGTAAAACACACAATAGTTATAAAAATAAAATCCATTTAATGGTAATTGAATCAAAGTTTCACATTAAAAATTTTTCAGGTTGAGGACTATTATAGACACAAAGTCTCATATTGTATTTAATCATATTGGTCTAATTATGATACTCTATGATACTACTATATCTGCTTCATTTAAGCAAATTAACCATAGTGCCAGTATTAAATGACCAACTAAAAACTACAGCGCAGTCATTATGCATGGCAAATGAATGCACAGGATATGACGATATTAAAACCTACTGTTTGGAGGGAAAAAGACAGACAACATTTGTCTTGATGGCTTCAGAGATAACTTGCTCCAGTATGCGATAGCTTCCCAATATGTGCGCAGAGCAAGTGGCTATAGGCATAAGAAGATTGTGGACAAGCTCCCTCCCACACTGTGCATATTAATTCTTCTAATGCAGCTAAGCTCTCTGCTTGTCACAGGTTGACACTCCATAATTATGTCATCTACAAGGGACAAGCTTTCTAAAGGGCAGATGAGCGGTGCAGCAGAGTGTGTCTGTTGATGGATAGGTTCTATGTCTAAAATGTCTGGAGAATTAGTTACTTTTCGCTCATCAGTACCTTTAAGTCTACATTATGTTAATATATATTAGATCTATGGGCACCAAAAGGACACCAGCGTTGAGAAGAATTACTTCTCTGAGGTGAATACTTTAACATAGCCACTAATAGCCAGTACAGAGACCGTTTTACAATAACGAGTGAGCCAGTTCTTTAAGTAGTACCCCTGACTGACAGGAGCGTCCATCAAACACCCAAACCCCCTCACCCACGGCCTATCCCCATTCATCAATCTATCCTGACAGGAATCTCTCCCTGTTTAAATAAATAAACAAACAGAAGAGAGAAGGGGAGGTGCAAAGAGCAGGGGGGAGAAGAAAGGAAATCAAAGTAGGACACTTGAACCTGAGAGAGGCCGAGTCAAGTTCTGAGAGGAAAAGGCGGAGTGCAAGACAGGCAGGAAGCAAACTCACAATGGACCGAGGTGATGACGGGAGAGACAGAAGAAAGAGTAATCTGAAAGGAATGAGGGGGAGAGATAAATTGGAAGAGAGGAAAGGAACTGACTGGCACAGGGATGACAGCCAAATGAGTGGACACAAGAGAGGGAGTCATGCAAAAGAATGCAGAGGAGGACGGCACAGAGAAACATATCTATGGAGGGACATCAATAATCTATGCTTGATAAAGCAATAATGTGTCAAATGTAAAGAACAAAATGGAAAGTGAGACAGCAGGGGGAAGAGAGACAACAAATTAAGAAGGTTAAGTTGGTATTTGGAGCCTAAGGGACTTCTATTCAAAACCAGAACAATTGTTAGTTTACACAAACAGAGGAACCATATCCTCTTCCTCAACCCCCCACCCCCTCCATAAAAAAAAAAAAAAAAAAAAAGTCTACCCGAGGCGCGGTCTATTTAAATGTGTATTTAAAAGGCAAGTGCTACTGCTTTAATCACAGCTGGCATCACACATTCCATCTTTCCCTCTTCCTCCCTACCTTTGCCCCACAGCATGCAGCATTCTTATGTCGCTCAGACTCTGTACACACTCAACACACACATCCATGCATGTACCATGACTGCATGACTGTGCCGTGCCGGAGATAAATTCATGAATCACTGGTGCACAAATCAGCCGCAAGCTTGTTTCAAGAAGAGGAAAGTGGGAAGTGAGGAAAAAGGACAGAAGCAAGTGGTTAAAGCGTTTCCTTTAAAAGCGCTTAAAAAAAAAAAAAAAAGCAGGTTCAGGAGATGGCTCCAAGCAATCTGAGGGAGCAAGTACACACCCAGTGGGCCTCTGTGACAAATACGACTCAGCAGCGACGATACCATCTCTCAAAAAAAATAGTTAGTTGCAAATATCTGACTTCATTGCATAGTAATATTATCTAAGAAGTTTTTCAAAGCCTTGTGTGAGTAGAAGACCTGATATAAAAAAAGCCACAATGGTCAATCCACACAACAGAATAATACCCTGAATCAGCTTCCATTTCAAGAGAATCTATCCAATCGTCTCTTGTTGCAGAGCCACTTTCCCTTCAGGGCCACCACTCAAAGGCGGGTCTGGCCTATGATACAGGTGTGGTGCACATAGAGGAGATGGACAGGAGACAGAGGACAAAAGAAGGCCTTTTCAATGTTCTCGCTCAGTTCACCTGGATCAGAGGGTAGAATGTGAGTGGAGGAAAGATGAGGAGGGTCTCTAAGCTTGGGCTTAAACAATAGTGTCTCTGTTTTCAGAAGCAAAAAGTGCATTATTGTGTGTAGCAGCACCCAGCTGACTGCCTGGACTAAAAACAACATCCCAAAGTGGCTGTTATTGAAGGCCAAATTCTTCTTGTGCAAGCAAGTCAAAGATAGAGCGAAAAATGTAACAGGCCTATGACAGGACTTACCAAAACCACAAAACCAAAATAAGATGTGTCCACTATTTGAAAACAAAGAACATACACTTGTGGAAATGTATTGATAGCACAAACTTTAAAAATCTGTGCTTCTTTTAAAGGCTATAACTCCCATTTATATTAATTATCTACCAACTGTTCTCAATTAATTGTCTTATTAAGTCAAGTCTTATTAAGTCAATAATAGGGAGGAAAAGTCCATTGCAAATGTCCAGGGAACTGAGTAACAAAATTTTTAGTTTCTTAGGAATTTAAAAAACTATTAGAACATTTTTTTTCTTGAAAAGTGCAATGAATTATTTATTCTCAAAACAGGTTCCCATCAATTTTCTGTTAAATGACTGATTAAACCATAATTTTTTTTCAAAATGTTAAACTGAAACAAGTCATTATAGATTAGTTATTGTTTTCAAACCCTTACTACACCAAACCTAAATGCCGATGCATTAATCGCCTACAGGCTGAGTTCCTACCTCCCATTAGTAAGATACTCGAAAGTAAAAGTTTTCTGTGCAAATACACTTTTTTCTTTGACAAAATAACATCCCGGAGAAATTTAAATCAGGCTTTACAACACACTACATCACAGAAACGGCTCTGAAATAATCAGTGACATCAGACTTCTAATGAATTTAAGGTCTCAGTTCTTATCTGCCTAGACCTGAGGGCAGCATTTGATGTGACTGACAATGGCATCTTAATCAATCACCTTGAAAAGGTGACCAAAACATAATTTTTCCACCACGAAACATTTATATTACAACAATAATTTATCAATCAAAAACTGAAAACTGATACATGCCTCTATCTCAAGCAAACTAGATCATTGCCCTGTTTGCTGGTGTCCCTAAATACCAATAAGAGCAGAACAGCTCATTCAAACTTCAAAGGCTCAGCTGTTAACCAAAACCAAGAGGAAAGAGCATGGTAGCCCAGTTCTAGCTGCCCTGCACTGGTTTCCAGTAACATCTAAAATTAATTTTATGGTCCTTTGCTCCTTCTCTGCAGTTTTTGTCACTTAATGCAGAAGCTATGTAACACACTAGATACCACTGAAGGCAGCAAAGGTAAATTAAAAAAATCATAGCCGCTAACAGGCAATGATTTTGCAGATGCAGCTATGTTGCTTTCCTAATATGGTTTAATATGGTCTTTATTTTTAAATATTACTGTTGTTTAATTTTCTATGTTTTATTATTTTTATGTTTAATTCACCATCTTATTTAAACTGATACTATGCATAAACTTATCAACACTTGGGCATAGTTATTATACAGTATCTCTAAGACACCAAAAATCACATTTCATCACATAGCTGGTTTTCTGCTGTACTATTAAACTTTACTACAGTGTACACAGGGAATTAACAGTTCAAAATGTAACTCCCTTTCAACTTCAGTGTGACATTTTCGTTAGATGAGTCAAGCTCCATTACTGGCCTAGTAACTGCCTGCAGGGGAGATGAATGTGTGATAAGATCTAGCAGCAGGGGAGTGGACACTCTCTGCCTGATCTGAGCACTGTATGATGGGTAAGTTCTGCTGAAATAAAATAAAATCCTGCATCCGTTTCCATTTTCCTGCCTTTCCTCTCATACCTTGCTTGCCTGCTTAGTTACATCACTTTACCTTTCCTGTCCTACAGTATGTACAGTAACCAAATGTTTCAACCATCAAATCACATCAGTGTGGTGCAGCTACAACCAATCAATGTACCATTTGTGTTCTGCATATGTGTTTGTGGGTGCGTGTAAGGAGGTGGTAGTGAGGAGCGTCGTTCCGCAGTCTCGGCAAGTGAGACAGGGGAGAAGGGGATGAAACGATCAAAAGAGGAGTGAGGTAGGGCAAAAAACTTCAAAACTGTCACAACCACTAAACCTTCAAAAAAAAAAAAAAAAAATGCCCACGAGGAGGGGGTGGGTAGTAGTGTTCTTGGTAAAAGAAAAATTAAGGAAAGTGTATGATTGATATGTTGAAGAAAAAAAAGAAACAAAAACCTGTCAAAATAGAAAGGCACAGATATAAGCCATACGAATGTCTGTCGAGAGGGCAGGGGCTGTTAAGGAGGTATGAGAGAGCTCACGGCAAGAGACAAAAAACAGGAACAAGAGTTGGGGAGGAAGAGTAGCATAGGCTTTTAGGATAGGCTTAAAGAGAAATTCTGGGGCTGACATAGGTGGAAGAGACAACAAGGGAATTGGGCAGTGGGACAGAGTTGAAGAAGGTTTTGGGGTTTTTTTTAAAATAAAAAGTAAAGAAAACGAAAGAGAGGGATTAAGGGGAAAGAGAAAGTAACAGACAATTACAAAGGCAGAAACAAGGTATTGATGACTTAGAACAGAGATGAGAACAAAGAACGGGATGAGAGGAGGAGAAGAGATACAGTACAGTGGTTTACTGAGCAGATGGATCCATTATGAGGACCAAATTACAGCTTGGAGCAACTCAGAGCATTGGGAGAGGACTTTAACAGGGAAAAGACAGAAAGGACAGAGCAAAAATGAACCAACACGGAGGCATGGAAGTGACATGGACAGAGAGTGGCAGAGGGGAGCAAGTGGCCTTTTTGAGCGCAGGCAATCAACTGAGACAAACAAGACAAACTTCACTTCAATGACAGGAGGACCTACTCACCCCAAGGAGCCACACCAAACAAACCCAGGCACAGCTAGTTGACAAAACACAGGCATGATAACTGAATAAACCTCCTGCCTCTGTTTGACCATAATGTGCTGTTTGCTTTAGGGGATAATTTAAATGCTCCTGCCATTTCAAGGCTCTGGGGACCACTGGTGACTATGCTGCTTGATTATCAGACTAGAATGGCGCATATTTTTAAACGGACAAGTGAAAAAAAACAAAACATTGATACAAGTGGCTAAATACAACAAGGGGCTACGACAATGCTGCTTGTGTTGTGAAAAACAAGTACACTCTCCACATTAGAAATAAGCTTGTTGTTTGTTATCTGAGAGATGGCATATTTGACTCTCTTATCTCATATTTCTGATATATCTGTGAGGCAGTACCACCTTTTTCTTCATAATACGGTGTAATTTTACCCTGCTTCTCCAATAAATCTTGCTTGGATCAGGAGGAAAGCTGGCTGAATTGAAGGAAGTTGGTGTGTAGAAGGTTTTGGGCGAGCATGACTTTATGTCCAGCTCCTGGAGCCCTGACAAAGCCCTGTGACACCAAATTCAATTTCTTCCTGTAGCCAGCCTCTCCACTGCCACTGATAAGCGTGAATTTCATGACCTTGTCAGAGTCAGATGTGGTGAAGATGCAGCTCGCCTGTGTCTATGTATCAGTCACGGAGCAGAGATGTGCAGAAAGGTAACAAATTGGCTGGAAAGTTGCTGGAAACCCTTTGTTGATAAAAACAGGGAAAATGCGTGAAGAGAGATACCAATGAGGTTGTAACGGCAAAATCTTCCTGTCCCTTTACAAACTGAGGGCAGAAAGGACAGGGGGAGGAATTAGCAGAGGAGCAAAGGAAAGAAAGATGTTTCATGGTGCTGTCGTGCCAGTAGACCAAGCCCTAAATGTTTTCAATATCACATAAGGGCACTGCATCATCCAACATTCAATACCAAATCAATAACGCAAACCACCTTCCACCTCGCATACTACATTTAGACACATTAAGGTGACTGCTAATGAGCTGCCATGCGCATGTGTATGTGTGTGCTCGCTGAGGAGGACACAGTCAAGGGCCTCAGTGCTGAGTTGCACAGAGATGTGCTGAGTGCACTAGGGGGAGGATTGCAGAAATAAAAGAATGAGAAAAAGACAGAAGAACGATGACGGGGAGAGGGTACAGGTCAGGTAACAATATTATTAAAAGGGAAAGGTTAGTGCAAGCAGCCCTTTTCCATCCACAAGGGAAGACTGTTATCCATGTGTCTCAAGCGTTGAGATAGGGAGAGGGCGCGAGGGAGGTGCAACTAAATTGCAAATAAGCTGATAATTCTTGTCCTCCCTGGTTCATTCTCTCGTGCAGTATTTTTGAAATCCTCCTTCGCCCCCTCTGCCAAGATGCTGTGGTGTGGAATTTGAAAATACTGACATCCTCAACCCCACACTCGCCACTCTGCTTCTCCTTGGCAATTTTACTTACACTACAGCAGGGGTCACAGAGCCACCCATCTCCCAAGTCTTGTTAATTAACGGGGTTTTATTTTTAAGAGTTTGGCCACCTTTCAATGGATGTTCAATTGGAATTACCACTCATTCTCCATACTGGCTAGGCTGGATAGGGTTTGACCTGCATCTCGCATAATTCCATCTGGGGTTTGTTACACATAGGGAAATGCAGATTTGGCAGAAGGTAACTTGATTAATGGTGTGGAAATGTGTGTGAAACTATTTTTACATAAGATAAGCTGCTGACACGCTCCACAAATTGTAGAGCCTCAAAACTCTCCATTATCTAGAAACAAGTGGGTGGTTAGAGTACATTATGGAAAGGTCTCTAACAGTAACCTCATATCAGTGTTTGAATTAATGCGCAGAGATTCCATGTAGATAACAGTTTAACCTAACACCTCTACCAAATACATTATTGTCCCCTGCACAGTTGTTTTTGGAAACCCCCCAGCTGCCTCTATTCACACTAATGACATTTGGCATTCCTTCTAAGACATGGATTTCTGCTCATTTTCCTTAGGATCAGATGGGACCGACACCAGGAGTCCGGAAACCCTTGGAGATAAACACAAACATCTCTGCGGGGAGTTCTCAGTGTGACCGCAACACCGTCAACCATACAGCACAAACATGTAGGTGGAGGGCTCAAGGGGGGACTTCAATGCAGAAATGGAGCTGTCAAAGAGTCTCCTATTTTGCCTCTCTCGTTGCAGGAAAACTACTATCATTAGTAACAAAGTTGAATTGAAAGCGTCCTTTAAAGTAGTCATGAAATGATCATGGAGCAATTAAAAAAAAAAAAGGATGTACTCAGATCAGATGACCAAGGATGATTGCAAAATGATTGCTGATGATAACAATATACTAAGGTTCCTCCTCATTATTGGAATGTCATCGAATTTACAGCGCAGCCTCAGGTTACTGTCTTTAGTCATCACCAGGTGTTATGTGTACGCACAGGTCACTCTGTGTGTGCCTGCTCAAGTGTGTTTGGTCCAATATTGCAACCTAAAATGCAACAAGATGCAGTGATTCGTGCTCATCGACCTCCCCTCTTCAGATCCATCTGTCCTGACTAATAATATATGCCAAGTCGACAATAAACCTGATGGATCCTTTGTGTTTCTGGTCACTGGTAATGAAAAACAGAAAACTATTTCAGTGAAACTCTATTACATAAGTATCTGTAAATCAGAAACCATGTAAGATGTTTAAGAACAAAATTTCAAAAAGATCTTGCCGCTAAAGGCTTTTCACCTGTCCCTAACTTGTGTTTTTTTTTTTTAATAGGGTACCTGGTGAACAATTATAGATAGAAAACTGTCTAACTTATTGGGCTCATTTGGTGAAAAAATGTCATGCTTTTGGATGTTTTTTTCTTTAATTTTTTTAGGAGCACATATGACAGTGTGACTGTAGACCTAGACACACAGACTTGCACATGATCATTCTCAGATCCCCATTAAGCTGTAAATTCTAGTATGCTTTTATGTCTGAATCAACGAAGTCTTAATGGTGATTATAAGGTGGAGCTTAGTGATGTGTCATTTGAACAGGAAAGCCCCTAATAAGCATTTGTGTATGTACTAGCACATGCCACGACCAGTGCGACACTTTCTTACACACATGTAAACACGCACAGATGACCTTTTCAAAGTCTGACATTTACAGGGCCGGTGCGAATGGGCGAGGACAGCTAATTTACACAACGATGGAACCTAACTGCAACAGCCATTAACACAAAAACCAAACCAAGACTGAGGCCTCTCACTCCACTGGGACTAATGACATACTAAGGACTTAGTTTTCCCTGCTTTTATTAGGAAGGGAAAAAAAATATTGCAGTCATGATCCATCGACTACTATGTAATGCTCCTCTTTCTTTGTTGTGGTGATAATAGCCCCCAGACCTGGCAGGAGTAAACTGTTCATACACAATCTCTTCATGTGGAGGGAGAAACTAGGAACTAGTTGAAGTTACTATTGCGCCATTAGAATTGCAAAAAGAAACATCCCCTCATCAGAGTTACTGATTCTCTGTATAAGTACGTGGATATGTGTGTGTGTGTGTGTGTGTGTGTGTGTGTGTGTGTGTGTGTGTGTGTGTGTGTGGCTATGGTGTTGCACAATTAATAACAACATTAGGTGAGGCAACTTTCAGGGTGCCTCATCCAGCTCTGGCCAACAGCAAAAACTCCAGCCATGACGGACTGCAGTGAGGTCACACGTGGTTTATTTTCCTGTCTGCATGTTGTTCCTGTCATAAACCGCATTGCCTTCAGTCCAAAGAGAGGCGGGGGTGAGGGAAGGAGGCTAATCGAATAAACCAGTGAATGTCACTCAAAGAAAAGCAGTGGACGGGAAAATAGTCAAAAAAAAATAAAAAGGAGAGAACAAGGCCTCTATATGTACTCAACAGCATACAGCAGTGGGGGAGGGAGAAATGGATGGCGGGAGGAATGGTTTCAAGTGGCGGGTGGAGAGAGGGGAGGTGGGGCATCGCCTGTCTTAATCAGTTGATGCCTGTTTAGTTTCCAACTAATTTTTCAACAAGCCACCTGTTTCCTTGAAGGAGTGAGTAGCATCAAGAGCAGCTTTAGCTCTGAAATAACCTTGCTGGAGGCTTTCAGGTATGCAAAGACAAACATTGGCTTACTTAGAAGCAGTTTCCTCCCCCAGCCGTGACCCTGCATGCCCACCAGCTTCTCAGGCGGCCAGCCAGCCAGCCAGCCACCCCCTGCATGCACACGGCTTACTCAGCCATAAAGACAATGCTGCCACAGACGCATACACCCACCCCAAACTCCCCCGCACATAAGCCCACCCCACTTCCAATAAAAACATCTCCATGGTAATGGGCCAAGTCTTTCTGACCCACATCCGTGATCCCTCGCAACCTTGAATCAAGAGTGGGGATGATTTCATAGGGTAATTTCAGAGCTTATACTGGACCCCAACCTGCAAGCTTTGATCAATTGTAATATATAGAGTATGTGTGTATCTGTGTAAAACTACAGAAGCCCACCTTGATCAAAAAACAATCTATGTTGAATTTTAATGTCACTGTTAAGCCACATGAAAATGGACATTTTTAGGAAAGTGAAATAATTTCTTTCATGGAAAGGTAGAAGTGGAAGGTAGAGTAAGTGGATGCTGTCACAGCCTGTCAGGAAATGGGAAACAAGAAAACTCAAAGTAGACAATTGAAAAGTTACAGACATGCAGTTGCAGCTAAAAGTTCCACAGCTTAATTTCCCTCAAATGAAGGTCAGAGGTTTACACCGCAGAAAAAAAAAAGTTACCGAAACTAAAGCAAAACTAGAAAGCGTGTTTTTGCTCATACTGCTTTGCGTTTCTCCCCTCACTCATAAATATGTAAAACCTTTTGTTTTGCACACCCCCCCCACATACACACACACACACACACTTTTCTCCCTCCCTCAAGAGCACTTCGTGTTGTGTAAAATGAAATTGGACAAAACAAGTCCACTCCATGAATTAGTCAGAAGAGTGAGGGTGCTCAAAAAGAGTTGTGATTAACCACACAATCAGCTACATGACTGTATTCCACTGAAAACACACACTGTACACCGTGCCAGCATTAGCCCTACATTCTTGCCCCAGTTACTGCACTAAACAAATAGCTGCCCTATCAAGGAAGCAGAGAAAATGTTGCTCTGATTTCATGCCACACATATTCATATGTTAATATGGTTACGAGCACGCCAGGAATGTTTCATCTCAGGGTCACTGTGGCTGTACTACCAGTCAGCTGCCTAAGCTCCAAGACTTGAAAACACCTGAATAATTTAAAAGTGTAAATGTGCTGACAGAGAGGCAGGGGTGGCTTGCTACCGTGTTTAAAGTAATAGCAACTAACGATTGAGACCTGCATGGGAGAGGCCCAGTGAAGTGAAAGCATTTTTTGCATAGGTCCCAAATTCCCCAACAGTATGAGCAATCAAGTTTTGGTGGTTCCCTCCTGTACTTTCCTTTTACATTACGACCTGTTTCCGGCTCCATTTTTTCCTCAACTGGACTGTAACTAATGGAGGGCGGTGTGCAGACAGCGGGGAGAAAAGGAGCTGGGGGACGTGGAGGAGGAAGGCAGGCGGCTGTAAGGGGAAGACTAGCACGGCCAAACGGGATGGGTGAGGAGGACCACGGGCAGGTGAAAACACCTTGCTCCACAGGGCCACACCTTAGAAAGCCAAACATGGCGTTGAGTCACTGACCGAAACTCGTGTGAAATAACGATACGGGTGATTCGTGACCGGAAATAAACACATACCGGGAAACAATAAGGAAGGATGTGTTCGTGAGTTGCGTTAGCAGGTATTAATTCTTGAATATCCCAAATTAAAGCTGTAAAAACTTGCCACCTGCGTGATTTTCCGCTCCTGTCACCACCCTGACAGGTAGTCGGGTTTTAACCAACCTTTACATTACTGAAGGGAACATACCAAAACAGCATGCTGCTTTAAAGACTTGAACAGTATCAAGTTTTAATAAGCTGAGCGGTCTTTTCTTACCATGTTGAAGAAGTGTCGCCGCCAACAGCCAGAAGAGTCCGGTAATTTTTGAGGATTCCTGGCAATTTCGGGCGTCACGTCTCGCCATGACTGTTTACGTTCCTCTAATGAAACCTGGTGCGCGCGGTCTCTCCGAAACTGTCGAATGGAAACGACACCTGGTGCGGGGTCAGTTCTCTGAGTCAAATCTCACTCAGTCCAAGCAAAAACTTGTGTGGCGACAGGACAAGGCAGGTGCGACAGAGGGTTTCGTTTATGTCGCCTTCGCTGCGCCCTTTACGACTGAGTCTGGGTTAAACGAATGTTGAAGAAGAAAAAGAAAAATCCGGGTGAATGCGTCCCGGCGGGCCACCGGTGAATATTTCCCCCAATTGGCTCTCTGGATGCGGTGAAGTGCTGCTGAGCTCTCGCGCCGCACTAACAACTGGTTCCTCGGAGC
Source organism: Mola mola (assembly GCA_001698575.1). Taxonomy (NCBI): domain Eukaryota; kingdom Metazoa; phylum Chordata; class Actinopteri; order Tetraodontiformes; family Molidae; genus Mola; species Mola mola. The sequence goes on from KV751362.1 coordinate 1,505,461, forward strand.
TCGCGGCTGTCCGGCTGTGTGTGACTGACTGGGTGATGTCATCAGGCGGAGAGGCGTCGCAGCCAAAAGAAAAAAAAAACAAAAACTAAATTAGAGTCGAGAAAGGAAAGAGGGGAGTTCCGGAAGCAACTTGTTGAAATCGCCAAAAGCATTTTTCTCTCGGATGACGTTGCGCACACCTGCAGTTTTTTTTTGTTTTGTTTTTTTTGCAAAACATAAAATGCTGCAAAAGTTACACCAAGGAATATCCATAAAGCGTTGTTGTTGGTTTTTTTTTTTTACAAACCCCAAGAGCTGATAACCGTGCATCCACACGCATTACGTCAAATAAGTGTTCATTTTGATGGCATCATTTTAAACATCATTTAACACAACGTAATTTAAATGCACTTACAAACATTCAACCGTAAAAACAACCTATAGTTGGGAAACGTAAACAAGTCAGGCAGTTTTGATGACGACGAGGTGCGTGGAAATAGTTGTTTCTTCCGCCCTCTGCTGTCCATTTCTGCGCACACACCCGAGAGCTCATTTAGTCCAAAATCAATAAACAGTCATTAACGAACGGCAAAATACAAACCCAGTGGCAGTCAGCAAAAACAAATCAAGACGAAACAGATTCTCATGTATCTATTTGTAGACTCAAGCTGACTCTTTGTTGATAAGTTTTTTTTTCTTCTGCAGAATATTTTCCAATTCATTTTCCGCCCTATTTTCCTCTGGAACCGGGCGCACACTAGCATAGCGAAGGCATTATCTGGTTTAGGTCTAATCCTTATACCCAAGTGTTTTACAGCCAATGTAATTACATCTTCATAAGTCCCACGGTTTGAAGCGTGTCGCTCGCTTCCTGTTGTTGTGTTCCATTTCCAAGTTTCCTTCCAGTGGCACCGTCTTGTTTTCAGACTATCTGGGGAGCATTAAAAAGGATTCTAATGTTGATCAAAGGTCAAACCTCTGCACACCAGGGGAAAAAAATGTTATTTCCACTTTTTGCCACAGGTACTGTAAATCGAGTCTGTGAAAGAATCAGCCATGCAGCTGTGGCTTTTTAAATGGTACTTTCCATTACTATTTAAGCACTACAGCTGAATGTGTGAGCACCAAACCACTTAAAAGTGTGCAGGGAGACCTCTGATGACCGCTGCTCCCACTAAATCGCATGCATTCACGGAATAGAATAAAAAGCTTTAAAGAAAGTGGCCACCAAATTGAGGATTTCATTCCTCTCCCATGCTCATCCGTTTTTCATAGTCATACCAAATCGACCTTCACACCCTCCACATTCCAGCAGCCACCCACTTTACTTATACAATTCCTCGCCTCCTTTTGCTCCAACAATCTCAGACCCTTTCCACCTTTCCACCTTCCCTTCGTTTACACATAACTTTCCTCCCTTTTCTCAGAACCCCCCCCCCCTCATCCCCTGTCATTCGATTTCCTTTGTCCACTCGTCCTTCATTCCTTGCTGCTATTCATCCCATCCTCCATCCTCATGCTCTCCAGGGGTCTGTGGCAGTGATAATGAAGTGCATAGTTAACAGATATTAGCTCTTTGGCAGTGGATTCATTAGACAGAGCCAAGGCTTATGGTGATTATTTACCCATAGAGGAGGGGCCATCGGATCAGTACCACGCACTCTGCCAGCAGCTACAGGCTTCCTTTGAAGTCACTGTCTCTTCTCTCTTGCAACATTCTCTCACACTTCTCCTCTCCCAAGGTCTCCCCATTCTGTCTGAACACCTCCACACATGTCCCTCTCACTACTTCAACAATCTTTAACTTTCCCTGTCATTAGAAACCTACAATACATATCTGCTTTCTCTCCCTTTTCCTCTCGTTCACTATCTCCCTTCACTGCCTCCATTCACCCAATGGTAATTATGGAAAAGTCTGTAATAATGCTCAGAGGAGCTGGTAATACCTTTAGCTTAATTAAAGACGTTTATGGGATGTAAAGACATGTAGCCCAGGGGTTGCTGTGCACCCACACTAACCCAAGCTCATTATTTCTTGCTTTCTCATGTTTCTCAATCCTTCATTTTCTGTTTTTCTTATCTTTTTTTCCTGTCTCACACACACATTGTGATACACTTAGGTGCATGTTCATTCCCTTTGTCAAACTGAATGTCAGGGTCATAAGTTCTGCTCTACAGTGTTGTGATGTATTGTTGGAATAGATCTAGGCTAGTGTGAAGTCATGGTAAAACATTTTATCAACTTAAAACATGCAAACCTCATGGCAGCATTGATGGCGTTTTCCTGTTGATTGTCCCAGCACTGGTCGAGCCACATCCTGTTTGGCTGAGCGATGCACAACAAACTTGTTAACATGTCAGTCAGGGACACTGGCATTATTGCAGGAAAGTGAACAATACTCTGTATTCTGTAGAGCACTGAGAAAGGTCACAGCGCTAGAGCGACAGCTGGTGCAGCAAGAGTGATTTCTTATTCTCTCTTTATTGTGTGATGGAGTCTGGTTTTCTCACCTTTTTTTTTGTGTCGTCCTTCACAGTACCTACCTCTAATGCTGGCATCAGAGGTATGAAAAAACTTTCTGAATATATTTGGCAGCACTTGGAAAAAAAATCTTTTGGTTGCAGGAGTCTATACATTTCAGATTGAATGTTTACTTTCAGAGTGCTAACATGAGTTAACTTGTTACCCTGAAGGCAAATGTTCAGTCATGTGTGAAGTTTTTCCATAATCCAGGTGGTCAGTTATAGAGGCTTAAGTAGGTTTAAAAGGAAGGAAAATGATTTTGTTGCTTTATCTGGTACAATGTATTGACTTTAAATTGATACAGAAAAGGTCTATACTTTGTCTTTGCCTATACATTTGAGTTATCAATAGTAATGATTCCTCCTGTCCACAATGGCTGCAAAGAAATCCCTTTTCTAAAGAGATTTCAACCTAATATGATGCTTTAGTCTGCATGAGATCAAGCGTCAGCCACTATCAGCCTACACATTTCTGTCTTTTTGTTGCTCTCCATTCAGTGCAACTCAGCTAAGAAACATTGTTAGGAATTTGGCCCTAAAAGACTGCCACTTTGCAACATGCCCGTTAGATTTGACTGACTCACACTGCTGAAGCCTCATATTAGCTTTAGTAAAACTGCACAAGTCCTTTTTACATAGCAATAGAAATGTGGATTATGTCCCCCACGACTCACGTTGAAAGAGCTCTGAGAAGGGATATCTTTATGGCCATTATATACAGCGGGAACAATTACAGTATAGGACAAGATAAAAACAGACATCAGTACTTTAAGACTGCAAAGTTCCAAGCCATAGAATCACCTGAAAAATTCACTTTTTATAATGCTTTGTGTGCACTCTCGCTCAGGCTGGGACGACTTTGTGGTGGCTAGAGAGGGCATGACAACCATCTTGTCCTGTACTGATGAAAGAAGGAAGGGTGCTGTGACCATTAATTGGATGATGAAGGCAATTGGTGCAGATGAATGGAAACTAGTTCTCTCAGCCAACGAAAGGAAAGAGATTTCTGGAAGCGCCTCAAAGATGTCCATGCAATTTACTGATGTTAACTTTAAAGACACTGGAGTTTTCTCTCTGTCCTTCCTTCCCAAAGTGAAGGATAGTGGCTTCTATTCATGCTTGATAAAAAAAGAGGATGTCAAGGAGAGGATCATCCTCTTAGCTATCCTTACAGGTAGAAAAATCAAACTTGGCAGTAACTTTGCTTTTACTCATGTATTGCACCTAAGAACGGTTAAGTTGTACTCATACTTAAAAAACATTTTCATTTTCTGCTCCTTTATATTTCCACCTCACAATTCAAAGGGAAATACTGAACTTTTTACTCATCTACATTTATTTAAAAAAATAAAATGACTGAGGCAGCAACGTTTAAAATTGCATTACTACTATGGTGTGTTTAAAACTGAATATTCCTGATCACTCCTCTGTTTTAAACTAAATATAAAACAAATTATCTTTTAATATTTTGTTGAAATTTATTAGCGGATAGCCAGATAGCGGATGAACCATCTCGTTTTTGAGAGGGTCCGAAAGAAAACATACAATACACTACATTATAATGAACACAATCCAAACATTAAACATACATACATGGTTCTCATTTACTGACCCACTCCCACATCATTCCCATAAGCCTACAATACCCACACTTGGGAATTGGGATGCATAAGCCACAAAACACCTATTACTTACGGCAGCAACGTCCGTCATGATACTGAAGGACAGGGGGAATCGCCATCAGAAACATTAACATGATGTTTTGATAAAGAGTAACGTTTTGGGAACGAAACAATGAAGTTATTGAGTATGGTTAAGTGAGTATGAGGATGTAAATAATGTTAAGTACTGTTTTAAATAAGATAGATATTTAAATATGAAAATGCACTGGAGCCAGTGGTGATGTCTTCAAGTGCTGAGTTGTAACCAGTTAAAAGTTTTATATTTTGAGCAGTGACAAGTTCGGTTTGGGCACATTAAAACCTACAGAGGCTATTGTAAATGACATTGAGGGGTTGAAGATATGTTTCATAGGTGTTCTGGTAAACAATGTTAGCATGGTCCAATATCGGCAGTAACAATTGAGTAACATAGATATAATGTAGATAATATATGGAATAACTTAGAAAATTGTAACATTTTTTGTTATTTTATTTATTGCCTTTAAATTGACACAGAAAACGTTCATACTTTTTCTATGCCCATACATTTTAGAGTTATCAGTAATGGTCCTACTGTCAATATTGGCTGTAAGGAGATCCCTTTTATTTAAAGTGATTTCAACCTAATATGATGCTTTAGTCTATGTTAGTTCAAGCGTCAGCCTCTGTCAGCCTACACATTTCTGTCTTTTTGTCGCTCTCCATTCAGTGCAGCTCAGCTAAGAAGCACTGTCAGAAGCTTCATATTAGCTTTAGTTAAATTGCACGAGTCATTTTTACATAGAAATAGAAATGTGGATTCTGTCCCCCATGACTCACATTGAAACAGCTCTGAGAAAGGATATCTTTGCAGCCATTATATACAGAGAGAACAATTACAGTATAGGACAAGATAAAAACAGCATAGTTCAAGTCAGTATAGTTCAATATTAGCAGTCACAATTGAGTAACATATAGGAATATACTGTAGATGATATAGTGAATAACATATGAAAAAAATATATATCCTGACATTTTATAGACAAATCAATTAATTTAGAGAACAATTCAGGTATCTCAATAATAGAAATAATGATTAATAATTAGATTACCATTCAGTATGTTTAATTGAGATCCCAAATGACTATATACACCAAAAAAATGATTTTACCTGTTGTTCTATGCAGAAGTTCTTTCATCACTGACAAGACTCTGATAATGTATATTTTCTCTGCAATATCATATGTTAATTTTAAATGGATTATTATTATTTATTTAAATGCTATAGTATTGCAAATTCTAAAAGTTCTTCCTTCGCCCTTGATTTCCTTTGTCTTCCCTCATTTCCAGTCACTGTTGTCCCTGCTGCACCCATTCCACAGCTCAGCACTTTGGAGCTGATCGCTAGTGTTAATCCTGACTATGCCGTCGACAAGATCATCTGGGCAGCACCTGGGGCTGGTAGGGTTTCCATGAAGAGTAAGAAGTCAAAGACAGGCACAGTGGCCAAACTGCCTCAGGTCCAGAGCAGTGACAGTGGGTCCTATGCCTGTATGATTCACCCTTTGGGTAACAGCAGCACCAACGTTTTCACCTTCAGCGTGAACATTACTGTTGACGGTGAGACTGATTTGTGAGAAAGAAAAGTATTTGCTTTGGAATAGAATAGTTTATTTTTGTTGATTCTGTTGATGGGTGAAGTGGGCATCAGTTCCAGAAACCCCAGCAGCAGCATTATTTATTCAAGCATCCTGTATCCGCAGTTCTTCAAAGTATTTACTTTTATAGACCATTTTCAAAAGACCTGCACTAAAATTCATCCCTTACTCCTGTGAATATTATAGTTGCTATATTTATGCATTTGCATTTGTCATCCTACCCACCCCCCACCCCCACCCGACGTCTTGCTTCCCTTCTCTCCACAGCTAACAGTGTGGCCTCATTCCCCAATAAAACATATGGTGAGTGACATAAGCAGTCTGAAAGTCTTGTGTCAGCAGCTTGCTAATCATGGAGAGCAGAATGCAATACCAACTGAAGAAGTGACTCTCAGCATATAAGAGCTTAATCAACTGAAATGTCGTCAAACATTTCAGTACCCTTTTACTATTCTGTTTTCTCTCTTCCTGTCTTTACCTCTCCCTTCATTCGGCCACTTTTTACTCTGAATCCTTTGATGATGTCTGCTGGGTTGTTGTGTGATGTCTTTTAATGCTGTCTTTGCACTCATCAGTCTCATCTGTTTTAACATTCAGGATTTTCCTGTGGTTCCTCTTCCTCTGTTGCCTGCAGGTTCTTTAATCTCCACTGCAACTCAAGCTCAGGCATCCATCACGATAACCTGCCCTGAGGTCCCAGGTGACTACGTCAGGCTGTACTGGCTAAGTCCAGATGCCAGGAGGCAGAGAAATATGACTCGGCTGTACCACTACGACAGGTGGAGGGGTTCCACCCTGGTAACTGAACAAAGCAAGAGACTTCAGCTTGCAGGCCCACCCTACAACGCAGAGACTGGGAGCTTCTCCTTTCTCCTCACACCTGAGCTTAAACATGGCGGCCTCTATGAATGTGCTGTGTTCCTAAATGACCACGTCTACAGCCAGAGGACCCTTCTCAGCGTGATGAAAGGTACAGAGTTGGGTGTGCAGGAAACAGAAGGAAGAATATGGGGCCGGGATTAATTTATGAAACCAGTAATGTCCCTTTTAGAACAAACTTGTGTATTTGTGAGATACAACAGTACATTTCATGAATGCTCTATACAAAACGCATAAAAGGGAAATAAATAGGTAGTTGACAGTTAATGGAAAAGTCAACATAAAATGCCTAAGTAAGTACTGGACCATCAAGAACCCGAAAACAGCTTTTATGTTCTTTATTATTGTCAGATCCTTTTAAACTGTTTCCAATAGGTTTTTATTTGGTTCACGATGTGGTGACTGCAGCGGTCATAATATATGACTAATAGCAATATCGCATACATCAACCATTTACATAATAACCATTTACTGACATTTAGGAAAATAGGCTGATTCATTTTCTTGCCAAGAGTTAAATGAGCAGACTGATACCACACTCATGGCAGTGTTTAAAGTATGAACCGGAGCCAGGAGGCAATTAGTTCAGCTAAGGGACCGGTTATGCCTGAGCAGTATATGTTTGTATGACATGTTATACATCCTCATTAGAAATCAAAAGTGTTGTAAATTTCATAGGGAGGTGAGGTATGATATCGTTTAGAGATGCAGACAATCGCAGATACTTTAAGATTCTCTTACAGAGGGCATTAATTGTGTTGAATTCAACTTTTCACATCAAAAAGGAAAGGAACAATTGTGCTAAGGATGGAGAAATAGAGCTAGAGAAAGAAAAAAAACCCTGGCTCCTTTCTCACTTTTGAACAGCTGGCCAATCAGGGCAGCGGGTGTGAGTGTCAGATTGCCAGTTTCAGAAAGCCAACAGTCTGGCGACAGAGATTTGAGCGTTAAGTGTCTCCAGAGCTATGTTATCCAATGAGTACTTGCAAGGAAGCATACTGGCATCTTAAATAGCAGAAGTAGGCACAGACAGTTAGCCTGGCCTCCAACAAATTTAAAGAAGACTTTAATGCTATGCTAATTCCTTTCTTTTTCCAGCTCCTACTTAAGATCAGAGAGAGTGATATCAATCATCGGCCTCTCGGAGGGAATGAAATATGCATATTGAGGTGTAAATGTCAAAGTAGTTGCTTACACAAACACTATGTGAACACAAGACAGAGGTAATACAGTAACTATAGACACTTTCCTGTAGTCAAAGGATCCATATATTTAGAAAATTAGCTTCAAAATAAAAGACTGAATTCTTAACACCTCCTTGTACATTGTTCTCACTGTAGAACAAGCGCAAGGAGAATTTCTTACAGCTGTTGGTAAAATGTCAAATTACCAAATTAATAAATTTACAAAACTGCATAAAAGGGAACATTTGCTTGATTCACATAAGGAAAAAACATTGAACAAAACACCTGTTTTGTTTTTTTTAGTGAGCCTCAGGCAGGTTTCATCTTGTATAGAAACAAGCGAAGTATATTTGCACAAACTCACACAAACACCCAACACACACACACATAGGATGTGCTGTCATGGCAGCCTTGGAAGGTTTTACTAATCACAGTCCCTCTGGCATCTATCACAGCTGCCCAGACATGACCAGCCGATCCATCACTGTCACTGTCCCTGTCACCCTGCCTCACACTTCTGCATCCCCCCATTCACACACACTCACACATATATACATCCACCCACACACCAATCATGTGACACATGCGACCCACCTCGTTATAAGTATCAGTATATATGATTATACCTACTGCCCTCCCACTAAGGCTGTAGGTGAACCATACTGATGACACTAATCAAGGCAGAAATGAGTGTTTTTTTATGTGCGTGTGTGAGGGGGGTCTGTGGAACTTGATTACACCCAGATGGATTCTCATTTCAGTTTGATGAGACACTAAGCATCAGTCACAGTCAAGCAATGCATTAGCAGCAAATCACTGTAATGAATATATATTGTTTTGACCCCCTCTTTGGATTGTTCTTTGTTTTTCATATCACTTGCCCTTCACCCCATTATTCCTTGTCTGTCCTTGGCCTTTTCTATATTCACACTCTACCCTTTAACTCGCTTTTTCATCTCGCCTCACAAATTTCTCTTACCTCTTGCCATTTTTGCTTTGGTCTCTTTTGACTGTTTCATTCTTCAAAAAAAATTTCCCCTTCGTATCCTCCACTCACTGCTCTCTATCACATCCACAGTTAAAACCAGCCACTCCTCCTCAAAGCTGGAGTTAGGATGCCTTTACTCAGAGCGGTCCCAGGTCCAAAGTGCCAAATGGAAATACCAGGATGAGAGTCACCAGCTGCATATGTCGAGCAACAGCCCCGGAAGCATTACCACCGTTCTGACCAGACCCATCACCTCTGACACAGCTGGCAACTATACCTGCACCCTGCAGCTGAAAAATGGGAAGACCATTTGGGCAACACAAGCTGTAACACTTCCCACTGAAGGTGGGAGGGTATCACAAATAGTATCACAAATTCTGGTCTGTTCTTATTTTCTCTGTCATCTGTATTTTAAAACGAGCGAGTCCTGAGATATTCCCTGTCAAGTGAGGTGGGATAATGAACCAATGAATGTTGATGATTTGAGATGTATGCTCTGTGAAGCGTTCCACAGTGCATTCAAGACAATCTCAGGTTAGTCCATCAGCCAGAGAGCCCAAGGTTTACAGAGGAAAGTGGTCATGACACATACCATATGTTATGTACTGCTAATGTAGTCAAAGAGGTCAGAGGTCATTTCTGTGTAATATGAAGTTGTGATTTGTAGATACTTTCCAGATGAATAATTCATTCCATTTACATACACGTGTTTCATAAACCACAACACCTCTAATATTCCTTTGAGCTTCTTCTATGGTGTAGGAGAAGGACAAAATAAAACATAAAGGATATTGCTTTTCTCATTACAGTCATCCAGCTGATTTGTAAATATATACGAAGATTGGACCTTAGGACATTCCTCCCCCCAAATTTTAATTATTCAGTCTTATTGTGTTGGTGGCTGTGGGGGAGCACAGAAGGACATGACAGTTGAATGGATCCCTTAGCAGAAATGACTTCAATCCCCGTTCCTTGATACATAACGAAGGCTGATGGGCCCAGAGCTCATCATGATGCACGCGGATGCTGCAGCCGTAACAGTAATGGACATGGAGAGAAAAAAGAGAGGGCGATAAAGGCAGGGAGGGGAAGAGGGGCAGCTGATTGGATTGGAATAGATTTCACCGTTTGGATAAGTTGGATTAGGACAACATATATACAGGGGGTGGCAAGTGTGTTGTGAGGAATTTTAACTAAGCATAGAGACAAGTTCAAATAATGGGGGTGTTGGATGACCTATTTACAGTGTTGCATAGTAACAGTAAGTTGTACACTTACTGCAATTGTAGAAAATGGTTTAAGAATCAATAAAATTTGGGGATATCTATTTTGCTCTAAACTGAACAAGTAGTGAGTCGTAGGAGTAAAGAACAAACATTACACAGCAAAATTCCTGTCATGGGTGGCTCAGTTGAGAAAATACAAAACTGAAGCAATCACCATGTTCTGCAGCACATGAAATACTGCAGATGTCAGGGATGTTCTGTCATTTGTCACCTGAATTGGTTGATCATTTACAGAGCATTCAAGCGGTTCCTTGGTCTCTCTTCTATCGGCAACCATCTTGTACAACAGGGTATAATTCGTGTAGGAAATGACAATAAAGGAAATGAATAGGCGAGACAGAGGAAGATTAGAAAGAGAGAAAAAGTGTCAGAAAGAGTAAAGTGGTAGTGAGAAACTGGAGGCATTTATGCATCATTCCTCTGCATTCAATTCGCATAAATCATGTTAAAAGCGGCATGGAGAACAGTGCAAGTCAGTCTTGGGGTCAGCATTCACCACAATATTCAATTAACAACCTTTACACACTTGCCAATCAATTACACCTTGCACAACACATTGATTGATTACTTTGGATCTGGCAAAAAGCTGTGACACTTGGGTTAAGGTCAAGCCCGGGGGATAGTTCTTTTACAAACTCTATCTGTGCAAAGCTGATGACATGCCTGAATGGAATCTAACCTCCAAAGCCACAAAATTGGTAAGAAATAACGCTGAGTCCATAAAAAAGTTTTGGTTTCTTTGTAATAATTTTTTGTTTCTTATAGTTTTCCCTTTTAAATTTAGAGATGTCTGCCAGATATGATTTCTTTGTGCTCTGTGAACAGCGAGGAGGCAGCGAGACAACACTTTTTCAGCCACAATAAATTACAGCAGTGTCTGTGGAACCATGTACCTCCCTCCTGTTTCTCTTGTTGCCCCAAGGCTGTGTTTCGCAAGACTGATGTCATCATCATTATGCAAATTAACCTGACAGGTTTGTTCGCACGTGTGAGCTCCACCCATGAAATTTGACTGGCGCTACAGTGAGCAAATGATTTGCTTGCTCAGTGCTCGTTATTATCATGCCTACGCTTTCTACACACCCGTTTTGCAATGCTGCGTTAACAGGCGTTGCCTGAATGTTTGCTGTTTACATTCTCAGTTTGCCCCAAAGCAATTTGTTGCCAGGATCAGATTATAAAGATGTGTGTACTGAACAGTCTTTCCCGGCCTCCCCTCTCCCGTAGAGGAGGATGTTCATATGTGAAAACCTATTTAGAAATATGATTTGGATTCTCAGATGGAGAATAGAGAGGATCTGCAAAAAAGTTAGATCAAGCTGGTCTGTTTGGAAGAAACATTCGCTGAGGTTTTGTGCACTGATCTGACAGCAGGTGGTCTCTTTGATACCTGTGCTTCTCTTTTTCTTGTCCACATTTCAAATTACAGCAATTACTGCCCATACTGAGTGATTGTCAGATCGATGTCTGTGCCGCTGTACAGACTATTCACTCTCTCAGGCAGAGCTTGGATTTCTCTGCCTTCCTCCACTGAAATCATTGTCTGTGACTGACAGCAGCATGATGCAAATGCTTGTAGCGTGTTAAGGATTTCTCTACTGCAACATATATTCAAACCCATAAATCAAAGTCTTCAGGTAAAGAAAAAGGTTGCACCCTCGACTGAAAACTGAAAAACAAGCGAGAATAATATCTCTTTGCGTCAGTCAACCACTCACACTCATCTACAAGTTTTATATTACCACTGTTTTTGAAGTGCTCATGCTTTCTTCCTCTCACTTATTTCCCTTTCATAGAGCGTGTCAGTGTGACCATCCCCTCTCTACTCCCTTCTCTCTCTGCATTATTACTCCTGGTGCCCCTGGTTACTGCGACTGTCTGTGTGTTGCTATGGAGATGGAAACACATTTCTGCGCGTGGTGAGTCTTCCGGCGTTTTCTTTTTTGACAGCTTTTCCTGTCCCGTCCATCTTTGGCCCCTGTCGGCTGCCGTTGAGTGATGTGAGCCCTGACATCCTCTGGGGTTGTTGTAATGAATCTGCCCCCACCTCCTCCTTCCCTGCGCATTTGAGCTTGTGTTTGTGTAAGAGAGAGACATGCTATAATAGTATCTGTCTCTCTGCACTCAGGTATTGAGCAGTCTCTCTCTTTCCGCTCGGGTGAAGCAGAGAACATCTATGAGAATCCCGAGGACATCCGACAGGTGATGAATTCAGACATTTCCAATCACTGAATATCCTCTGATGAATTTTTCCTCATTTCTCTGTGTTTCCCCGCCTTCCTCCCTTTTTTTGCCAATTGTCTCTGTTGTAGACTTTTTCTGTTCTCCTCTCATTTCCAGTGTCTCCCTCTGTCACTTGTTGTTCATTAAACCTGTTTTCTGCACTCTCCCCACTCAACAGGCTCCTCCCGCTGGCTCAGTCTACATGGTGAGTTATTGTGTTTTCCCCTGCACATACACTGACGTATGGTGCATATGTGTGTGTGTCAGGAGTTGTGATACACCAATTTCACTAGCGCAAACAGTCTCTCGCGCCCTTTATTGGTCCCTCCCTAAGCGGTAAGCAGGTATGTCTTCTGACATACACCCAGCTCTTTATCACATAAACCCATTCCCTATCAACTGTCACCCTTACATTTGTGGTATTAAAAAATCAATCTCATTACACGGGGTGCAGAGGGTCATAAATCTACCCTCAGTAGCTTTGATTTGGCTCTTTTTCTTCCTCTCCACTGTCCTGCTCTTTATCTACCTCCTTTCCCCCTTTTCTTCTTCATGGCAGGATTTGAAGCCAAGAGGGGAGGATGATGTCTACAAGGAACTGGAGCAGTAAGAAAAGCCCCTTGCATCACCCCTGTGTTCTTTTGTATGTGTATGTGTGTATAGTTGTGTGTGCGTCTGCACTGCCACTCATCTGCCCCTCACATTTCTCTCACATTCACCAATCACGATGGCCTGCACATCACTGTGACACAGTGGTATGATATCACGCCATACCCTGACAGGCAACGCTCCTTCACCCGTGTGCTGTTGTTGCGTGGGCTGTCTGTGTTTGTGTCTAGGGAAGAATGAAAGAGACTGAGGTCTGTGCTCTGTTTTCAGATTCGAACAGTGTCAGAGCTGATCACCTACCCACATCTCATTCTCATCCAG
>KV751362.1:1525888-1548712 GCA_001698575.1 Mola mola
CAGGAAACATTTTGGTTGAAATAGGGAGTTGACTGGGGACATGAAGAAAGATTCCTTTAAAAATGTGTTTAAAAGTACAAAAGTAATTGAAAGTTCTTTGTTGATGAACAGGTATGTAGGAAACACCTACTTTCCTGGTCAATGATGTGGTCACAAAGCTACTAACACATATGATATCAAGTTGTACCCTGCATTACAGGGGTCCAGAGGATGTCATGTCTAACAGAGGCAATGACCTGCTGCTAAAACTGCTACAATTCAGGTTAGTATCTTAAATTTTCAAGTACCAGATTCCTGATGTCTTATGACTCACACTCAGTATACATGAACTCATGTAGTGACATAAAGTATATGGTTTGAATACACCTGAGGTAAAGTTAAACAAATTTAACCATTCTACAGATTTCATGTTAACACACCATAGTTTTGGGACGTGTCTTAGAATATGAGACAATAATTGGAATTGGTGGCTGATAGTGAGGTAAGTATTCTTTTTAAAATGGTTTAGACTTATTAATTCACTCACAATTCCAGTGGGTCAGAAGTTCACATACTAAGTTGACGCTGCCTTTAAAGCATACCAATACCAGTCAACTACCTCCATATCAGCCGCTGCTGATAATGGGCCGATAATTCATCAGTGCATCACTGATATTTGGTTAAAGTGTATGTAAACTTTCGACATCAGCCCTATATCACGCAAGTGGTGATGCCATTTTTTTCACCCAGGTACCCCAAAATAATGACAGATGAAGGGGTACGAGTTGTCAGACAGTGGCTGGGATCCTCTAATCAGTTAGAAGAAGGTATGTGTACACATTTTGTTTCTCTATATATATACACTTCAATATTACAGAGTCATAACATTTAATTTCTCTACTATGCCGATGATACACAGCTGTACCTAAGCTACATAAGCCTAACAGCAAAATAAAAAGTCTCACAAGTTGTCTTACAGATATGAAAGAATAGATGTCAGTAAATCTTCTGATGAAACAGAGAAATCAGAGATCAATCAAAATGCAGCTGCAGGACCTCTTGCTAAAAATCAACAAGAAAGAACATATTATTCCACTTCTAATGATCATATGCTGGCTGTCCATGTGTTTTGGGGTTGGTCTTAACATCTAATTACTTTTCAAGTCCTTCATGCCTCAGATTATACTTTTTGAGAAGAACTGTCCCCTTCACAGCTGGGGATCCTCAGGCAGTAAATTGCAGACTGCTTCAGCTCATATTTAAAGTTTAATCATCACCCTGCATTTGTTGTTGAGGCCCTTTGGCTTTGAAGAGAATTGCCTGAGGAACCAAAGCTTGCTACATAACTCTTTTATTAAATCACTTTTTAACACTTATTGAAATTCTTTCATATAAAATATAATTTTTGTTTTTTTTAATTTTGCATGTCTTTTATTATTACTTATGAGCTACATTTTATTTTCTTCTTTATGTTGCATTTAAGTCTTTCACTTCACTATTTCAATCTTTGTTACATTTTAACCTTTGTGTTTTAATTACGGCTAATTACGGCAATCATCCATTGCTTGAAATTTTAATCCTCTTTGCTGGTCTGTTGGCACTTTGTAATGTTTGTTTGAATAAGTGTCATACAAATAAACTTCATCCAAATGTATTGTCAACACCATTTAGCTGTGTAGGAGACTTGAAATTGCCTTTACGCTTTACTTAACCTTTTGTAGATTATATTTAAATTGAATTCAAATTAATTTAAACAGGAGAAAAAATGTGTGGCTACATTTCAGGTTACAGTGTGTAATGCCAGCTCTCTCTTCCTCTGCAGCATCAGTTTACAGTGGCTACGAGGTGGACGATGACTGGTGTGTGTCTGTGCTGCAGTCTTACCAGACAGACAGAGATGTTCCTTTTCCATGGAGTGTCGGTAAATCCCAGGTTTTTCCACATTTACTAACCACACACACCCTTACAGTATATGGTCTGACACTCTTAATGTCACCAGGTGAGGATATGACTCTCGAGGGAAGGCGACAGCTGGCACTGTTCCTGGTAAGTCTATTGTACTCAATCTCATCGTGTACAGTTGTTTTTCCTGTTTGGTTTAAAAGCAACACCACTTATTTTCTCTCTTGGCTTGGTCAATTTAGGTGTGTTTTAAAAAAATATTTCTTTTCTTCAATAAGCCCCATTTTCTTGTTTAAAGTTGGTTTACCTTCCCTCTTCTCCAAATCTATGGAAGAGGAAAAAATAGAATAAATCCCAGCTATTCAGACATCGTTATCACAGAGGAACACTTTCCTGGTTGTCATAGTAACCAGTTCACCTGTGCACTCAGGTTGACTGGTGTAATATATTTCACCACGCTCAGCTTATTGAAGTCATTTAACATCAAACAAGGGGATTGCCACCTGTTACAACTAATGCTATGCTTTTCCTCCCTTGCTAATGCTTTCTGAATTAGGCTTTATTCACCTACCGTGTAAACCCTTAAGATGGAAGAGATTTGTATGGCACCGAGCCAGACAGAACGCAGCTAATATAATCAAGTTCAGCACTTTTTATTCAGTGCCTCCCACACCTCTCATTCTCCATTCGTCCTCCACTCCATCTTTTCTTTGTCTCCAAGGCACGGAAGTACATGCGGAACTTTGAGACTACACACTGCACTCCTCTGCCTGCCTCTGAGTTCCACACACCCTGGAGACTGTAATGAAAAAGTGGAGGGGTGAGAGGGAATGATCAGCAGAGGATTTGACTGGCCTATGGTCAGAGTCTGTTCTTGGCATGGTGTGAATGTATTTACTGTGACTTTGTACCGGATTCTTTTTTCCATTTAAGACAATTTTTTTTCTGTCATGTATAGTGTTGCTGTGATGGTGTGTGGATGATCTGGTCTCCCATTGTCACTTCCGCTCTAACCCCATCCAGAAATCTGTAAAAATATGGCACCTCTTTAATTTTGAGATTAGTGTGTGTCATACTTTTCAGTTATTGTCTTTTTTTTTTTTTAAAGGGTACACCTCATGTAAATGCATAAGCCATCCCTCACTCCTTCCATTGTTCCTTCTTTGGCTGTGTTTATAAAGAGGCAGTTAAAAGCAGAAATACATTGCCACAATTCAAGTGATAAAATATGTTAATGATGTCTGGTCAATGGAATTTTAATCTTTAAAAATGCAGCCAAATAATTAAAGCTTTTCAGGTTTCTGAACAAAAGTCCTTAAGAACAAAGCTGTATGTGTTGCGTATATGTTTTATTAAATATGCTGGATAAATGATTTGAATTCATTTGTTCATTACTTGATGGGAGAACAATCAAATTGCATATACATACTAGAGTAACAATGCTGAAGACAATTATCTGTCCTAAGAGCTTTATTGAATTCCCTCCATACAACATGGAAAATTACCTAAATTAATACAGACATTAAAAAAATTTGCAAATCCTCATTTACATAATTCTAAGGGGAAAGTTACATCATTTTCCTGAAGCTTTCCATGGCTTCTTTTACTTTTTCAAGTTCAGTTTGGCTCTGCCGAAGCTGTGGAGAAAAGGGAGTCATTTTTTAGCAAGATTTTACACACCCTGAGAAACACTATTTCCAGTCCAATTTCTAGTCCATTTCCTTTCTCACCTTCTCAGCATCCTGTTCCTGCACTTTCACTGGCACCTTCTCCTTGTAGTCACTCTTTTCAATCTTCTCCCTCAGCTTCTCCATTTGTTTTTCCAAGTCTCCTTTCTTTGTCATCAGCTTGGCCATTTCCCTCTCCACGTCAATGAGACCCTGCCACAATCAAAGGCAGAGTGATAAGGTCAGCAGTCTCTGATAACCTTGTTATTTTAGCTTAGAAAAGAAAGGCTGAAAACTCTTGAAGTAGAATTAAAGTACATAGATGGAGGAGACCAAACGGAAATGGCACACCCTCACCTTGAGCATAAGGTTGACAGTGCATCTGTCAGAGGCGATAGCCACGGCACAACCTTGTGGAACAGGGTGGGAGGCTGTGAGCGGGATGACGGCTTGAGAATAAGACAAGGTCTGAATCTGCAGAGTGTACGTCTGCACCAAGGACACAGTTGCAGAGTCTATACATTGGAGGTAACCTGGAGCAAATTAAAGTTGAGAAGACACATTAATTTATGTATATTTATGTGTACTGATTTAGAGAAATTCAAGTTTTTATGCAGATAAACAGACTGACACATTTTGGAGTGTTTTAGAGTTAAACATCCTGGACCAGAATATTTTAAGTTTAATTGAGGTTTTTTTTTATTGTGAGTGATTTTCATACCGTAAAACTGTACTAATACTCAAGTAAACCCTCGACTCCAACTGTGTTCATTAGGGTGAGGACTGAGCCTCTTAGTATTTTGGTGAACTTCCCGAAAAGTTTTACAATTCTGTTTATTTGTGTCATCTTACAGTCAGCTCTGGTCTTGGTCAGGTTGTAGTCGGCCCTCAGTGAGCGGACGGTTTTGACAACAGTCATTATGAAGTCCATGTCACGGTCGACCTCGTCGCTGCTCCAGCAGAACTGCAACAAATCACAGAAAAATCTATGACTGACAATGAAAGCAAGAGCATCACCAAAAAGGAAATTAAGTCACGTTATTTTAAATATTAAAAAATGTTTATTTCAAACTTCCCCTCTCTCACCTCCTCAGTGTCAGGGTAGGATGTGACACAGATGCTAGGGGGATCACTCTGGGGTCTCCGTCTTGGTAGCCTCTGGTAAAGCTCCTCAGTGACAAAAGGCATCAGTGGAGACAGAAGGCGCAGACCGACGTCTAAGCAGGTATAGAGGGTCTGTCTGCACACCTGGGCCTGTCTCTGGCTGGTGCCGTCTTCCTCTGCTTTACTCAACACTGGTTTCACACTTTCCTGAAGGACACAGAGTAGGAGAGGAGACAATGTCTTAATCATCTGTCATTTACTTTGTACATGCCCTCATGTAATCTATTTAAGATAAATAGATCCCGGCCGCTCAGTTGTTCCTTACCAGATAGACATCACACAGCTCATACAGCCAGAAGTTGTAGATGGCAGTCGTGATGCCTGGGAAGTCATAGTATTTGAAGCAGGCATCACAGAGACCAACAGCAGCACTCAGTCGAGAAAGAATCCACCTATCTGATACACTCTCCTCGCCGAACAACTGAAGAGGAAAGCATTAGGAGGAAGTATTCAGATTTGACACAACTCCTGCACTGGGTATGTTCTGCCTGTCAATAGGTACATGTTTATGAGTACAAAACAGAGCAGCACATGGGAAAACTAAACTCCAACAGAAAGAAAGAAAGCAAAAAGAAGAAAGAAAGAATTGCTTGTTAAAAATAAACATGTCACTGGATGGTTATAAATAAACAGAGCAATTTTATGTTCCTTTATGTGTGTCCTTCATCTTTTCCCCTGGTCTCACCTGGGCTTTTTCTGCTGGTACAAAGTTGTCTCCCAGTGTCCTCATGGCAAACTTAACAGCATTCCAGAGTTTGTTGCAGAAGTGACGATAACCCAGAATGCGGTTGACATCCAGGTTGATATCCCTACCTGAGTGACAAACAGGGATTTATGTACACTTAGTTTAAATTCATGTAAACTCATTTTCAACTGTATTACAGACATACACACAAACTCTAGTTTTGAGAAGCCATGTATGACATACTGTAAGAAGTTTACATAGTCTTCTTCTAAACTATGTAGTTTCTGCCTTTCAACAACTTTGGAATGTTCATGGATTTAGAAATTTATGATAAACTAACCAAAATTTTAATTTAGGGGTAAAAGTGGTAGTGAAAAGTGTTTGCCTAAAACGCTAACTCCTGAAGTCAACTGTATGTTAACATAGATTTGCAACTGACCACATAATGACAGGATTGTAATACTTTTTTTTCCCCAGTGTTTTTAGATTTTATGGAATCACGGTTAAGACTGTAGGCACGACAAGAGAAAGTAAAATGAGCAAAAAAGACAAGCGAGTTCACCTTGGCTAGTGTAGGCACACAGGGCAAATCGGAGAGCATCTGTGCCACACTCTGGAATGCCATTTGGGTAGTCTGACTTCTGGCCTTGCTTTGCTTTTTCTACCTCTATTGGATCCAAGTTGCTGTCCATCAACTGGGCATGAAGGCCCTAGAGGACAGGGGGATAGGGAATAAATCACCATTTAAAAAAAAAACAACAGTATGTTCAATAATTTCCTCTATTCATCTTCAGAGTGAGAAATGCCTTTTAACAACTTGATGTTATTATTGGGTAGGCATCAGAGAACCCTTAAAAAGGAAAAGAAATAAAGGGGTAAGGTACAACTTACAAGTCCTTAAGTGCCCTCTAGAGGACAAGTTTGCTTTGACTGAGCAGTTTTCCACGCTATTTAAGAGATTGATGACCTCAATAAAGATAGTTGGAAGGAGAAAAGGATGCTTAATAAAGCTTACGTAAGAATATGGGCCTCAAGGGAACAATGAACCCGTGGATTCCATGTAAGAAAACAACCCAAATGGGAGAGTAGAAAGACTTTATGTATGCAGGTATCTAAACATGCATCAGAGCATGATCAGACTTTACCTCTAGGGAGATCCCTGTAATGACATCCAGAGGGTCAATGACATTGCCCAGAGATTTGCTCATCTTCCGTCCATGTGCATCCCTAACGACAGCATGCAGATAAACCTGTACCAGAAAAGCAGCATCATTATTTACTTCTATCCTGTTAATAACCTTAACATCATATCCTGTTATGTTATGTTTCAGTTTTGATTAATGTCACCTCTTTGAAGGGCAGCTTGCCAGTCAGTTTGAGGCCCATCATCACCATACGAGCAACCCAAAAGAACAGGATGTCATGGCCCGTCTCTAGCAACATGCCGGGGTAGAACACCTTCAAGTCCTCAGTCTGAAGGAAAACCACAAATAGTAATGTTTGATGGAAATATGTAAGCCAAGGGAAACAAAACAAAAACATTTATCTAAAAGTAATTTTATAAACAAAGAAGGTACAGTGAGATGGGACTAGCACAGATGAATATATTGATACGCAGGAGTGTTTCAACTTTTCTTTATAACGTAATTAGCAGCTTTAGAAATGTGTTTCTTCTGCAGAGGACATCTTGACTTTTTAATGCTAAAGTGCTATTTGTCTCAGTAGAAAGGTGGTTGACTTCATTATTTACCTCATTAGGCCATCCAAAGATGGAGAAGGGGAAAATGCCAGATGAAAACCATGTGTCCAAAACATCTTCATCTGAAACACAGAATAAATATTTAATCTGTATAAATATGTAGCACAGTTAATTAAATTAAAATAATGTATAGATAGTAGCAGAACTATATGAACTGATTAGGTGACTTTTCTGGTATTATGGTAATGAAAAATTTAAATCTTACCTTGTCTGAGGGTGATTTTGTCAGCAGACACATTGAAGCGTTTTGCTGCCCTCTCTCTGGCCTCTTCCTCTGATCTGCCACTCACCCAGTAATGACCATCCATATCCTCGCAAGAAAGAAAAGCAACAAACAGAATAAATAAATAAAACAGCAAGGCAAAATGCAGAATAATAGACACAAACATCCTGCAGACCTTGACAATAATAACATCAACTCACTTCTCCTGGTTTCACAGAGGCATCGTTGACAGTGACAAAGTAAGCAGGAATACGGTGACCCCACCACAGCTGCCGAGAAATACACCAGTCCCTTAAAAGAAAGTTAATTACAGATTATTTTCATAATATTTTCATTTTGGCAAGAAAAACGTCCATTAACTCTCTCTGCTCAAAGGCTCAACTGTGATTTGTTGCTTTTCTTTGTCTTATGTGACAATAAATTAAATACTGTATGTTTTTATGGACTGAATATACAATTTGGGGTTCTGGTGGGTTTTGATGGCCTTTTATTTTTGAAATTGTTATCAATTAGTCAGTCAGCTTTTGTTCCAGCCCTATTTTTATAAGATTCTATGAAAAGCATAATAGCTTATTTCACATATATAAAGTGACAGTATTTTTAAGTAAGTAGTGACTGCAAATTACAGCCAATCACAATGAAATTGACTATTAAAAGATCATAACTGCTCAATTCTATTTTGAAATATAATCAAGTACATAATGTAAAAGGAAATAAAATAGAAACTCAGATACCTGATATTGTCCATCCAATTGAACCATGTCTTAAGATGGTGATCAGGGATGATTTTGAGGCGTCCCTCTCGGACTGCATCTGTGGCCTGCTTGCCCATATCTGTGCAGCTCACATACCACTGCGGCTTCATCAGTGGCTCCACAATGTCCTTGGAACGACTGTCAGGGCAGACACACAATGAGGCTGAAGAGACAATCCTGAATATGAAACATTAAAAAAAAACAAAAAACAAATAGCCTGTGTTCCATTTATGCACGCCTGAACCTCATTTTACCTGCAGATTGGTACAACCATAGGGTTGTCTTTGATTTCTTTAAACTGGCCACTGTCCTTGAGAGCCTGTAGCACTGCCTTCCTAGCCTCAAAACGCTTCATGCCCTGAGACACACACACACACACA
Organism: Mola mola; assembly: GCA_001698575.1. Taxonomy (NCBI): domain Eukaryota; kingdom Metazoa; phylum Chordata; class Actinopteri; order Tetraodontiformes; family Molidae; genus Mola; species Mola mola. The sequence continues at coordinate 1,534,403 of KV751362.1, forward strand.
CACACACAAATAGTTCAAAATAAAAAAATTTACCTATAGAACTGATGCTCCAAGCTAAATATGAAGAAGGCTGACATTAAGTGTTGTGGTGGAAATGCACAAACTGCAGGTAGAGGGATGATATTGAGACATTATACCTGGAAGGGGGGAGGCACATTAATGAGCAGGCCATTCTCATCCAAGATGTTGATGAAGGCCAGATTGTGTCTCACTCCAACCTCATAGTCATTATGGTCATGGGCTGGGGTGATTTTGACAGCACCTGAATAGAAAATGATTCAGACAAATGGAAATGGGAGAGAAAAAAAGCTGCAATAAAGACATCAGTCTGGCTTAATGACTTGTTATCATTATTTGTGTTCAGCACATGGCAGTCTAGCGGGCAGGTTGTCTCCCCCTGTAACCATGCCTACCTGTTCCAAAGTTCATGTCCACAAAGTCATCAAAGACAATTGGCATTCTGCGGTCACAGAAGGGGTGCAGCACCATTTTTCCCTTAAGATGCTGATATCTGGAGTCAGCAGGGTGGACTGCAACAGCAGTATCTCCCAGCATAGTCTCAATACGAGTTGTTGCCACAATCACTTCCTCATCTAAAGAGCAGAACATTTTTTAAAGAAAATTAGGGGTGGGCGAGATATCGAATATCCTCAATATAATCGTGGCTTGTTTCACTTGAGACACAGTAAATGACTATATTACGACCATTGAGTACAAGTTGCGATGTGAATGTTTCAAGCCATTGACGTGAAATACACTTTGGAGTTAGTTTTTTTTTTTTCTTGTTCTCTCCCGATGCGGTCTCACAGCATCCATCTATCCAGAAAGCTCTCCTGGGCGCATGTGCATTTTTGTGTCAGGAAGACAGCCTAGGCGAGCGCAAAAAGTGAAGAGCCTGTGCAACTTTTCAGTATTTAGCAACGAGTCCTGCACAGGGTCGGCAACCCATGCTAAAATTGGACATTTGGGATAAATTGTGTGTGATAACAGGCTGTGAGAATAACATGGTCAGTGACTTTGCTGCTTGTAAATGTTGTCACTAAGTGATAGCTTTTGATAACCACGAGATAGACACCGTTTCCAAGGAAACCCTTAAAAACTGCAGTTGCAACCCCAGAACACATCTTTCACAGCCTGCGTATTTAATCACGACCCACGGGTCAGATCACAGGACCTAAGTTGACAGGGTTGGGAAGGTGCGGGTTGGACAGATACTTACAGATAACGAGTCGGTTCTGGTACTGAGCTTTATGGGTGTGTGTGTGTTATTGATCTGAATTAATATATGGGCTTATATAATGCCATTATTTATTTCCATTTGTTAAAAGCTTATGTGTGCAGTTACTTTGTTTGAAATACAAAGATGAAATTAATAATAAATTAAACTTGATTGTATTCTCCTCTCTCTTGCTCTTGCAAAAAAAGAAAAAAAAAACAATAGAAAACTCTAATGAATAAATTATAAATAATACAGGTGACTTTTACATCACACTGGTGTCATCTTATGCATAAAAATGTTAACTTGCACATTTGTTACTCCTTTTGCTGAAATTTTGAAATATCTTTATATTGTGTATTGGGATATTATTTATAGGCCATAAAGCCCAGTCCTAAGAACAATATTGCAGAGATGTTCAGAGATGTACAGAGATGTGAGAGGTGTTCAAAATATTTGGATCTCTAAAGAGTCACATACCTGATCCGTCCACCTTGTACGCAAAAGACACCAAAACACCAAACTCCACTTTCTCTTTGTAGCCAGGCACAGGCAACAGAGTCCTGCCACTGAGCTCCTTCTTATCCACCTGGAAATCAACGAGAAGTTTTAAACAAGAGGGCACAGTATGGCCTGTACTAGAAATACAGCTTGGATCTGTTGCTGTCACATCCATATAACAGGGTTCTCAAAGCAGGGCTGGGTGCCACTTGTATTATATTTTTCTCATTTTAAAGCATTATTTTTGGGAATTGTGCCTTTACTTGGATGCATACGGCCAAGAAAAAAAAAAAGAAAGGAGAACAGAGAAGGGAGGGTAGACACATTCACCCTCCACCAACGTACTGAGTGTAAAAGGCTTAAGTTTAAAAAAAGAATAAAAAAGTAAAAGGACACATTTCTGTTTTTGCTGGAAATTGTCTGCACCAAGATCAATAATATGAAGACTGTATCATTAAACGCAAACACTTGCCTCTATGTCAGAGATGGCAGAGTTCAGTGTGCAGGACCAGTTGACCAGTCTCTTGCTCCTGTAGATCACTCCCTCATCATGCATGCGGATAAAGGCCTCTTGGACTGCATAGGAAAGTTTCTGAACAGAGACACAGATATAGACATGAGAATGAGGAATATATTTTTTTTTCAAATCAGTCCGAGGACCCAAAAACTCACAGGGTCCATAGTGAAGCAGGCTCTGTCCCAGTCCAGAGAGGAGCCCAGCTTCTTCAGCTGGTGGTAGATGCGGTCTCCCTTCCTAAAACAGACACAGGGGCTCAGTTGTTACTGTGTCTTTATTCAAGTGTTCTTCCCAATTTAAATGTCACTCACTCATTTTTCCATTTCCAGACTTCCTGTATGAAGTTTTCCCTGCCCAGATCATGACGGCTCATGCCCCTCTCTCTCATTAACTTTTTCTCTACCACCACTTGGGTGGCGATACCGGCATGATCACAGCCAGGGTTCCACAAGGTGGTCTCACCTCGCATTCTGTGCCTGGACAAACAGGTTAGAGCACAATGATTCAAACGCATGCCTTCCACACCACTACAAATTAAACTGATATCAACATGACATGATGCAACCAAAAAAATAAATACTGAGAATATGACTCTGAATTTCAGGCTTTTGAAGTTTCTAACTATGGTTACCATCTGGTCAGAGTGTCCTGAATGGCATTGGTGAGAGCGTGACCCAGATGTAGTGATCCAGTCACATTAGGTGGAGGGATGCACATCATGAACACACCACAAGGGTTTGGCTCATTAATACTCTTACGCTGTGTAAGTTAAGAAGGGAGACAGACATGGTGTTGCAGACTAAAAGATCAATAAACGAGATTTTCAGTTAGGGTAATATAGATGTCATTACCCCATATTCGGGCTTGAAGAAGCCTTGCTTTTCCCACCATGGATACCAGGCAGCCTCCACATACTGCGGACTGTAGGAGTCAGGAAGTGGGCTAATGACATCTGGTACCAGAACAGAATGTAAGAAAGTCGTGAAAATTTACCAAAAACTTATCAGAAAATATTTCAAAATGATTTATATCATGGAACGTATGCAGCATTGATGTTATAATTAGAACATACTCCCGCTTGTCATAAAAAAGAGGCAGAACAAACCTGCTCATTTAGAGTCAAAAAGTAAATCTGTAGTCACTGAAATGTCTCCAAAAATATCAGGCATATATACTGTATATGTGGACCTTGACCAAAGGGAAGAAATTTGGTTCTGGACAAACCCAAGACTCCAAATATTTACCACATATTATGCCTTATCATGCCTTAGCATTCTGTGAGAAGAGCTTGATTCCACCCACATTGATACACACCTTTTTTCTCCCCAGGGGCAGTGGGGGTACTGTATGCGACCACTCCCAACTCCTTCTTTTCTGGCTTGGCCTTTTTCTAAAAGAGAAAAAAGCAGAGCACATGTAGAGACATGTAGTTTGATAAATAATTTTGCAAAAACATGGTCTATGTTGTTGATAAAAGCCACATTTATGTTTTTAAAATATTGATCAAATAAGTTATATTTGTAGGAGTTATATATCTATACTTCTGTCGGTGGCTGTGTCTTCTTCTTCGCCTCCATTTCTTTCTTTTGCTGGAACTTTTCCAGCTTCTCTCGCTTTTTAGCTTCCTTTTTTAGCTGGGCTTCTGTCTTTGGTGGGCCTGAAAGAGAAAAAGAAAATAAGGACACATTTTACACACTAAAGGAGAAATAATCATGAACCTTGCCACAGGAACTACCAACCATTAGCCGTGGGAACCGCAGAATCACCGGCAGGACCAACAACAGTATTCATCTTTGGTGCAACTGGCACCATCTTCTCACAAAGGCAGATCTTCCCCAAAACCTTCAAGAACTGTGGCTGATTTATGCAGGTTGTGAACCACCTGGTAACATTGGTTAAGACCTGTCTGTCTGATGGCTCCAACACCTAAAAAAAAAAAAAAAAAGAACTGGTTGACTGATTTATAGTGCAATAAATGTTGACAGGTAGCAAAGACCATCTCAGGACTTAATTGTTCAGATTAAAGAAATATGCTCAGAGATAATCATCAACAAAGTAGTAAAACCTGTAAGACAACATAAGCACATCTGTGTAAGGCAAAATACATACTAATTTAAAAGATACAACAATATACACACATATTTAAAAGGTAGAAGAACAGCTGTTGCTACAGCCATATCAGCCAGGGTGATGCTTTCCCCCACCAAAAAGGTTCTTGGTTCAAGTGCTTGATCAAGAACCTTTAGAATGCGAATCAATTCTGCTCGGGAGCTCTGCTGGACCTGACAACACAGAGTCACATGAGAATAAAATCTCACAAAAATAAATCCCACACAAGTAATTGATTGTAAAAGTCCTTTCACCTTCTTATCCAATCCCATCATCCCCATTAGTGGGAACACCACAGCACAGGACAATGGTGTGACTTCATTGTCTGCAAAACTCAGCCACTGCCACACTTGACTCTGCTGCTTTGCATCAACACCAGCTTTTTTTCCCTGTAAAGCCAAGTACCAGGACACAGCAGTGGCCCCAATCAGGACAGAGTCACCTTCCCCATCACTGAGCAAAAGGGTCGGTCTGGAGCGTGAGTTAAAGGATGCAGGGGGGTCCTCTGTGAGGGTCCTCGGGCGGGAGGAGGGACAAAACTCAGCCGCAATGAGAGCCAGAAGGCTCCTGAAGTCATCAAGGTGAGGGGACACAAAGAGAGTGGCCATCTCTGGAAAAGAAAATTACATGACCTACACTGTAAACTGGTTTTCAGCACATCCTATTTGTCATTTCAGGTCATAATTTGTCATAAATGTAGGTTTGCGTTTTTATCGCACATTCTTTATCTGCAAGACAGTAATTGATCAATAATGACTACCATATATTAATGAGCAGGGTTTGGTTTTTTTTATAAATACTTGGGAGTAATGATTGGCCACCAGCTCTTATGGAAAGACCACACTGAACTCTTCTGCAAAAACACACAAGAAATAATTTATTGCCTCTGCCATCTTAGGTCTTTTTGGGCGTGTGGGCAAATACTTATTTTGTTTTTATTGCTTCTGAGATTATGACTATATTACAGCACCGCAAAATACATGGTACAGGTGGTTGTCCATTGCTTTGAAGTCAAAGCCATTCAACCATTTTAAAAACTGCTCAAAGATTGTAGGCCAATCTTTGGAGAAACTTTTTAATTAGCCTGTCACAATAACATATTAAGATTAGCTAACAACGTTATAATTCATTATAATTCCAGTCATGTTGTGAACATGTTGTTCAAATGTAATGTGTTGTTGGTCTTTTGTCGTCTTTGTTTTGTTTATTTTGTCATACCAAAGTAAAATTTCAGACCTGCTTTGACTATAGGGGTATCATATTATATCATATATGCATCATATGAATACTGGAGTGGGTGATGAGTTGGTATGTTTAATTAGTAATTAGTTCAAACGTCACTCCACATTGGAACAACACGTGAGTTTTGTAAACAAACTCATTACAATGTATTTTAAAAGCTTTGTTTTTAGGTTTTTATGTCAGGGCCATATGATGTCTATGTTAACGAGAGAAACTGTTTGATTTTGTATAGAGTTGATCCCTGCCACATGTCAAATTTTCAAGAGAAGTTGTAGCAAACAGGCTACATCGCTTTAGCTAATAGGACGATGTAAAGAGTTTCTTTTGAGTGCATACAGAGCTTGAAGCGTGTTCGCGTAAGTTAAACCCCGTTCTAAAGTTAGCGTTTAAAAATCATCGTTCGCTATTTTAAAATTTCTGTCATAAGTTAGACATACCTTTGAATGAAACCGATGAAAGAGACGTCAGCCTAGCAGTCGCAACGCAGCCGCATGAATCTGCTCCGCCTCTCTATGCTGTCTGATGCAACGACAGCTAAAAACGTGTTCCGGGTTTGATCCGATACTTCCGCCACAAAACGGAAGTTCGTCTAATGTTCCAGTCGTTTAAAAAAGAAACATATTTTTGAAGACCTATATAAATCTGTAGAGTCTAGATTACAGCTGTACTCCCCAAAGTAAGGGAGAAGACACTTATCAGACAAAGGAAATGTTAAATTAAAGTAGGGGTACCTGAAAAATGTACTTTAAAGCTTTACTTAGGTTAATGTTACATACTTAACTGTGTTATTTCTGACTGACTGGCAAATGGTCAATTAAAGGAACAATAGAAAGAATTGTCTGGTCTTTTCAGAGTATCAAAACAAATACTATATGTCTCAAGTGGCATATCATTATGCTACTAAATGTTTCACCTGTCTTTTAGTGCATTATCATATTGTTATTTCTGCTTTATGAGGTAAGTAACAATAGTGTGCTGGTCAAGGTGGAGCAAACTGATTGATTGGTAGTTTAATCCAGATGCACAATTCACACACTTCTCATATGTTTTATCTTCAAAATCTTAATTTCCAAAGTACCTACTTATCTCAATTTATGCAGTGGATTCAGTGAATGTTTCCCTGTGAAATGTAGAGGAGAATAAATAGAAAGAAGTGAATTAAAAATTCTTAAATTCTACCAAATTGTATAGTGCAGTACAATATAGGCTGTATAATTCTTTATTATGTATTAATTATTATGTTTGGAGACTGTTGATTTTAGAAATATTAATATGCTAGTGTTGTTATTTTTTTTTAATTGTACAAATATGACAAAAGGCAAAACAAATGCCCATTTCCATTCGGCAAACATTTATAGAGTACGGTAAGCCTGTATTCTCTTTTATTCAAATACACACATAAGTAAACATTTATCATAAAACTTATCTTACAACAGTTATTCTGAACAATTACATCCAAAAGCATCATGCACAGAGTTTTTTTTCCTTATACCAGCTCTCAAATACAGCAAATTATTTGGACAGCTAGACACAGTGAAGTGTAAGACCTACAGTGGAAGACATTTGTGATTCACTAAACCTGCTTTAGTGAATTTACAATCCATATTTATCAACTAAGGCATATTAAATGACATCAAGTTGAAGTGGCTCCCCCTTATTCACACTCTCCCGTGCTGAACTTGGAGAAAATATTTGAAAAAGTTTGCAATTAATGGTGTCAAGTTAAGCCGCAAATTGCCCTCCACCTATGACTCGTACTCTTGCCCAAAAGCCTCTTGCACTGTACCCATGAATTTATCCATAATTCCCATTATCAAGCCCCCTCCCACTGAAAAAATATTACCCACCCCATTTCCACTCCTCCACACCAGTCTCCCCAACCCTCCACCTGCAGCTTTTGCCTGACCCCCCATCTCTGACATCACTGTTCCTACATACCCCGTACTCTGTTCCCACAGGCACCCTCCAAAAAACTTGGTCACCCTCCAACCACTATCCAAAGTATTCCCAAATATCCCCACAGTGTCTCCAGCCAGGGTCCCCATGCCTGTGACCCCAGTGTAGCAGCTGTTCAGTAGTTCCCCCAGCATGGAGGAGGTGCAGTGGTAGGCATTGCAGAAACAGGTTTCTCCGACACCTAGTAGTATATCTGCAGCAGTGCCCATCCAGGACAGAAGGTCAGAAGTCAAGAGATGGAGAAAGGAGAAGGTATCTCCAGGTAGAACAGATAAAACTCCAAGGTCTTCTTGAAGAACATATGTCACCTGAGTCAAATGAGACAAAATGTCACATTTAGAATGAGATCAACTGGGTATAGATGATGAAACGACAGAATAGCCCAAGGTATTTTAAAGAGTTATCACCTGCTACAGGCCTAACATGTCAGTCCAGTCCCCGGGAGGACAAACTGGAATGAGCAGATTCATTCATCGCAGCAAGTGAACATGTTAAAATGCTAGTAATGTATGCAAATTGACAACACTAAACAAACATCTCAGTTTAATCAGAGTGATGACTATCTAAATAATGTAATAAGGGTTGTTCTGCTTACATTTGTGCATTATGGGAAGTGTAGGATCAAGTATTTTTGGAACTTGACCCATAAAAGAGGCTAAAATGTCATACATAAAGTGTTTCATACAATAGTATTACCTGTCCTGGTAACTGTGTAATGGTGGAGAACACAGGCTTCAGTGGAACTTTGAGGATGGACAAAGTGGTGGTTAGGATGAACCCAAGAGTGCTGCTGGAATTCGTGTCCGTCTCTTGTTCTTCCACTGTTTCACCTTCAGACAAGGACTCGGAAGACTCCGATCTGACAGCATTTGACTGCCTTTCGTAGCTACCTCCTAAAGACGATGCATCTGTGGAGGTGTGTTGTTTGACATCTGGATGGGCATCGACACCAGCCACCGGTTCCTCAGCAATCACTGCCTCATGTGGATCTTGGCTGGTGGTACCTGAACCAGTCTCCTCTCCTTCATTGGCTTCACCGGTGAAACCAGTAGGTCCTATACTGTGAAGACCCAATGTGATTCCAACAGTCTCCCCATAAGCTCCTCCACAGCCTTCAGAGAACAGCTCCGCCACTCCAAGCGTCTCCTCTAGCTCCTTCAAGCTCACGTGCCTCTCTCTTTCCTCTGCATCTACGATTAACCCCAAGCTGAAGTCACCCTTCCCCTCGGGGGCAGCGCAGCACACTGTAGACCACAGCGGCTTTGTCTTACATTCGTCTCCATCCTCAGCTGCCTTGAAGCCTCCCACCCCAATCAGTATGTAGAGATCACCCTGTAAACTGCTGCACTGGGGACTGATGATTGACTGGACCAGCACTGTTACTGTTGAGTCCCAAAGTTTAAGTCGAGAATTCGTGGGCGAGCCAAGAATATAAGCATCCTCACTTCCTCTAAGAAGAGCTGGTATTACTACTTCAGTGTTTTCTTCTTTCTCTGTCTGGCAGAAATAGTCATCAAAACCAAGTGTTACAGAATGACTGCATTAGAATGCATACAAAACAGCCAAAATTACCATAGCTGAAATCTTAGCTGGGATATTAAAACATGTAATTTGAATCATTTAGTTTTGTGGATAACTTCCATTTCAAATTTTTTACCTTTTGCTTTAATATGACCATTGAACTTTGGTCATATTAAAGCAAAATAAATGAATAAAAAAATAAATGCCTCTATGACTACATTCAATTATATCATTACTAAAGGATCTGTAAGACCCAGTTAACTGTAGTAGCTGGTGAAGAAACTGGACAAAACCAGTGATTGTTTTGTCAAGTTTCAGTGGAGAAACCGTTATGAGAAATCGTTAGATGATTAATGAAGTCGAAGCAGAAAGGAAAACTGTTTTATTTACAGTGGTATGCAGCATGTTGGATAATTTGGACCTTGAATAGTTATTTACACTCAACAAAAATATAAAGGCAAAACATTTTTTACTCCACTTTTGCATGAATTGAAGTAAAAGATTCCTATATCCAAACAAAAGGTTTATTCCCCTCGGATTTGGTTCACAAATTAGTTAGACCTGCATTGGTGAGCACTTTACCTTTGCTAAACTAATGCATTCACCTGGCAGGTCAGACATATCAAGATGCTGATTAAAGAGCATGGTTATTGCACAAGTGTGTCTTGGACTGTTCGCAATAAAAGGCCACTCTAAAATGTGCAGTTTATCATAAAGAAACACTTTTATTAAGCACTGCACTAAAGCCTCACATAAAACAAATTTGTGAACATAATATAAGACAAATAAACCTTTTGCTTGCATATAGGAAAAATGACATCTTTTACTTTAACTCATGAAAAGTGGCAGCAAAGACAATAGTGCTGCGTTTATATTTTTTTCAAGTGTATAAGTCATAAATTTTACAGGCCTCAAACACTTTTTGTAAGAAGTCACAATCCAAAAAAGACTGTGAACTACTGGTTTCATTTTCAGCTATTCTAATTTTTAGATTTTACTGCCATGTTTGTATTTGAGTACAATTTGAACTCCACCTACCTATTCTTTCCATAACTGATTTACTGCTTGCATGTTGAAACACCAATCCGTGATTTTGTACTCACAAACTCCATCATTCTCAAAAGACGTTATTTTAACATGCATGACAGCAGCATTCTTACCACAAGGTCTCCGTCTTCTTGGCCCTCTCTCTCTGTCCATCCGTGGCTGAGATGGAAGGCGGAGTAGACAGCAGTGCCACAGGTCGGATTGGACAGAGTGGCAAATGCCTGACCCCCGGGAAGACTGTGGCAGAATGGGTGCAGTAGTGGGCCCGCAGGGGCTCCCTTAGGAGGCGTCTGTTTGTAGAAGCAGTGGCTGCAGAGGCTGAAGCCTGGCTCTGAGTTGTCCTCAGCTGCATCAGACAGGTCTGGGCCCAGCACTGTCAGCAGCCAGAGAGCTGCAGCAACTGCACTGACAGTAGCAGGACACAGCATGGTGGTGGTGAGCTCAGCAAAACTCCCCTCTAGTACATACACACACACACACCTCTCCCAGCGAGAGGGAGAGGCTTATAAATTATCCAGTGGTTTCCGTATATAGATGGAAAAGCAATAAATGGCCAGGGTTGGCAGATGATTGCTTGTTCTTTTCCTGTCTTGCTCCCGGTTCCCTCCTCCAGTTAGCCTCCAACCATGTTTGTCTTCTTTTAACGTCTGCTGTGCTCTGAGACAATGCGCCTGTGTTGCAGGCAAAATCTTGCTTACTCCTTCATTTCCCTGACAACCTCACCCCCTGTCAGTTCCACCCTTTTCGGCTCTCCCACTGGCCACCTCCACTTTACCCCTCCCTCTTATACTCTCCATGGTTACAGCTTCAACTCCCATTACTTTAGGTACACAAGCCAAGTCCACACCCAATAAATGCAGTCAATTACTTGTAAGTCTGCATTCCCGAACAATAGTTGTTGTACAAGGTAAACCCATTGATTGACACACTGTGGTATTCCATTATTCTTAGTAAATCCCACTCCCAAAAGTGCTGACTCCATATCACTCACTTTGAAATGTGTGAGGCTCCAGATAAAGTGTGAGCAACTGAGCTCTAATTTTAACAATGTCAGTTTAGGAGATCCTGATTAAAGCTTAATCCTGACAAGTGTCAAAGCCACCGGTCACTGTTTCACCCAGAGTGCGGCAATTTTTGAAAACTAAATACCCACTCCCTTTCATGGATCAGTTTGGCGCTTGCTCTCCTTAATTTGGCAACAGACCTGTTGAGACATGTTGCAAGCACTTTTCAATATTTTTAGAGTAGCTATTTGCTTACACGTGTACCCAGTCGTACATATGTGCAAGTGAACCGAAAACTGTCTTGTTCTCTTTTCAACATCTAGAAGTGGTGGAATCCAGCCAAGCTGTCTTCATGTTAACAAGAGTTATGGCCAACATGAGCCAAATGCACCCGGGCTACCGTCAAGAGTGACATCAGAACTCTTCTGAAAGAAAATAAAGTGCAATATGAACTACTGTAATTTCATGTGAGTTTTCCTGTGCTCTTCTTCATCGTGTGTGTAATGAATGTTGTCAGTCAGAGAGCACAGACTGAACATACCTCAGTGACTGACTATCTCTGGAATGAGTTTCAGGGTGTAATACAAAATCACTGTGTAAGGTGAGCTTAACATTTAAACTGCTTTTTAAGTACTTAAAATGGTTTGGTGATGATTATTTTTGGATAAATATACAACACCTCAAGCACTCAAACTCTGTAGCTTGTTACCAGAAGAATCTGTTCATCTGAAACAATAAAGAGAAAGTGTTTGATTTGAAACAATAACATTTTAATTTCTACTGTCCAACACAATGTGTTGGGCACAAAAATAATGTATCTCCATTAATATAACGTAGCATTTATTTTTGACACTATCAAAAAAAAAAGAAAAAGAATGAACTTGTCAAATAAACCTGTATGTGACAAGCAAACAAGACCTAATATTTGACACATTTACATTAAAATAAGAGATATTAAAACAGTCACATAATGCAAAACAAATAAGCAAAAATGGTCAGTGAAGGATGCACCCTGTTGTTGACAGAATTTGTAGGCTGTTTAGACAAAAAAAAAACAAAAAAAACAGGCAGCTTAAAACTGTGTTTAAAACAAAGATTCCAAACAGCCCATTTGCAACTACTTCTTCTTTAAAACATACAGACTGTTGTTTTGTCAGATATTTAATTCTTAACAGAATAATATTAGAAATCCATATTCATCTGGGGATATTTTTGACAATGATAGTGCAAGTAAGTAAATGTCCACAGGGGGGAGCTTGGCCCTCCTTCTGAATTTGTAAAATGGGCGACTGAAGGCAGAAAATACATTTTCACACAGACAGAGTCTGGGCTCATTCATTGGGAATGTCAATGACTAGCTCTGCCTCGTCTCCCTCCCCTCGGTCTTCATCCCCTCTGTCGCTGTCTCCATCACTGTCTCCCTCCTCCTCAGCTGCATCTCCACTAAGCATCTGTCTTGGAACCCAGCTGAAAGGGCTACTGGCTGCTGGAGGGGCCGCAGTTGCTGATGGGTAATTAGCTGCCATTGGGGTAACGACCTATGGGGGGATTAGGAATACAGCAAAAATGTTAGCAATGATGAATGGGATGGTGATATGATGAAAGACTGAGGGGTAGAGATGGATGGTTGCATTAATGATGTGAAATAGGACAAGCATGTATATGTATGTATGTACAGTATGTATGTATATGAACCTATAGATATGCTGATTAGGTCTTTTTAGCATGGTGCAAAACTTGTAATAACTTAAGGGACTCAATTTTCTACAAAAAGAGTCCTGAAATGTCAAAATTAGATGCAAATAAACATTAAACTTATCTGAAGTTTTTATATATTAAAACCTATGCATGTGAACATAACAGTAGTCACTTACTACTTTTTTCATCATTACATACTGTGGGTAAAATATAACGACCTCCTGTACCATCTAATACAAATGGTGTGTTCATAAACAATATTTTTGCATCTAAGTATCTTATTTTTCTCTTCTCCTCTCTCACCTTCCCTGTAGTCTCTTTCTTGTTTTTAGGCGTCTTTGTTTTTTTTTCTCTCTTCATGCGTTCAGCTGGGGGAGCCAAATATTCTGGTGGGAAGGGCATCTGCCCAACACACACACACACAGGCCCAAAATTTCCAAATGAACACACAAACAAAGACGCACACAGGCGAGTCACAACACGGACATACAGAAATACATACACAGAAGAATGAACAATGCAATGACAGTAGAGCCATTGTAAACATCAAACACAAAAACAAAAAAAAAGATAAAACAGACAAAGGAAAAATTGACAAAACCATCAAATTATTAAAACAATGTTAAATCAAAACAAGGATTATGTTTGCTGATGAGGAGATGACAGTGGCAGTAACGTCAAGAGGGAAGAGTGAGAGAGAAACTCACAGTGTTGAGGTAGGGTCCAGTGCCTGATGAATGTAGAGGATTCACACCAGGATGGGACAGCAGGGAGAGATGAGGGGAGGATGATGAAGGAAGACACGCCCCAGGACTGCTTCTTCGTCTGAAAAAAGGCACAAGAAAAAAAGAGACTGTGGAGTATAACAGCACAAGTAATCAGAGTGAAAAATGTTTTGTCCATGTTGGTACTTCATTTGTTTAAAAAAGTAACATTGAAAAAATCTAACTTGAATACCCATTAATCCAGCATTCTTCTCCCCCCAAAACTGAAGTTTTCAAAATATGAGTGTGAAAAACATAGAGCAACTACAAAACAATGACACCAGGACACTTATGAGAATAAATAAGACGAAATATCAATTGCTATCGAACAGACGCTTTTGTTTGGGATTCTGTAGAATCTCAGAAGTCTCAGATCAGCACTTATTATAGTAGGAGGCAATAATGCCTTTCATCCAGTAATTCAAAACTTAAACCCAATGACTGCTGTTTGAGGGTTTTTAACATTATCTATCCAGAAACTATATATTCATATGGTTTCCACTGTGTTCTTTTTAATCGGGGCATTCTTAAAAGACATTAACAATGATAAGACTGAGAGTCTGACTTATTAATATGTACAGAGCATACTCATATTCATAGTCCAAGCAACCAGTAAAAGTTCAGCTCTAACATTCTGCAGCTGGATGGATAGTTGGTGACAGAGAGCTGAAGTACTAAACGTATTTACTCATATAATTAATCAAGAGTTAGCCTGAGCCACCATCTCTGATATCT
>KV751362.1:1551545-1584551 GCA_001698575.1 Mola mola
CTGTACTAAAGTTAGATTTGAAAATCTATTATACAGACTCATGGGTCACATCTAGGCGGAATCGATCACCTACCAACTCTTTCCACTTCCCATCTTTCAGAACAGCTTTGATGCCCTTGAACGAGAAATCAGAGCTGAGTTTCAGAACCTCCATCGTTTCCTGGATGAGGAGGAGTGTAGAGACATGGAGCGCCTGAGGAGAGAGCGACAGAAACTACTGAAGCAGCTGAAGGAGAGAGAGAGGAAAATAGCAGAGCAAAGGAAGGACCTGGAGAGAGCCATCACAGTGCTCAACAGCAAACTGTCTGAGGAGGACAGCCCTAAATTACTCAAAGTGAGGAGTTGTTTTTTTTTCTTTTTACAAAAAAAGAAGACATTACACCTGACTTTCACTGAATCTAAGTTCATCATTACTACATTATGTTTAACTGCTGCTATAACAGCTATATTAAAATGGGTTGTGGCTTGGAGGGTGAGCAAATGTGTAACATGATAGAGGTCAAGGGGGACAAAAGTTTGGACTCCGTCCATAAAACTTGTGGAAACTTCTCTGCGCAATAATGGAGCAACATGTGGGTTTATCAAGGTCAGTGTAAGCATTCCTCTGGGCTTGGGACAAAACATTGCTTACTTTATTTGTGACACATCAAAATAACTGTCTATAATAGTTGCCCCTGGACTCCACAGGTTTACATCAAAAGAACCCAACCTCAGAGCTGCAGTGCAACCCTGTCATCCTGTTCGCTGTTCTGGGTCCATTCAATGACACTAATTTGGCCAGTTCTAGACACTGATTTTCTGCCCTGTCTCATTTTGCAGGTCAAAATCAATTTCTCATTTACTCCCCAAAGGACATAAGGCAGTCCACGTTGGTTAGCAAATTGGAGTGGGCAGTGTAGCAGTTTAGAAAACTACATTTGAAGTCCAGACAAGTGTCTCTTTCATCTTTCCTCACCTATTCCTCTCATTGCAGGAAATTCAAGATCTTACAAAAAGGCAAGTTTGTTTCATGAGAGCCCCCCCCCCCCCCACACACACACACACACACACACACACACACACACACACACATCTCATATATTTCCCCTGCATGCCAATCGATGTATGTAATCCCCACTCTGGTGTGCCTACCAGGTGGACCATTAATCACTCAGCCCTCATTTCCCTGCTTTGTCCGAGCAGGTCTCAGGTCAGATTTGTTCTCCCAGCAGAGGTGGACACCGAGGTTCGCTCCGGCCAGCTTGTGGGGCCCATACAGTACAGGATATGGAAGCACATGAAAACCTGCCTTTACCCAAGTATGTTTATGTGTCAATTGATACAGTACATGCACAACAACGACAAAAAGTCACATTACACAATCTATGTTTGTTTACAGATATTACAGCACTTACCTTTGACCCTGACACAGCCCACCCCACTCTGACTATCTCAGAGTCTCGCACTTCAGTGTGGTTTGATGAAAATAAGGACACAAAGGATTTTGAGGCCAACCCACGACAGTTCCACTATTATTACTCCGTGTTTGGCCAGCAGAGCTTCATCACAGGCCGACACTACTGGGAAGTAGAGGTGGGCCGGAAGACGGCGTGGAGGCTGGGTGTGGCCCGAGAAGATGTCCCAAGAGGGGAGATGGTTACTACAGGCGACTGCAGCGGTTTCTGGACTCTGGCTCTGAAGGGCGGCTCTGTCCTGGCCTGTACCGACCCTGAGCCCATCCAGGTCAACGTGTCCGTCCGTCTTGTCCGCATCGGCGTGTTCTTAGACTGTGAAAAGGAGGAGGTGTCATTCTATAACGCTATTACCATGTCACCAATCTACACATTCACAATGGGCACGGTCACGGTTCCACTGATCCCATTTTATAATCCGTGTGACACAGATGACGGGAAGAACACAGCAGCACTTAAGATATTTAGCCCTTCACTATGACAACAGACTGTTTTCACAATTTTGTGCACTGATGGTCAGTAGGGCTGATCATTTCCTATATATAGAATTATTTATAGTAAAATACATTTGGAAATCAGTTGAAAGAAAATTTATTAACTGCTAAGATGATCAATTACTTGCTGTTTCTAGCATCCCTTATTTACGCATTTGCTGCTTTTCTTTTGAAAATAAACACTGAGATGGACAGTTTAACTAGACAAATAGACAATTAGAAAAATTACCGTCTAGTGGTTATATGCCTCAGAGAGGCATACAAAGCAGAGAGTGAAAGTACAGTAATGGGTGAAGAAGAGGGGCTGAGGTGGTTTTTGTGGTAGAGTGATTGGTTGGAAATCTTATTTTCAAAGGTTCATGTTTTCCAATAAACTCTCGATTACAGAGCCAGTTTAGTGTATGGGGGGGTCAAATTTTTAAAGATAGTTTACAGTGTCCAGTGATTTTTGGATAACTCAGTTTTTAGTCGGGCAAACCTGGCGATGAACACAGGCAAAACCAATTTAGACTGTGCTGGATTTTTATACAAAAGGAGTTAGAAGGAGCAATCGTGTGCACACCGGCAAAAAGTGTCCGAATTCACAACACAAGAGCCATTTTGGAAGGTAGAGACCAGGTTGTTTTTGTAATACCCCTCTCAAACTGGCCAAAGATCCTACTATACTGTGATTTCACAGTATGTAAGGTTGCAGTGACCATGTACTTCCACAATGTAAATAGGCAATCAATACCGTCTTGATATATTGTGCTCAAGATTTGAGGCCACAGTGACCTCCAAAATTGAATCATCTTATCATCGAGTCAGAGTGGACGTTTGTGTAAAGTTTAGGGAAAATCCCTCAGAGCGTTCTTGAGATAGCGTGTTCACAATAAACGTACATTCGTACATACACCAGACAGATGGACGACTCGAACACATGAACAAAAAATTATATATTTAATTTTTTATTACATTATAGCTGGCTAAAAGTTTTGGAAACTCCTTAATTAGTCCATTTAAAGTAAAGACATAAAGCATGACTGTTAATGTTTTTAAAGTGCATCTAAAATCTGCACCAAAATTATTGGTGAAATAATAATCCAGACTTGATACAGTTGCCAGCAAAGAAAGGGGAAGGTTGTAATTTGTAGCCAGCCAAGAGCTTCAGGCTCCAGAGCAGGTGTTAACAGCATTATGATGTTACCTTTGGCATGTTTTTAAATATCCGTTGTTCTTGCCCTGCCATGTTGTGCCCTGGCGATGTTGTGGAAGCTCAAAACACGGCAGTGGAGATTAATGGCATGCAGGGGGCTTGCGAAAGTGGCATCTGACACTCAAATGATAGCTGACATTGACTGAGATGACTCAGATCGGATGGACAGCTCTGAGACAGAACTGTCCTTTAGCAAATGTGTTACTCTGAGAATAGATAAACATAGACAACCCAGAGAGCCAGTGTCATCATCGCTTGTTTATTCTTAGTATTCCTTTAGACATGAAATAAGGAAACAAAAGAACTGTTTTCTTTACAAAAACATTTGTGTGAAGAGTTGTGCAAAAAGGGAGTACAGAGAGAACATGTGGGATTTTACACCACATCAAGGCCAGAGCAGTGGAAGTTAACAGGACCAGGGCAGAGACAAGTCACATAGTGCAAGAGGTGCCAGTGGTCTTAAAAGTAGTTGTTTCTATTAGTAGGTAATCATTAATCAGAATCCTTCTGGCACAGGTTAGATGTAATAACCTCAATTTCACTAGACTAGCTGTCTTTGAGATGCTGGTAACGTCTAAACCAAAGGCTTCTCCTGCCCACCACACAATTATGGCTCTCTCACATCCCTATCACTTCGAGTGGCTTGGTTTTACAATCACTGACAACATACCATAGTGGTGGTGCACAAGGATGCTGTTGAATCATCCCCCCACCACTTCCTTATCACAAGGTTATCCTGAGGTTTACCCAGTTAAACCTTTGTCATACATCTGCACTATTATGAATCCCCTTGCATACTTAAAAGTTGCTTTGATTAATGGAATGGAAAAGACCCTTGCATACAAAAATAGCACGTTCAACATTCCCATCTTTAAAAAACATTTCTATATCATCTGTCTCATATCTCCCACATGTTACTTTATTACAGGCCAGTCAGTGGTGTCACTTTAAGTCAGGTGGTCAAACAACCACTAGTCAGTACTTGATCCATCAAGATGAAGGTGCCATTAGGAGTAATGACAGGACAGGACAACTATCCAATTCATATTGTAGGCACTAAACAAAGACAAGAGTTAAGACAAAGAAATCACCCTACTATCTCAAAGCTCCACAATGTTTTTACAATATTTAGTGATTTGAAACACATTCACACTAATGACATAAACACAGCACTTGTTTCCTTCACACCGCGAGACGATTCAAGCAGGCACATGAAGACCTTACTCACAACAGATGGAGAAGCACACCTATGGAGCAGAGTTGTTTCATCCTGTGTATGGACTCAGCACACACTACGGTCATGAATCATTCACACTCATATACAGTACGTGGATCAGAGGCACACGCACGGACATCCTAAACACACACCTCTGGTCACGCTCACAGGAACGACATCAGGATGATAAAAGCCTGTTTTCAGGACATGCGGCTGTCAATGCTTTAGGTGACATAGGTTAAACATTTTAATACAACATATAAATACTGTGGGAGATACTGTACGCTGTGAGCATCGTCAGGTGGGAATGACAATAATAGCAGATAACTGATCTACATACAACATTGTTCTGATGGGTTTTTTTTTTTTTGTTGTTTTGTTTTTTAAATTAACTCAAGACATTAGTGAATATTAGTGTTTAGAGTATATAGTGATGTATGTGTATAGCCTATATTTGATATTCCAGAATTAATGTTGGTGAGGAATTTAAATTAGTTTACCTTTTTATTAAGCACAATACAACAACCATTTTATACACTAAAAACATTCAGCCTTAAGGGGGTTAAACTGGAGTACACATGCAATATTTACAAGGCTGGAATGTGTTTGTCTGTGTGTGTACATGTATATTCAGTATGTATTAAGACAATATTTTAGTATTGCCAGGTGGTTCCTTAACAGATGTCGGCTATAGAAATGAGGCATATTCACAGTGCCTTACATGTTTATAATGCTTTTGTCCACATGTAACTGGTTATCTAGTACTGTCACACTGAAGCCTCTTCAATCTTTAGTTTATTTTATATGTATTGATCTCCGTATCAAATCTGACATCTAAACCCATCTTGGTAAATGACTTTTTGAACTGATGACACCTCCACTGATATTAATCTATTTGTAAGAAAAATCTAGTCTGGTCAGAAGAGCTACCAAGAAAGGCCAGGTGGTTGTAGATGGATCTACCTCGTACAGTTTTCCTACATTCGACTGATCATTTAATAAAATTTTCATGGCTTCTCTAAAGAATCCAAAATGCTGTGTTGCTTTCAGTGCACTAACGCAGCACCGTCATTGGTTTCCTAGTGATGAGTTAAAGGATAAGGTAGAGACATGCATTTTGTAGCACTAAAATTTATCTGCTCACCTCCCTCTGCATCACATGAGTTTGAGCCGAGGTCAGTTAGTGTTGGCTGACAATCCACATAACTCTAAGTTAGTTTTGGACAGGAACATTTTGTGGGGTTGAAAAGTCCTCAAGGAGTGTTTTGGAGCAATTAAGCATGTAAAGCATAAAAAGCAAAGCTTATGCCAAATTTTGGAGCGCCAAGGACACAGCGAAAAAAAAGGCCAAAATCAAAATTTATGTCTAAGGCTGTGTACAAAAGGATTTCAGCAAAGGAAAAGAGAGAAAGGAGGAAGGAAAGTAGGGAGAGGATCAAGGAAGGAGGGGATGACAGTTACAGCAAGAAACAAACAAACAAAGAAAAAAGTCACCATTTTTTAACACTTTCATTAAATTTTCACCTCTGGAAAAGTCAACGACCAGCTGTAACATGGTGGTTTCAATAAAGGCCTGGAGTGGCTCCGTGCATGAGCGTCTCATTAAACTTGAGGAATAATGGGGTTTCTATAGAGTGTTTTATCAGTCTGCACAACACATTTAGTTATCAGGGATATCCTTTGAGAGTTAGGATCTCAGTTGTAAAAGTTGTAAATAATCAGCGTAGTTGCCTGTGTTATTTGCATGTTTAATTGCTTGCGTAAAGTTAGGCAAGTAAGTATTTGTTTTTTCTATAAGTGATAATGTATTGCATTATGTCTGGTGCATACATGTGACAGCCACATTTAGGCTATGAAAAGAATGTGAACCACAGTGTTGTTTGGGTGATCCAAAGGCCTTTCATTTCATGCCCAATCATAAGACAGTTATGAGACTTAGATGATAATGAGACAGTTTTGCGATGAAACTGGCTGAAAATGTCATGCAGCTTGTGTGTTTTATCCACATGCTGTCAAAGGAACAACCTTTTCAATGGGTTTAATAATATGAAGAAGAATAATCGTAGTCTGTATCTGCAGAGACTCCACCCTCTGCCTATACTTATGTTCTTAATCTGCTGTTTTTAGGACATTTCTAGGCGTCATTCTTAGGGAAGTGGGTATATAGCCCCCTGTCAAACATTCAGTATGTAGTAACCAGGTGCAGATCATAAGCACACATCCAAGATGGGCCGTTGAGCTGGGGAGGAAGGGCCAACTTTGAATGTTGTGTGTTTAAAACCAGCAGGAAGTGAATCCCACCCATTCTGCCTCTTTTGAATTGTTGTAAACCTTTATATTTATATTTACTTATTTATTTTGTGTGCCTTATGTGTAATCTGTAAACGCTGGAAAAGATTAAATTTCCAGTCTGATTGTTTTGCTGTGAAAAAATGAAGGTGCAAAGTGTGTACAACCCAAATGTTAAACAATCATCAAGCCATACTTGTAGTGTGGAGTGTTTCTGAATCAGAAAGTCTCAGTGTGTTAGTGGGATACCGTTATCATAGTTTGATCAGGCATCAGAAACTTAAAACCAAAGTCCTTGCCCCAGAATCAGTGGTTTCTTCATTTTTTGGTATTGGATGTTCAACTGTCTACAGAAGTGGTAGATGCACAAAAGCTGTGGGGCTTTCCTTAGAATTCTCAGGTAGTGGTGGTTGAATCCTCGGCCACAGTGCCATCTTTGGAGACCTCCACTGCAGGACAGCTAGATATCAGCTCCACCTTAGGGGTTGCTTTCGGTGTGGACTCATTGATAATATCAGCACGTTCTGGACTTGAGTTGGAATCTGGGCTAGGCTCAGGTGTACCATTGGTAATAGGTTCAGGTGCGGATGATTCGGGGGGCTCAGGTATGGGAGTCAGGGAGGTCTTGCTTTCTGGTATTGGAGTGGTGGCTTCAGGAACAGCTGGGCCTGGTGCAGGCTTTGAATCAGCTGGAGTCACAACAACCTTGGGCTCAGGGCTTAGGGCTGGACTTGGCTTTGCATCTCCTGGTTTGGAAACATTCAACTTCACTTCCTCTGGCTGATCAGGAGTTTCCTCGGGGGCTGGGGAGGCTTTAGTTTCAGCTATGGGACTGGGCTTACTTTCCGTAGCTGGTGGAGCGCTTGGCTTAGACTCCGCAACAAATGGTGGACTTGGTTTGGTCTCAAGAGCAGCAGAGATCGTTACAGCCACAGACTCAGAGATTTGATCAGGAGCATCAGTGTCAGTGTCCAGAGGAAGTGTAGTGTTGAAGCCAACGCCCGAGTCACTAGTCTCAAGGTTATTGACCCCAACCTCTTTAGAGGAAACCTCCAGACCCTGAATTCAAACAGACAACAAGAATGTTTCGACAAGGCAATTCAAATGTTTCACACAGAAACAGGCAATACAAAGGGAACATATCATTAAGATTTGAAAAGAGTAAAATTATACGAGAGAAGATAAAACAATTAAAACAGGAGGAAAAAAAGCTAGGGTGCAGCCGAATTACAGTGCAAGAGAAGAAATAAACTGTCCCAAATGTAATATTTTGTAATTTTTACGCGTGAATTTAAAAGAACTGAGGGTTGGAGCAGACCTCAGGTTTTCTGAGAGTTTGTTGTATAAATATGTGCATAATGTACATAAAATATGTACCCATGTATATAACAAGTGAATGCTGCTTCTCCATGTTTAATTTGGCCCTAGACAGTAAGTCCCAGAAGACCTGAGAGGTCTAGACAGTTCAAGACATAGCAGCAGATCAGAAGTGTATTTTGGTTTATAAACCAAAAGTAATATGACAAAAAAAACCACAATTCTTTGTCACGCAGGAAGCCACCGCAAAGATCTGACACCCAGACTGATGTGATCCGCTTTGTTGATCTTAGTGAAGGGTCTAGCAGCAGCGTTCTGAAAAAGCTGCAGCTGTCTGAACGCAGAAAACAGCATAAAAATGGAGATATCATTAAAACCTCTCAGAGACACAGTTTTATGAACAGCGCTGTCACATATCCTTACTTTAATGTCGACCTCAGTGCTCTGTGACTTCTCTGTATTGTCTGCCTGGGAGTGCTCGCTGAGTTTGGTGATGTTCTTGACCACCTATAAAAACAGGCACCAAAACCTTCATCAGGTTATATCAGGAAACACATCATCGCCTTTACCACATTGTCAGTCATCCCACCTGTCTGAAGGCCTCTCCCTCATTCTCTTTGCCTGCGTTTTGTGCAATCTTCTCCAGGGCTGCAGCCCTCTTGGCCCTCTTCTTCACTTTGATCAGGCAGGACAGGAGACAGACCAGCAGAAGGAAAACCAGTAGGCCCACCAGGGCAATGATGGCCACATACAGCGTCTCCAGCTTGTAGGCTGTGGGGAAAAATGATGGAAAAGGGAAAGAAGGAGCATAAATAATTAAATCAATCTTTCACTGCTACGTTAAAATTCCAGCGCATGATTGCATCAGACAAAAGGATGTGATTGTTTTAATAGTATTAGCAGTCGTCACAGCAGCATAAACCTGTCATACAGTACATTTTTCAACCGTCCCTCCTCAGCCCCGTTCCCATTCTTACGCTGCACTGTCAGGTGGGTGCTGGAGACAGTGAAACCCAGTAGGTCAGTGATTTCAAACTGGCCCGCATCAGCACCCTTAACCTGATCCAAAAACACCATTGAGCCCTCTGAGGAAAGACGGTCCACGAGACCCAGCTCGGCTTGGGCCTAGAAAGAGAAGACATCAGTACATTTATAACACTCATGGGTGAAGACACATATAATATTTAAGAGCGATGCAGTGGGCGAAATAACAAAAACCAACACAAATGGCTTACATAATACTAATAACACACTGTGAAACAAAAATGGCTCATATTTTGAATGACTACAAAAGTTTGGTACATGAACATTTGTGTATTTTTCTTACATGATTTTGAACACATACCACATTATACTGTGTATTTTGCAAATAAAAACATTTTTTAAAATAATGTAGACTATCCAAAGTATATCCTAAATCTGTATATACAATACATTAATTTTTTTAAAAATAAACTTTATAATCTAATGAGCTGACAAAAGAATTAAAAATAAAAAATATGATTTTTTTTTTTTTCCGTGAGCGAATGTCTTACTGCTGTTTTTGTCATATTTCATTAAATTGTTGTCACTGTTTCAGACAAGGTGGGCACTGCTATAAAACACTGCAGGAAATCCTGACATAAGTTTCTGGCTGAACATCAAACTTACAATTAGCTGGTGTCAGCTGTATTATATGTTCATATAAAAAAAGCAAGGCACAGATTATAGTTCTATAAAAGTAAGAGGTTCCACTTGCAGTTGTAAATTCTCCATTGTCCATCAGCAGATAGGATTTGGGGCCATTATCTGGTCTGTAGTAAAGCTGGACCAAGGAGCTGTTGAGTATCAGGTCGATCTTCAGTGTTTTACCATATGGCAGGATCACAAAGTTCTGGTGCTCTGAGACACAGGAGGACAGAGAGGGAAGGACATACAATAAATGCATCACAAGCTCCCTTCAACGTCCCATGAATCATCTAAAATGCATTACACTGCAAGAGTCCATTAACGTTTGGGTCTTTAAAAAACCATTAAGGCAGAGAAGAGGAGCTTTATAATTCAAAAGGAAAGCACAACATCCTAATAAAAGGTCGTTTAAGACCGGTCAAGCATGGAAGATGGAGAACTATATGACTTGTCTCCATTTTGTTCGCTCACCTTTCACATTGAGACACATTTTCTTTTGGATGTCACCTTGGGCGTCACTGACAGTGTAGCTGCCTTCATCTGCACCTGTGACAGCACTGAGGGTGACTTGGTTTTTGTTGACACTGATTCGACCCTTGTAGCCCTCCATGGACCTACTCATCCTGTTCAGCAGCACCAGTGCAGATCTGTGGAAGGCAGAGTCAGAGAAGATGAACCTCCCTTTGTGGTGCATGCGCATCATGGTCAGAAAATGGCTTTAGAGATTTGCTTGGGAAAAATATCAGTGTAAATCGTAGACTCTACCTAGATGTCTGGTTGGCCTCCAGAGCACTGGGCCGGTACTCTAGAGTGATGGGAGGAGTCACTCCTGACAACTGCATATTGAAGTTGCCTCCATATTTAATGATTTGCTCATTAGTGCAGTCTAGAAGGTAAAGTAAGCAACAAAGTTAATCACACTACACAGGAAATTGTCTTCAAATGTGAGGGGGGGGCGGGTAGTGAAGAAAAAAATGATTATTATCTAAATTTATTTAAACACACACACACACGCACACATCTCTTCATTACCTCACCTCCTCCAATTGCACCTTTAAATCCCTCCATGCTCTTCTCACAGCCCTACAATTTTCTGGGCATATGTGTGTCTAATCTTACCGGAATTATAAGCAGAGTCCACAGTCACTCTAACTCATAGCATTTTCATGATAAACAGGATCTCTAACTGAGAGGTTTATTCAGCTGACTGCATGATTAAAGCAGGAGGAATGTTAGCTCCTACACTACCCAACTCTGACTCCCGATCAGTAAGAGGCTTATTCTGCATCCTCAGTCGTGGCTCTGATGTCATCCAGTGGTGGAGGAAGTAATCAACTCAAGGCAAAGAATGCTGAGTGCTTTGGCATTAAGTGGAAGTAGTAAGTACAATTTTACTGTTTTAGTTTATTGAAGAAGGAATGATTTTAAAAATGTTGTATACTTTTAGGCATGTCATGTGAATTCCATAAGATCCTCACATGTCTTCAAAGGACAGTAGTTAGTGGATTTACTTCCACTCCACTGTGATCCATTTACATGATGTCATTTGAAAGTAATGATCTTTTAAGTCTTCACTTCAAAACTAGTATTCAAAACTAACAGTTCCCTTCTTGTTATTGTTGGGGCTCAGCTATGTTGACAGTGTGGCCATTCACACAGTCCACCATTTATACTAACAATACAAGACAACAACTATGTGGTTGAATTTGGCTACCAAAATTAATCAATAATTATCATAGATAACTAATGATTATTATAATAGTAAAATTTAATTTACATTAGATTACCTTGGGGTACCACTCTAAAAGAAGGGAAAAGATTTAAAGCCAATTTAACTAATCAGTCTCATGAAATCTATTAAACTGTGAATTTGAAATAATGCTTAGTAATCAACTTAATAATGACAGCCAACATTCCCTCATCACCAGCTACCTGGAACTCTTGACAGTGTAGAGGTTGGCAAAATTCACTATCGTGCAACATTAAACACGTAGCATGTTTATCCAAAAGCATTTATTTAAGAATGTATCAGAAAAAATCACACAATGCCTCATTTAGGATGTAAACCTTTGTATACATTTATATACAAGGGTGTGCAGGAGTGTGTGTGTGTGTGTGTGTGCGTGTGTATGTGTGTGCGTAAAAGAGAGAATCAAAATGGCTGCTGAGGCCGATGGTATGTTAAACAAAGACAAAATGGCCAAAAGCTGTGTGAGTGTCAGACCACATGTTCCTTTGTTACTGGGGGCTCAGACCATTTGCTGGTTGAGACCCTGCATGTCAAGACTGTGTTGCATAGATGTGAGGATGTGATGTCAGGGGAGAAAGAAGATGGTTCGTTGCATGCATGACTCGGAGTCTGTGTCAGCTAACTAACCTGAATACAGTCACAACAATACTGTTCAACGATGCAAGACAAATTCTTTCATCAATTCCGGGTTTGGCCGTGCTGTGCTGAGTCGATCTGCCCAGGTCAACTCTACCAGTCCTTAAAAGGAGAGAGATGTTTTCCTGGTAAAGTGATCCTTGTCTGATGGAGAGTCCGAGTTGAGGCTCTTGCAAGGAATTCTTGTGGAGAATACTGAAGAAACTAGTCGCTCCTTTGCTCCTTGCAGAGTTAGCAGTGGTGTTGAGTTCTCCAGTAACTCCTTTTGGTTAGCCTGCAGGCCTGGTTGCTGCTGCTGGCTAAAT
Organism: Mola mola; assembly: GCA_001698575.1. Lineage (NCBI taxonomy): Eukaryota > Metazoa > Chordata > Actinopteri > Tetraodontiformes > Molidae > Mola > Mola mola. The sequence continues at coordinate 1,563,867 of KV751362.1, forward strand.
TTGAGCTTGTTGAGTCCGCAGCAGGAGCTCTATGGCTCCAGCTCCAAGGAGAGCAGAGAGGGAGGAGTTGTGTTTCTAGCTCCGAGGAGAGCAGAGAAAGAAGAGCTGTGTCTCTAGCTCGGAGGAGAGCAGAGAGAGAGGAGCTGTGTCTTCAGCTCCGAAGAGGCCAGATAGAGAGGAGCTGTGTCTTCAGCTCCGAGGAGAGCAGAGAAAGAAGAGCTGTCTCCAGCTCCGAGGAAAGCAGAGAAAGAGGAGTTGTGTTTCCAGCTCCGAGGAGAGCAGAGAAAGAAAAGCTGTCTCCAGCTCCGAGGAGAGCAGAGAGAGGAGAGAGGATCTCTCGTGTATGCCCTTCCTTTCCAGATGCCTGGTGATTAATAGCCACTCTTGGTTCCATAAAGGATCACTCAGTTGAGGGCCCAACATTATAGACAGTTTTCTGGGTTCTTTGATCCTTCAGGACAGTAATCTCAAATAGCCTTTGATTTAAGACCAGAGTTTAGACAAACCAAGGAACTGCCGTCACTAAAAATTATATCAAAATGACATTTTTCACTATTATCAGACAATTTAAGCTCACTATGTGGATGATTAAGAAAATAACCTTAAGGTTGAGTTGCTCTCACAATTTGAAACTTGTCATTGACTGCCATTTTGAAAAGGTTTTGTATGGTACTTGCGAGGATAATTTGTCCGCTGAGATCTAGAATTACTGCCTTGTAATTGTATGCCTCAATGCACCAATCAAGTTGCACTTAACGTTTATAATTGTGTCAGCTAATGCAACATATGTAGAGAAGTTTGTTAACATGCTGCCCTGACAGTGACCTAAAGCTCAATATTAGCAAAATCAAAGAGCTTGTGGTGCACTACAATACCTAAAATATGGATGTTGCAAAGAGCTGCACAGAGGCTCGCTGAAACATGGATCCTGCACACACACACATCTTCAAACTGTTTGCACAAATCTATAAAATCAGCATAGTTTGTATGACGAGTTGTCGTAGTTAGCATAAGAATTCTTGAGTTATGACTAAAGATTTGTGTAATATGTCATCAAAATACGTCCAAAGTCCATCCTTGAGTTCATGTGGACGTCTGTGCCAAATTTGAAGAAATTCCCTCAAAGTGTTATTGAGATATTATGTTCACGAACATAGGACTGATGTTAGATTGCAGTGATTTTGATCATTGACCTCTGACTACCAAGTCTAATCAGTTCATCCTGCGGTTCAAGGGAACCTTTGTACCATTCTAATATATTTGCATTAAATTTCATAGAATTATTGTGTTCAGGAGCATGGTGACCTCTGAGTAAATGGTTGTTCCAACTTTGAGGAACTTCTGTCAAGGTGTTGTTGTTTATATTTTATATTATACGAGACGAAAAAACTGAAAACATGACCACAGCTAGTGACGGCATGGAGGCATAAAAAAAAACCTCTACTGATTTATAAACAACAATGCATGAACAATGAACTATTTTAGATCTAAATTATTATGTATTGTACTGAAAATGCAATTTACAGTTATTAATAAATGAAAGCACTCAAATCATCCAGTACCTCGGACTATAAGCGCAATGCGTCTGATGTCCTCTGTGTTATCTGGATTCTTTATGGTGTAAATGCCCTCGTCCCCCTCTTCCACAGCATCTATAACAAGGTGGCTGAGGAAACTGTTCATTTTGGCCCGGCTGTTCAGCACGATGCCATCCCGCATCAGGATCACATCAGCTGAATGCGGTGCAGACCTGTTCTGAAATTTGACCTCAAACCCAGTTGAGGGTAGCTTGATATGAAAATCTTCCCCATGGAACAAGGTCATGGACTCTTCTTCAGTTGGTTTATACAGTGGAGACAGGAACAGTGCACAAACACATTTAAGGACAGGAAAATTTCATAATTTAGAATTTATGAGTAAACTTAGAATTATAAATGCATCCCTGGTGCATTCTTACCTGTCACAGGGGCAGAAAGAGCTGTAAACAAAGAGGAAAGTAGATACAATTTAAAAGTGATATCTATAATATTGTGAAACTGCAGTATAGTGCCTGAACCCTCCGATGAAAGTTTTTTTTCTAATATATTCTAGATTGCATTGAAAATTATTAATAGGTACATGAATTAATATTAGCTAATATAGTAACAAACATTTACTCACAGTTAATTAATGTGTCAAGTATCACAAGTGTCACTTACTAATAGTCCTCATGTTAACTAAGCTACTAATTCAATAGTTTATAACCATACTAACCAACATTAGTTACCACAGCCAATAACAGTTAATACCATGAGAAGCATTTGGACACAGACAGCCACCTAACCATAACCCTAATAAAATATTTATTAACCTGAATTAATCATCAATTAATCCTATTTGTAGTCCTTATTTTAAAGTTGAAAATATATTCCTTAAGCGACACTTCTTTAATGCATGAAGGTGCTGAATAAGCATGACTAAACCGCAATAAACCATTTATTAACCTGAATTATTCATTTATAAATGCTCTTTGAGACCCTTACTGTGAAGTTGAAAATATGTAGCCCTTCAATGACACTCAATAGTATGGTTTTAAAGTACTGAAAAATGCATGACATCATATCTTATATCATGTAATATGAGAAATGTAGTAAATGATTAGTTGGCATATCATCCAGTATAGCTGTTCATAAATGCTTATTACTATTTTAGCTAATGTTAATTAATGTACCTTTATTGCAAAGTGTAAACCAAATATTTCTTTTTAGAAAAATGTAGCACCATTAAACTTAATGTAAACGAATTTGTAAAACAGTGTTTTCTTGATAAAACAACAGTGTAGCATGTAGCATATTCTGCCTGGAGACTGCACATTGACGTCAGAAAACACATGTTCCATAAATGCAGATCACAGCTGGAGGACATAATAACTAACTGTTCTAAACACACCTGTGGCGAGCAGAAAGCTGAACGTCATCACACTGATTGTTGCCATCCTGACTGATTATGTTGACCCTAGAGGAAAAAAGAAAAAAAAAAAAAGAGAGAGAGAGAATGATGCGTGTGTTCATAAAAAGTCAAGTATAAGTCAAGTGGTACTATCTGCAGTCAGTCCCCTATTTCATTTTGTGAGCAGGTGGGAGATTGACCCTTTTGGTTATTTACAGTGAAACTGGTGAGTGACACTTATCCTGGATGAGATCACCATATGATGCCTGATGCATCCAAGGAGGCACATGCAGCAAGCTTCAAACCTTTTAAGGAATTTAAGAGTCTGGTTTAGTGTTTCTAAGTTTGATTTTGTTGCTTTGCCATCCTAAGATGGAGAAAGTCACTTTCAGTATTTAAGTACACTTTGTCTTTATAGTGGACATGGAGAGATTTGTCGTACTTCTGAAAATACTATTACAATGTTCTGGCTCAAATCCTAAAATTGGATCACCTCACAAATTGTAACTGTTTTTTCCTTAGATCAAAGTTGATAGCTGCTGACACACACACACACACACACACACACACACACGCACACGCACACACAAACACGCATACATACAACTCTTCCCAAAAGATGTAAAATGAAGTTTGCTATTAAGAATTTATCAGAAAATTGTCAATTGAAAACATTGACAGATAATTCTGAGGGGTCTCATGGTTCGGAAGGGGCGGGTCACTGAGGGTAATCTGAGGTGTACGATGTTCCCTTACAGAATAAACCTCTCATTAAAATTATTTTAAATTTACATAAATCCCTCACAGCAGGAAATGCACTGTTGCTTTTGAAAAGTCTGTGCTCATCAGTGAGCTTCAAACACGACACAATGAGAACTGGGAAGGTTTCTGAGCTGAATCCTCCTTCACTGCAGCACTGCAGGGGTATTGACGATATGACCGGCCTTCTTCTGCACTAAGACATCATAGGCAATCCATCAAGGGGTTGGAGCAATAAAAAGAAATGTCCTGTGGTTTTCATTTTGAAAGCCCCGGAGGCATCCAGGAGTCAGACAGTGCAACAGCTGGCAAGCAGTCAAGGTTATCTTACCCCCACAAACATGTCCTTATACAGTAAAAAATAACTAAAATATTAATCATATCAATATACTTCATCATTCATGCAAAAGCGTTATTCAAACTTACATACAAGGTCAGCATTTTGTTTTTATTTCATTCGTTCTTTCTTATGTGTTCTTTAACCCCTTACTGCCTAAATTTATTTCCAATTATATAAAAAGAAATATTATTTGTGTTTTTGCATTCAAGTGGATGCTAAATTAAGTGGAGATTGTTAATTTGAATATAGCACATTCAATAGATATAAATTTAGCTATGATGCAAATTAGCGACATCAGGCATAATTGCCTAACAAATTCTCCAGCCTCAGGTATGTATATTATTTTATTGATGGTGGGATTGCTGAAACAGGGCTTTAAAAATGGAATAGCAACATATGTTTCTGTACAATCGTTGTTGTTCCATCATCACAGTATTTCAAATACAGCTTAATACTGCAAAATCCCTTTGCTGCACAGTCCCAAGGACTGGTATCCACTTGTTCGCAAGAAGAAAACCAGTTGTCAAAATAAAATGAGTGCAATGAATAACTTGTGCAAGCAACGTTAGGTTCTCCAGGTACAGGATCAATTTTCCCTGTAAATATGTCAAATGAATGCACGAGGCCCCTGTCATAAAGCACATAGATTTTGTATCCCCATTTTTATGGCCTCTTGGGGATATATTGCTTTAGACTAGATCTGCCTTTGAAAGGGACCATTTGTTAATTAATAGACAATATTTCATCATGATGGAGACTTCCAAAAGATGATACCCCATTCAGTTGGTCAGCCAAAAATTTTTGTTAAAAGTAGTCAATTCCAATATATCAGCAGTTGACGCAACCAGTAAGCTTGTGCGTATGTTTATCTTAGCACAATTGACCTCAAATTTGGACAATTTCCAGAAATTAGCGGCCAAAATCAACGTATCCTGCCGAGCCCATATTTCCGCCTTCATCATCCGGGATTAGTTAACACCCCGGCCGCTAGATGGCGACAAAGTGCTTTCAAAACGATCCGGGCTACGTGATCCGTGGAATATGAATCGCTTCGGCTATATTCAGACGATGTGAGGCACATTCGCGACAGTAGTTTACAAGGCGTTAGGATGCATCAAGTTTTCAATTAGGCTGTCTAATCGCGCTATAAATTTAAAAAACATCCCTTCCCATAAAGCTCTGGGGAGAATCTTGCAGTCCCTGCTAATTCAATTTATCTGGCATTGCTAAGTGGTTATTATTGGATTTCACGCACAAAAAAGCAGCCTGTGGTGCAACTTTTGAGGAGGTCAACGACTCCATCTTTATAAGTTAATCGAATGCATGTGATCGATTTAGCGGTAGAAAACGGATGGATGTAAGGATGGACAAATAAAATCCAATTCTATAATTTCCCCTAACTCAGACACCAAGTTGTACAGTTTAGTCTATATTTGAATTGTTTTCCTGTTGGGTCGTTCGTATGTGACATTTTAGTCCTTAAAACATGTCAAACATGTTAAAACATACTAATCAACACATTAAATGTGGCTCAAGACAGCGACAAGCTTTTGAGGGTTTTTTTTGTGTCCTTTTATTCTTCTGTTGTGTAGAGTCACTGTTATTTACTATGAATAAAGATTAGTTAAAGAATTAATATTATTCATGCTATCTGGAAATTATTACGGCAAAGATGACTGAGAGGAGGCGGAGAAAGAGTCCTGAACAAGATGCTTTGAACTATATTGTTCTTGGACAAGACAAGCCTTTCCTAGAAGCTAGATATAGTGACCCTTTTAAAGGTGGGTTTTTTGTTTACTATACCTCTGTTTGATGCTAATTTATCAAAGTAAAACCATTAAAGGGTGTAACTGCCTAAAATAATTGGGCTAAGTTTTTTTTTGTTTTTTTTCTTGCTCTTTAGGGAGAGGTCTTTTTACAAGAGAATACATGGCACCATCAACTTTCACAGAGTAAAGATAAAGATGACAATGACAGTAACTATATTTTTGAATTCATCTGGAATGGAAGTCATTATTGGTAAGCTGCTGTCAGAATTTGCCATTCTGACCAAAAAGTTACTTGTTTAAAAATGAGACCAGTACTGTTATTTGTAGGATACAGTAACAAAAATTATTAATTTTTTGATTAGTCCAGTAGAATTGACTGATCAAAATCTAGCATTGTTTACAGACCAAACCAACAGGCATTTCATGTCTTAAAGAGGCCATTCCCATTTGAAGTGTATTTGCATTTTTACCAGGACTACTGGGCTTTGGATCGCTGTCCACCACTGTCTATTGATTGTGTGCATGGATTTAAACACAAACTTATTGATGAATCTGAAAGATTAATATCAATCATGGGGATTTAAAGCTATGTTCAGACTGCAGACAAAACTGGCCCAAATCTGAGTGTTTTAATTGGTCACTGTGGTTTTATTGTTGAATGACAGTGTGAAAAGCACAAATCACAAGATGATCTTTTCAGTCTTGATTTAGGACACTTTCACTTGTGGTTCTAAATCAGATACAGTTCTTTTTTTTTCTTTCCAGAGTGAAATTAAAGAAAAGTCGGATTTCAGAAACATACTTAAGTAATTACTCCTGTACTGCCACCTGACTGTCTTTGTGTATAACAAACATATCTTTAAAGAGGAACAACAGAGACACTCTTCCTTTGAGTCATGAATATAATTCACATTTCACTCTGAATTCTGTCATCCAAGCTTTCGGTTTCACAATGGAATCCTCTGCATTGTGTTTGCCACACCACGGGCCACTCCGGGAACAGAGCCTAAAAGCCCACTGATTTTTACTGCATCTGAAACAAAATATGGAACAAAACTGCGTCACGCAGAACAGATTCTCCCAGCAAACAAACCATTAGGGACGATGCTGCAATTTCCCAAGCCTGACCTTAAACTATAAAACTTAAATTGCACTGTAATTTTATCACTGCTTTGTTCATCCTTGTTTTGGAAATTTTTACCTCTTATGCCCCCTTTGAATGCTCATTTGAGGCCACGGCACTGTGCACTCACCATAAAAAACAGACATTTGACCCCTGTGGCCAGCAGAATTTATTTAATCAGTCGACCTGAGATGTAGGATAGGTTGGCTCTGAAGAAAAGAAATCAACTCTGTGGATTTGTCACAGCACTGGGCCTTGATGGAGTCATCACAGTCAATCTGCTGTTTCTAGGCAGGCTCTGTGAAGCAGGAAATCTCAAATTGTCACCTTCACTTCTGTGTAATTTTTAGCATTTGAAGCTCCTTCAGGGTCTGCCTCACTGCGCACAAACATGCAAGCGCATGTAAGCGCATGCAGCACCCTGTTTTGTATTCACACACTGTCCTTTGGCCTGTAAACCGTGAACAGATATGCCATCTGCTATTCTTGCCCAACACTGTGCCTTCCCATAGCTTCACTCTGTATTTATTCTGCCTCCGTGGATCTTGAACTCTGTCTTCTCACCATTCTCACACCTGCAAGTGTTATCCTCCACCACCATCATGACCCTGCTAATGTTTGCCTGTCCTCCTCTGCTATCTTCCTTAAACTTGTAGGCCTCTGTTTATGAGCTCGGCATAATTTTACACTTTTTTTTTTTTATTATTTGTTATCTCAGTATGACTCCACTCAATCTGAATCCTCAAGGCATCTCTCTCTTTTAGTCCTTTTTCTGTCTGTTTCTCTCAGGATCTCCTTCTCCTTTTTTAATACATCTTTCTTTCATCCTCTCCTCCTCCTTAGCTTATATAATCCAAGCCATTGCATCCCACTCTAAAAAAAAATCAAAGCCTGTTCTTGTGTTCCTTCGAACTCTCCATTTACTGGAGGACAGACAGGTCTTTGTCCACGGACTTTAAAGAGGCGGAAATGACTGCAGATGTGGGGATCCTACAAAAGACACCCTGTGTCTTCACCCTTCATTCTCTTTGGTGATTTATGTTGTAAGGTTGTCAACATACAAGAGATTAGCTAAAATAAAGATTTACAGTCTCTCTCACACACACACACACACACACACAAATACCCATACCGTATCCTCCACACAGCACTATGTATTTATAAATCATGAGGTGACCAAAAGGGGAAAAACAAAAAAAAAGAAATGCCGCAAGATGCTGAAGAAAAGGCTGAATGTTTTGTCACCATCCAAATATATAATTTCTAATGTTTAGTCTTTATAGGAAGCCTGCAGCAGCTGACAACCTATTTTTTCCCCCAAGAGCCGGCTGCAGTGAAAGAAAGGATGAGACAGGTTTCCACCATATTGCTTTGCACCTGTCAGATTCATTGGACATGAGGGAGGTGCACGGCTGGAGGAGCCTGTGTGCAGGATTGCCACACGTGCTGAGATGGAAGCACGGTCTTTGTGGAATTTCGTTTGTGGTAAAGATGACAATGTCATCTAGCCATTGCTCCTGTGAGCCATGGGGCTGATGCAGCTCTGGTCACAGTCTGTGAGCAGCAGCACACTGCAGGCAGGAGGCTCCTGTCGGATAATGGACGCTTTTTAGCTTTTAAGAGTAAATGTTTAACCTTTTGGAGCAGATAACTTCCTTATGCGCAGGGGTAGTTTTACAATGAGATGAGTCATATCAAACAAAATTATGACTGATAATTCTAATGATGGTAGTAGTGACGAGGCTTAATGGTTAGCCTACATTTTCCATGTTTTAATCAACTAATCCCCGAACATACCTGTTTTAATTCAAGCTGTTTGCATAAGTAGCCTATGAGGCAGGAAGAAACATCCTCGAAAACTCTGCATTGTTATTTTTGAGCACCTGAACGCAACTAGGAGGCTGAGAATTAACGGTATAAATGCAATTAACACATACATATGACACATATATTAACACCGTTCAGTCGGAATTCTGTACGCATATTTCCACACCTTTACTCACTGAAAGTCTGATCAGTCAGTCACCTCCGGTGCCGGGACGGCCGATGAGCGCATCAACCAAAAATCTGCAGAATTTAACCCGTCACGCACCAGCCGAACCGCAGAGCGAGCAGCATTCGCACACGCATGTTGTAAGGTAGAGAAGAAGCGTCGGCCGCCAGGTCGCCTACCTTTCCTCGGAGCTCGGGACGCTCGTGATGTCGGCTGTGTTCTGTCGCGACTCCACCGCTCAGTCTCAACATTTGGGAGACGTTCAGAAGATGTCGGGCTCTGCTCCGCTCTCGGAGTCACTCGACTGTCGTCGGGAATCACCGGCCACCGCTTGGCCCGCACACAGACGCTTATCTAAGAGCGAAGAGGGCGTTTCTCGACACACGCTGAGAGAATCCGCGGAGGTGCTGATTCATCACGCTGACCACAGGAGGTCTGTGGTCAGGAGGGGCCAGTTTAACACCGACTTTGTCCCAAAACTGGCGCACATGAGAGAATTTGCATGAATGGGATTACAGTGAATATAATTTATTCCTATTGCTACTCCCTGGCCCCCAACACACACACATTTTAAGTCCTGTGCCTGAAATCCAAAAAAATCTCAGACTTTTCCATCCTTTTACTCAGTCTCAGTAAATTAGCTTTGCTGTTTGGAACTTCAAGGTTCATTTGGCAGCACAACGTTCTCACTGGGTAAACGTACTAATTATTCTTAAAAATCTTAATATAGTGTAGTTGGATTATCAGGATTTTTCATCAGTTATTCAAGAAAGTGACTATACTACTGTATATATTCTTGACTCATAACATGTAAACCAACACATCCAAAATTAGCATATTTCACTGTAACCATTTAAGTCGCAATTCTCAAAATTTAAACAAATAAAGGCCCCAAACAAGAAAAAAAAGATACTCCACATGTAATGAATATACATGAGTTTAACACTCTGAATTAATTTACAAAAATACAATAACTAAAATTTCCATCCATCCATCCATTTTCTTACCGCTTATCCTGGTAGGGGTCGTTGGGGGGGGGGCTGGAGCCTATCTCAGCATCTTTGGGCGAAGGCGGGGGTCACTCTGGACAAGTCACCAGGGTGACCCAGGGCTGACATATAGAGACAAACAGCCATCCACACTCACATTCACACCTACGTGAAATTTAGAGTGACCAATCAACCCATATCATTCTAATTTTTGGAGATGCACTGGTACATTGTTGCAAAATTAAACACACATTTAGTTAATGATTATTCAAACTATTTAATGTTTTCATTTGTGATCCCGTTTGTTATTTCGTGTAACTGCACGGTTCTAAAATTAAGCTTAGTTACAAGCTCATAGGTCTTAAAAATACCAATGATGCAGCAATTTAAAGATTTACAAAGAGCCAAGAAAGAAACCAAATGTGAGTTCTGTATTTGTGTTTTGTACTTGTGTACATAAAAATACAGTAGGTAATTGAGTGGCACGGAACAACAAACACATATTGATGTAGGAGCAGCATCAGCATTCAGGTGCCTATACTGTGTCTCATCTCTGGTGGTAATAGGTTTGGATGAAGCCTTAATGGAGTAGGTGGTGATGGTTAATGGAGACAAAGAGACATACCACTAGGTTCATGATCACGTTCCTATAAAAGGCACTACTCACTTCTGATCAGGACAGGAAATAAGATTTTTCTTTCTTTCACCCATCGGTCATATTATCCCATACAGTCTGATTTAAAATCAGATCCCATCAGTTACATTTAGTCCACCATCCAATCGATTGATTATACTGTACAAGTCCCATTTTAAGGTAGGGGGAGATGGGGGGGATACACTGGGGCCACCCTGCATATAAGTAACATAATTTTCACTGGCTTAAAAACCTTTTTTTTTTTTTTTTTTTTTTTTAAATGACAAGGTAGAAGATTTTAAGAAAAGATTGCAGTCTCTTGCAAAATGAGATACTGATTAATCCAGTAAAATTACATTACAGCTACAGTGTTTTATCTCAATGCAAGTACACAGCAAATTTTTCGGCATGTGGCAATCACATTGTTCAGGTCTTTAATACAGACAAAGAGCTGACACACTTGTGCAGCATATCCTGCTATCGCTAAGTTTTCTTCCTGCTCCTTCCTCTGCCTCCAGCAGGCTGTGGATTGATTGCAGGGGCAGGGAGCGCGTGGGTTTGGAAGTCGAGCTTCTGCTGCAGGATCCCTGTGAGAATGAACTCAGCGGTGACGACTGGGATGGAGGCAGAGGACGCCACGCCACACAGCAGCCAGTCCTCCTCGCAGGAAATCACTACAGTCTGAGGCTAGGGAGGAGGAAATCACACATATATGAAATGATAAGATGTGAAGACCGCAGAACAATGTAGTGAGAAAATGTTTTATGTTTTGCCGGTACCTTGTGAAAAGAGGGCATCTTAGGAAGGAAAGTAGCTCCACTGCAGGTGAGTATGTCTTTCATTTGAACTGGCTCTGGCTTTACTGACTTTGTCACATGGATCTCATATCCCTAAGAGAAAGAGAGGAGATGCAGTGCCTGGCATATAAACATTTTTTTTTTTTCAATTTTATTTCTGCAACAATAGCTTTAGAAAATCAATGCACACACCACAATGTTAGTCAGGATCACCAGCATAATAAGGCATAATTTCCCTTTACAGCTTTGATGAAACTGTGCAGGGCAGAAAGAGTATGGAAACATTGCTGCCTTCTTCCCTATGTCAAGCACCCGTGATGCATAATCAATACATGTTCAATAAATGCTAAATTACTTCCCACAAATCACGCTGTTATAGTTAGAAATCAACATTACGCTTGTATAAAGATGATGATGAGCATATTCAACTGCAAAGAGAAAAGCAGACTTGTGGGTAAAGGTAAAAAAAAACAACCATTAAAAAAAAACAAGCATTTCAAATGTTTATGTTCTAAGGATAATTGTTACCTTTACTTACTGTTGCTTACTGTCATTATTATCCATATTAACCAATGGTTATATTTATGACTGAGTAACGAGTACCTGTAAGAGAGGCTGATTGCTGGCAACCTTCACAGATTCCTGCAGGCAGAAATTGAACTTGTTCTCCTGCTCCAGATCCTTCACAATGAAAGATGAAGGAGACAAGAAGACTCCAGCCTTACCACACTGAAAAACAGGGAAACACAACAATTTGAGCATGCCTCAGAGTCAGAGACAACTACTATATGGCCAGTTTTTCTTTTACTGCTAACAGTTTAACCTTTTCCAGCCACTGTGTGGTAACAACTGGGACTCCTTTAGCCACTGCACACAGGAACTTGACAGTCCTGCGAACCTTATCGGTCACCAGACAGTTCATGTCAGCCACACCTTTAGCCAAGCTGCCTCCTAAACGAGTCAACACTCTCTCCCCTGCTTCATCCACCACGCCTGTGAACAGCACCTGAGAGAATGACCGACAGTGTGTTGTTCGAAAGGTGGTAACGTTTTGTTTCTTTATGTATTCATTAAAAAAGGTCAAATTTCCCAGATGTTTGCAAAAGGATAAAACCTTGTAGGTCTGGGTGGCAGCTCGTGATCGACCACCAGCCGCTGGGGAAGCGGAGGAGGAGCGAGGGGTCTTTGCTGCGGGTGAAGAAACCACAGCAGCTTGTCGCTTCCTGCTGGTTGGAGTCTGCGGCTGTTAAAATGGAGACACAGAGAGAGAAGGAGGGAAGGATGGGTAATGGAAACCAAAAGAAGCAGATGAGACAGAAGGAGAATGGTGAGGATAGGAGGAGTAAAGAAACTTCTTTCATTAGTGTATTAATGGTAAGGCAGAGTAGGTATAAACACTCCTGCTGCTAAGAGGGTTGCTAGGAGAGACCAGAGACAGTCCCTGAAGATGATTTCAGTGCATTATAATGGCTGGAAAGGCTGACTCATGGACAGAAATGCAGTGGGGCCTTTGACCATGGTGGATGCTAATCACACACTACTCAGCTTTCTGTTTTGTGTGATCTAAGTTCCAGCCCTAATGGAAATCACATCAATTTGTTAGATCTAAAAATGCTTGAAAGTGAAGTAATAAAGTCACCTCTGATTCCACTACAAGTGTACGTTGGTCTACAGATGTTCCAATCTCGTTCTGCTCCTCTTTCTTCTTTTTTTGCACCGAGTGCCGATCTCTGCCTCTCTTTCCAATGGCTTCCTCCACCATCCTCTCACCGTCTTCCTTCACCACTTCAGTAGGGGAATGGTTTGACTTATTCTTTGTTTGAACAATGGATGATCTACCTCTTCTATTAGCTCGGACAGGTATCTCATCTTTGGTTTGATCTTTAGTGTCTCCTTCTGCTGCCTCTGTTGTTTGTTCCATCTCCTTCCCTTTGGAAATTTTGGAGCTAGTGCTGGAATCATCCTCTGTATTTGCCTCCAATTCTCTTTTTCTTCCTTTTCTTTTCTCTTTAGCCCCATATCCATTACTGACTCCAGGAGATACTGATGCTGCTGGAGTCTCACTCTTCACTGCTTTCTGGCCCCTGATATTCATTTTAAGTGGAAGTGAATCTTTATTGACACATCTTCCCTCTGGTTTTGAAGGGTCTTCACCATTTGCAGATTCAGAGCCATTTGAACTAGATCGCAACTGCCCCCTTGTGGTGGTAACTTGCAGAGATTCAGCCTTCTCTGTGTCATCTCCATGGGAGGATTCCTCTGCTTTATTGTTCTTCCTGTCTCTGGCTGTAGGTTTGGGATCCCTCTGACTAATAACAGGAGGGACGGAGTCCGCCTCTGTTTTTCTCCCTCTTTCCCGTTGCCTGCCTCCTCTTCTTTCAGAGTTAAGAGAGTTGCTGGAGTTGGACCTTGACAGGACTCCCCGAGAAACATCATTACTGTTCCGTTCTGTCAGCTCTGTCTTTCTTCTGTTGCTGCTTCTGGCCATGACTGCAGCAGGTGGCTCACTGGTCCTCCTGTTTGCTCCTCTGCTTCGGCCTCTCCCCTTGCTCTCATGAGTGAGCACACTTGAGGTGGACCGCTCCGAGCTGACAGAGTTAGAAGAGTTGGAGCGAGATCTGGTCCTTCGTGCTGGGACATCATCCTTGGCCGATATGGTTGAGTCTTGTTCTGGCTCTGCTGTACGGAGGACGGCGGTTGTTCTTCTGCCTGCTCTCCAACCTCTTGAGGGCACTTTGGACATGTTTTGTTGTTGCTCTTTTATTTCTTGTTTTTCTTTCTCAAAACTTTCTCCTTGTTCACGTGCCTTCGCTTCACTCTCCAGCTTTGCATTGGTTTCCTGTTCTTCCCTCTGCCGCTTAAGCAATTCTTCTACTTCAACTTTTTCTTTTTCCTCCTGTTCTTTTCTTTGATTCTCTATCCTCGCTTTCTCCTCTCTTTCTACCTTTTCAAGTTCTAATCTCTCTTTGTCTTCCTTCCCTTTTTGTTCCCTCTCCAATTGTTCCTCTTTATCTTTCCGTATCCTTTCAGCTGTTTCCTTTTCTTTTCGTTCCTTTCTTGCCCTCTCCATTGTCTCTTTTTTTGCCCTCTCGCACTCGAGTCTTAACCTTTCTGCATTTTCAGCCTGCATTTTTTCTTGTTCTTCTTTCTCTTTTCTTTCCCTTTCTAACTTTTTCTCTTCTTCCCTCCTTTGCTGACTCTCCTCCTGTTCCCTCTGTCTTTTATCAGTCTCCCTGCTTTCCTTCTCAGTTTTTTCTCCCTCTTGTTGCCTGAGCACAGTGGCATCTTCCTCCTCTCCCAATCTCCCTTCTTCTTGTACATTTTTATCATGGTTATCTTTTTCTTCCTCATTTTGCTGCATTATGGATCTTTTTTCTTTGGCTTGCTTAGTCTGCTCTACCTTCTCCTTCTCTTTGTCACCCTCATCAGGCCTTGATTTTCCAGTCCGTCCTCTGGTAGTTGTATAAGCTTTATTCGTCCCTCTTGTCTGTCTCTTGGGAGGCTCAGCACACTCTGATGGCTCCTCTCTTAATGTTGCTCTTGTTCCTCTTCTACCTCTAGTAGTGATGCCGCTGGTTCCAACGTCATCTTGTCCTGTCTTTCCCCTCTGAGGCCGCTGAGTTTTAAAGGTGGAGGCCTCTGAATTCATAAGAGGTTTTGTCTCATTTTCTTGGATTTGCAGTGGTTTCGCATTTCTCTTTTGAGTAACTGTAACTGTGTCCACTTCATCACTTTCCCCATCTTCACCTTTGACCATGGGCTGGGTTTCAACAGCAGAGCGTTCAGAGTTTGTGAGTGTTTGGGTCTCCTCTTCTTCAAGTTTCAGAGCTTTTGGTCTTCTTCTTCGAGGACCTGGAATTGAGTCCTCTTCATCACTTTCCTCATTTTCACCTTTGACCATGGGCTGGGTTTCAACAGCAGAGAGTTCAGAGTTTGTGAGTGTTTGGGTCTCCTCTTCCTCAAGTTTCAGAGCTTTTGGTCTTCTTCTTCGAGGACCTGGAATTGAGTCCTCTTCATCACTTTCCTCATTTTCACCTTTGACCATAGGCTGGGTTTCAGCAGCAGAGAGCTCGGAGTTAGTCAGTGTTTGCGTCTTCTCTTGTCCAAGTTTCAGAGTTTTTGCTCTTCTATTTTGAGGAAGAGTAACTGAATTATCCTCATCACTAGCCTCATTTCCGCTTGTAGCCATGGATTCATCTATACTAATGTGCATGGGCTGGGTTTCAGCAAACGATAACTCACAACATGTGAAGGGCTGTGTCTGCTCCTCTTCAAGCTGCAGCGGCTTTGTTTTTCTTTGTTGTAGCCCCGAAAACGAGTCCTCATCATCACTTTCTTCATCATCACTCGCACACATCGGCTGAGTTTCAGCTACAGTCAGGAAACTCGTTTGAAGTTGGTCTTTTCTCTGTTCTGTTTCATTCTGTGGTCTGGGCACAGAGGAGACAGGATTTGTTTTATCCAAAATCTCATCTTTCTTAAATGCAGACAGTGGTTGGGTTTCAGCCATGGCAAGAGTGGATGAGGTAGGCAGGTTAAAAGGCCGGTTCTCAGTAGTAGCTGTGTTTCTCTTCCCATCATCAGGTTCATCCTCTGAATCACAGTAGGAATCTGAAATATATGCCTGTGTTGCTTCTAAGGCCAAATCTACCTTGCCTTCTGTTTCTGGTGTTACTTGACCTCTGGCAGACTCTTCATCCTTGCCATGGGCCTGTGTAGCCTCCATATTTGAATCACTTTCTGAGAAGTTTCTGTCTGCATATGCTTGGATGTCATCCACAGAGACAAAAGCTTGGGTTGCTAGAGTTTGAACACGATCCTGCATGTGGCTGCTCTCAGATAATCCCAGCTGGAAAGACCCGCCTCTGCTGAAAACTTTGCTTTTATCGTCACCTGAAGACTCAAGGCCAAAAGCTTGGGTGGGCTCCATGACGTGGCCCTCTGAGGGGCTGCCCTGGCAGTGTTTGGCCCGAAGAACAAAGGACTGTGTCTCAGCCACAGCAAAGTTCTCATCATCCAGGCTGGGGTCTGCTGCACCTGGGAGAGAAGAAAATAAAGGCATTTGCAGACAGCCAAAATAAATATTTTTTCTAGGCTATTTCACTATAATTATAAAATGTTACTCACATTTGAATGGACTTGAGCAGGAACTCAGGAAGGCCTGAGTCTCCATATGTTCAATTTGTCCTGTTGCAACCATCACAAAGTAAAAAATACCAAAGATGAAAAGACAATATAGACATGTTTTAATTTCATATTCAAAAAATTTAAAGGTCCAGAGAAGAGACCAGATTGAGAAAATTAGCTCTACTTTATGAAGTAATAAAATTGGGTTTTCCTGAATTATTTGACTAACCCGACCTTTACAGAAGACTACATTCATTTACTAAATTGTTCATAAGCAGACCTTCTGATCTTCCTATTTGGAGCTGCTAATACACATATAGTGTTTTTTTGTATTATAGTGTTATTTGTTTCATTTGTATATATTTTCACTTGTGATTCTGGTAAGCTTTAGTTATTTTGCCTTGATCCTTGAATCTCTTAAATAGATTGCCTAATCTGAAAGCAAAATCTGAAAGCCTAAAAAGCAAACTGCAGTATTAAAGGCTGCTCTAACTTCTGCCACCATATTGCTGAATCTGGGTGAATTAACAAATTAAGTATTTCAAACAAAAAGCTGAGTAAATACTCATTATCAAACAGTAACAACCTGAAATTATGATACACATAAATGAATATGTTATGTATTCAAGAGATGCAATGATTGGTCAGCAGAAAGTTGTTTGGCAACTACTTTAAAGATATATTTATTGCTTAAAGTAATTTCTCAATAACAGTGCAAATCATCCAAAAATATAGGACAAAATTTAAGAATATAATTTTTTCTTCATCAAAGAATGATGTATTATATGACTATGTTTTGGGTTAAGTCTGTGTAACAAACAAAACAAGCTTTATATTATTTTGAATTTATACAGTCAATTTGCCTTTACTTGTTGACATTTTGGAAATCAGAAAAAGGACTGAATCAAGGAGGTTAATCAATAATACAAACAAATGACTACTACTTGCATCCTACATTCATTTTTATAAACTTATATTTCAAAATGGAGCAAGCGATACCTGAACACTGGACAGGAGTAGAGCAGTTCTGCAGAGAGAGAACCAGTACTCTAGGTGTATTTTCTCTGTGCAGCATAGGGACATGGTCCTCACCTGCCATTCCAAAATCCACCTCATCTTCCACATCTGTCTCACTATCCACCTGAGGGTCACCTAGTTTGGCTATATCCCCAGCAGGGGGCACGATGGGTTCATCCACATCTGTGCCTGCGTCGGAGTCTGGCTGAACAGCTTCTGACACAGTGGCAGGCGTGAATGACAAGGGTGTGACAGCAGAAGGTATAACCTCAGGAAAATCATCCTTCACATCTGTGTCACTGTCAGAAAGAATTTCCAAATCAGCACATGTGTTTGCAGTGGTGCAGGCTTTTGTAGTGGCTTCATCATCTGTCTCACTGTCCATGTGCAGGCTGTGATGAGCAGCCGTGGCAGATTCAGGCCCCACTGGCTTGATATCTGACCTTGTTACAAGTTCTTTTTCTTTTTCTTCTTTTTCTTCGTCAAGATCTGTGTCGCTGTCTAGGTAGAAATGCATCGGCTGAGTTGAGGGAGCAGAGTCAGCTGTGTGTGTGCCCTGAAATAACACAGGTTTTGCTTTTGAAGCAGCATCCAACGACACATCATCATCGACATCAGTGTCACTGTCCATAGCAGTGCCGTCTGGCTGAATAACCGGAACTACTTGTAAAGGCTTGGTGGTGTTGTCATAAGAAGGCACAGGGTCGGAAACTTTATCTAAAGCATCAGCAGTCTCTTCAACATCTGTATCACTGTCCATGAGAAACTGGGCTGTGTTAGATGTGTTATCAGCTTGTTGGTTTGCATTTAAGGTCACAGGTACTGCAGATGCCACCACTTCCTCCTCTTCTCCCTCTATATCAGTGTCACTGTCCATGTGCAATGCAGGGATTTCATCTGTGACGACTGCTGTTGTAGATGCAGGCAATTCATCTTCTCTTCTAAGACCAACATTGTTTTCCTGATTCACAGGCCCATTGCGGCCACTTTCCTCAGACTGTCTCCCTTCCAGTGCTGCTCTTTCTTGCTCTCTTCCTTCCTCCTCTTCACTGCCATCCACAATCGCCAGTGCCTTTTTCTCCTTCAGCCGCTGTCGCCCTACATTTACATCTATCTCCTCTGTGCTGAAGCTGACATGTTGGTGAGACCTATTTTTAGTGAGGCTAGACGGTGTAATGGGACTTTCATCCTCACTGTAACACAGTTGATAACAAGGTGACAACCATAATTTTTCAAAAGCAAAATAATAAACACATGAAGAAGTACATACCAAAAATACCTGGATTGGTTATGCCTCTATTATGAATAAAACATATGTTACCTTTCAGGGACGATTTTGGTTGAGGGACTCAAGAAAGTTGAACAAGTGGGACTTGATTTATAGGAGTCAGAATCACATACTGCAAATATAATGGACCCAAACTTGTAAAACATCAGATACAAAAATAAATTAATAACAATTTCTGTTTCACATAGAATTTACATACCTCCAGACTTGTGCCTTCTATCTGCTCCTGCACCTCTGTCTTCATCTGAGTCCAAGTCAGATTCTGGGACCAGGGTGCCCTGTGGTTGGGCTGGAGTTTGCGCGAAGGACAAGCAAATGGTTCGGACAGGAGTCTTCCTCATGTCCTCCTGATCAGGTAATGACACCCTTGCCTTCATAGCTCTGTTGACACTTTCCTTTTCTTCCAAGAATTCTGACAACCTGGCTTCTATTCCTGAACTTTTGCTCACAGGAGTCTTCAGGTCATCTTGAGAAGAGACTGTGTCTGCAGCCCAACTGACATACTGGCATGGGATATCTGCCAAAACCAAACTCTCACATTCACTGAGGGCATAACGCACATGAGGAGTCAGCTTTAAGCGGCCCTTGCGGGTGCCATTCAGGCTTCCTAGGTCCCAAACCAAAGCCTCCATAGCTGTGCCACTGTGACCTCTTCTCCGGTAGACAGAAATGCAGATGATGGCGTGCTGCTTGGATATTGAAGGAGATGGCACGGGCAGGGTGCAAGTGTTGGGGTCACGGCCCAACACATTTTCTCCCAAAAAGAGGGGCAATTCTGGGTGACAAAGACAATGTTGTAAGAAATATTATATGTAGACGGGACTTGTTTCGTGCAGGTTAGGCAGACTTTGAATGAATTAACAGAACGTTGATGTAATATCATCATTGGCACTCACCTGTCTCGGGGATGTGTTCATTTTTTAAGATGCACAGTTTAGCCAATGGATTCCCCCTTTTTTTCTTACTCTCCTCTTTATTTTCTTCCTCATCTGACTCCAGAATTGATTCATTGATCATCTGAGTTGCATCCATTCTTCAAACAGGCTAAGACAACACAGCTGCTAAACTTAAACACAGATAAACGATTACTTAGGCTGTGATGGTAACGTCTTATTCCACCATTGTGTAAGCGGCCTTGATAGCGTAGACGTTAACTCACCAACGTAAATATTACCAAGACCTTCCATGCAGCTAACGTTATCTTCGTAGGCACTTAATGGATAGTGTCTTTAGCTCTACCTTTTTGTTGTATTATTATCACCAAGTTTGTTGAAATGATCTAACTAGCACTTAGCAACAATGGTAAAAGTTTTATTGAACACGAATGAACTGGTATGAACCATGGACATGTATGTCAAAACCACATCGCTTCACAGTTGCCCCGTTTCCGGTTATTATAACAATAAAACGGAAAATTCAAACGCAAGGACCAAAGATCCATGTCAAGAAAAACCCAACTGTTGTAATTAGTCAGTTATTAGAAAACAAACCTCTGCTATAAATGGAAGTTGTTGCTATTTTTAGGAAATAAGCAGTCCCAATTAACTGCCTTGGCTATTACGCTGAACGTTATGAAGGAAGTTAAAAGGTACGACAGGCGAGTAAACTGACCGGAACCAAACTCATCCAACGGCGAGGTAAATTTTTTGTCTTCCCATATTGGTAATGTTACATTTTTACTTATTTTCGTTTAAAAATCTGTGCTCTGACACATACTGTCAGACACCGTCGTTTTACTCCGTGGGGATAAACAGAAATTGTAAATATACTTCCGGGTTAGCGTAACCACGCCCCGAAGATCCGTCCCGCCCAATTGTGTTACCGTTGGATATTGGTTTCTGATTGGACCAAATTTTCCAGAGGCGTCACCTACTTTCGCGCTCCTCAGCAACGTCTTAAAGGGACCACAATGAATTGAATG
>KV751362.1:1591570-1637359 GCA_001698575.1 Mola mola
TTTCTAATGTCTTACCTTGGCACCGATCTGGTTACCGCACTGGCCGGCCTGAATGTGCACGATTTCCCTCATAATGGATGCGAAAGAGCTGCAACGGTGAGCAGAGACGACTCTTCGGGGACGACAAGCCTACCGCAGACTGGCGTGAAAGAGCCGGACAATGGATTTATACCGCTGGAGCGTTACCAGGATGAGGCTGGGTTAGTGGGCGTGGCTTAGGCCTGGACCCTGCTGCCCCGAGCTGTGATTGGCTGAGACCCCTGGTCTGGGAAGGACATGAGGAGGGGCGTGGCTTCACATGAACGAGTGGAAATAAGAGACAAGAGATTGATCAGAATCCTACCAGCTGATGTCCATAAAAAAAGCTGCACTTTTTTGTTTCACACAATAGAAGCGAAAAACTCCATCACTACTTTTATTGCTGTGGAGCAGAGAAAAGGCAGAAAATTTGGGATCAGAGAGAATGGTGGGGTCAGCAAGTGCAAACCCCTCTCTGCAGGGTGCTTTGGCAATACCAGAGAATAGTGAAGGAAAAAGCCTCCTGACAAAATCCATTCAGCTGTTTGGAGCTTTACATTGTCGTGATGGGCTCTGGTGCACTGCACCCAGCGGACGTGTAGTAGCTCTTTGCACTTTAAGTCTGATCACTGAATGTGAGAGCAAGAGTATGTGATATACATCCTGTCTTCTCTGTGTAAAACAATTCAGGCACTGTAGTTTAAGACACGTTTGAAGAAATAGAAGGACAAAGTGAAAGGAAATCAGTAGTGAAGGAAATATAGATTTTTTTTTTTTTATCAAGCGCTTCCCATTCATGCTGGGTTGAGCGCTGAAGCTAACTGCTGGACCTGGAAACCGCATCTGACAAAACAAGGTCCAGTTATAACAAAACAGCTAAACAGTGTTTGTCCAGTTCGGGCTCTCTGTGTTTTGTCTGTTTGTATGTGATGTTCTCAGGAAAGGTGAGCTGATATGCTTAAACCTCACCACTTACAGTTCAAATCAAGAGTTTGATCATACTGATCACTGATGGTCAACGATACTGATGCGAATTAGATAAATCCTATTGATCAGAAAATTTGATACCACTGATTTAATAAAAGAAACATGCTGAATGTTAAAAATGCACTGCTAACAATGCTTACTGCTAACGAGGGTTCCTACAGCAATGGAAGAGGCCTTGGGAAAGCAATTTCCTTTATCCCTGAGTCAGAGCTATCCCCCAGAGCTGGCATCCTTAGGCCTGGGCTTGATGATCTGTGTTTTTTTCAGAGTGAGCCAGATCCCGTTTTTTGTGCTCCCATCAGACAGCGAGGAAAGCAGGAATAAAACTGAAACCGTCCATATCAGTAAACATAATCAAATTAGAATATTAACAGTGCAGAATAATTAAACTGCACTGCTAAATGATTGTATTTTGTATTTCTGGCCTCAATTAATATTTCTTGATTTTATAGTGTATTTTGTTCAAGATAAATGAATTAATTAACTAAATTTACATTTTACACAGCTGAATTATCACAAGGAAACATGATATATTTTCTACAGTGTTTTACTTTCCTTACTGCAATGGGCAACTTGTATCTAAATTCACATTTTAAACCTCAAAATCAGCATTCCTGTGTTAAGTGTAGTGTGCTGTTCTTTCTACCTTTAATACTGTATGTATCAGTCATTCAACACACAAAGACATTTTTGAAAAATGAGGCTGGGCTGCAGACTTTGCTGTGACAGCGAATGATGGGTAAACCAAAGGTCAACATTTGTAAAATGCTCAAAATAAAAATGTTTAGGACATACATTTACATTTGGCTAGCAAACAGTGTCAACTGTACAGTATTAATATACAACAAATGAAAGGTACAACTAATGGTTGCATTGTTTCCCCCTAGTTTGATGCATATCTGTGGGTTGATTTAATTCAGTAAGAATTAAATACATTAACTGTAATACTCTTAACAGTAGTGATTTTGTTGAGTTTTTTTTACATTTGCTAAAAATTATTTTGATGGCAATGTGTGGCCTGTTTATAAACATATTGTAGGGAACATTTTGAACATATTTGCCCATTGGAGGTGGTACGTCCCCCAAATATATATTATAATTACGGCCTTGGACATACTTGATACTGCAGACAGTGTTGATCATGCAGTGGAAACAGATGCATTCGTCACTGTTGACCACCAGGTGGCGACAGACAAACGTTTTTATTTTTAGTGAGGATGGGCGTGGTCAACGCGTATGTCCCTCGAGCGGACATTTTTGTCATTCCAGCTTTACGGGAATCGGCTCGCTGCGCTATCGTAGCAACAGGGAGACTGTCCTCGATTTATCCTGCGAAAGAGTTGCTTTTTTGTTAGGCGGATAACGGTACGCCCAACGGAACGCTGTTGTGTCATTTTGGGTTCGTTTGAAGCTGTATCAAGACTGGCCTGTTTTCCGCAGGCTCAATGACGTTATCAGCAGCTAATTATCGGCTAGCTAACGTTAGAGCGCTATCAATAATTCTGTATGGATCCTTATTGTCTTGTTTGCATATACTCCGCTGTCAACCCGACGTTAGAGTGAGAGCATCGAAGAGACGTCGGTGCTCTCAGTGTTTGACAACATATTTCTTGTTATGTTTTTGCACGAAATAACTTGTCACGATTTTCCTGATAGAGGTGATAGGGAGGGGAGGAGCATTCAGGCCCACGGGGAAAATCTGGAAGCTTAATTAAAGTTTTGGTTTGAAGGATTGACAGACATATGGGAGCTGTACAGCATGTGAGCTACTTGATTGTCTGTACACCCAAACAGTCGATCTAATTCCAAAGTTTTAAGACAGTGATGAGTTAATGTAAACACATGTGTGAGTGTTGATATTGTTCTGTTTATGATTGTTTATGGATATATAGTTTATGATTACACAATTAGCGGAATAATGTTCGTCATAGAATATATTACTTTAGATTATGTTTAATGTAGTTAAACAATAGGCTTCTTAGCTGTTCTGTTTATGGTCACGCTGGGCGGTGGGGTTTGCTCTCCAATGCACGAAAGTAAACAGCTGCATTCCTTTTTTTTGCCTCAGAAAATCAGAAGTCAAGATGTTTTACACATGTGGACCGAATGAAGCCATGGTGGTGTCTGGTAAGATACTTGAGTGAATTATCTAGACTTCATCTTTCATGATTATTTCACACAGAGCACTCCAGCCTCCATTATGATACAGCATTTTTACAAAGAGCAGGAGGTCACTGTATAATGCTGCATCCCAATCTTATAAGAAAATAGACATTGCATTTGTGCTTGACCAGTCAACTTGTGTCATGTGAGTAATAAGATTATATTGAGCAAATCTTACTGTTGTTGTGAAGTAAGGTTGGAAATATCCAGCTTGCTGTTGCATGTTGACTCGTGGATCAAATTGAATTACTCATATTGATGTAATACTGGGTTTACCTGTTAAACTGAATTTTTAACCCTTGAGTAATTAGCTACTTCTTACTGAATGACCGTTTGATGTTTATGTGTGCGCTCTCCCTCCTTCTCATCACTCTCCAGGCTTCGGCCGTTCTCCTCCTCTAATGATTGCTGGAGGGCGAGTGTTTGTCTTTCCATGTGTTCAGCAGATCCAGAGGTGATCTTATTTTAAGTCTCTTTTTTAAGTGCACAATTGACTTATTTTATGTATTGGTCAACAAACAAGGGAAATAAATGTTGTTTACATGTTTGATATTTGTATATTTTGTGAGTGCTGTATGCCTTACCAGCTGCCTGTTATTAGCAGCCTGGAGAGAACATCTTTGTGGCTGATGATGAATGCAATTTAATTACCTTTTATTTGCTATTAGTTATTAGTTCATCTTTTTTACATTTATTTAATGCCCTTTCTTCTCAGAATCACACTCAACACCCTGACTCTAAATGTGAAGAGTGACAAAGTCTATACCCGTCATGGTGTCCCGATCTCTGTCACTGGCATTGCACAGGTATGGGATGACTGGCATACCACCTTCGGTATCCATAGAGTCAAAAAGCTGTACATGCTTACACAAAAATAAAATTCATCATAATATATGAGGAGATTTTCTTCAGAAGTTTGTGTTTTTTCACCTGTTATTCGCAGGTGAAGATCCAGGGTCAGAACAAGGAGATGTTGGCCACTGCTTGCCAAATGTTTATGGGCAAGTCTGAAGCTGAGATTTCCCAGATTGCACTAGAGACACTGGAAGGACACCAGAGAGCCATCATTGCCCATCTGACTGTGGAGGTTTGTGCGCCGAACCTGTTTCTCTTGATATTTTTGGCCCATAAAAGGTTGTTCAGGGGCTTTATGTTTGTAAAATATCTCTAATGTAACTACCACATGCCGCTCATGTACAGTAATAACTATGATGAATATACCTCCGTGATGAATAGGAGATTTACCAAGACCGTAAGAAGTTCTCCGAGCAGGTCTTCAAGGTGGCCTCCTCTGATTTGGTCAACATGGGAATCGGTGTTGTCAGCTACACGCTCAAAGATGTTCATGATGATCAGGTACTTTTATCAGCCCTCTGGTGTATTTTCTGACACTGCTTAGAGCAAAATTCTTGTGATGAACCTGCACCACGCTAAACACGCAATCTTTTTTTTTTAACATGACAGCTTTTAGTCTTATGTAATTTATGTTCATGCAGTTTTGTGATTGATATTGACTCAGTGTCTCTGGCTCAACAGACCCGCAGCTGCTTTTTAAAAAATAATTAGTTCTAAGTGCTTCAGTGGTAACCACATAATCTCATTGTTTTGTTTGCTTATTGCATACTGTCTTGGTGCTCCTACTGTGCTGTCTCATAATGGCTTTTTGTCTCTGTCCCTCTCAGGACTACCTCCATTCACTGGGTAAAGCCAGAACTGCCCAGGTCCAGAGGGATGCAAGGATCGGAGAGGCCCAGTACAAGCGAGATGCTGTCATGAGGGTAAAATAAGCTCTCCATCCCTGTTTGGCATTTTTGCGCATGTGGATGAAGAATTTGAAAAGAAATGTCAACATTTCTATGAATATATCCTTTGAAATTACATGAATACAGGAGGCCCACGCAATGCAGGAGAAGGTTTCAGCTCAGTACAAGAATGAGATTGAGATGGCAAAGGCCCAGAGAGACTACGAGCTGAAAAAGGCAGCCTATGATGTTGAGGTTAACACCAAGAAGGCTGAGTCAGAAATGGCCTACCAGCTTCAGGTACAGCACCGTTTTGAAGAGCTTGAAGGACCAATACAGATTTTAGATATTGTTATATTACTTGATTGATTGATTTTCTCTTTTTCTCTTTTCCCTCATTAGGTGGCCAAAACCAAGCAGCGCATTGAGGAGGAGACGATGCAGGTTCAGGTGGTGGAGCGGACACAGCAGATTACACTGCAGGAGCAGGAGATCATCCGCAAAGAGAAGGAGCTGGAGGCCAAGATTAAGAAGCCTGCAGAAGCAGAGAAATACCGACTGGAGAGGCTGGCTGAGGCTCAGCGGTGAGTACTGGAGTGAGATACTTTGATATAATTCTGATGAGAGATGATCGTCCCTCAAACACATACAAATCAGGTGGTATGTTTCCAATGCGTGAACAAAATCAAGAAGTTAAATATGATAGAAACCTCAGACACTTAAACAAATCTGTCTGCTATGTTGCAGCCTGCAGCTTATCATGGAGGCCGAGGCAGAGGCAGAGTCCATCAGAGTGAGTCCTGTTGCAACTTTCCTTTATTGCCTGGAATTTTCCCTCCAGATCCAATTTCCTATTTTTCCTCCGCACCTATTAACCTTATTTTATTTACCACTGTTACTTTGAGGCCTGTACCTGGTTATCTGATTTTAATTTTGCAAATCTGTATCCATATAGATGAAGGGTGAGGCTGAGGCGTTCGCCACGGAGGCCAAGGGCCGTGCTGAGGCCGAGCAGATGAGCAAGAAAGCCGAGGCCTTCAGGCAGTACGAAGATGGAGCCATGGTGGACATGCTGCTGGAGAAACTGCCAATGGTCAGTATGTCTCTCATGGATGAATGAGTACAGGAGAATTTTTTGTTTTTGAATAATTGTTATTCTGTTGTTGCTTGGAGCTTGCTAATGTCATTCCACTGACATTTAGGTTAACCTAACTTATTTTTCGCCTTTTCATATTGTTCGACAGATTTTATGATTCAAAATATTTCTTACTTACTCGCTCAAAATATTTGAACATTGCACCGAACACTGCAACTGTATAAGCCATAACCATCAAAATGAAAACGAGAAGACATTAAAATATTTCACTTTATGCGTAATAAGCATAGAGAATATGAATGTCTGACTGTTTTAATTAAATGATGGAAAAAAAATTAAACTTCCACGATATTGACATTTTTAGAGATTCACTAGCAAACCAATTTTTCCCTTCAACATATTAATTTCTGTCTTCATTCGCGCCGGTAGATGGCTGAGGAGATCAGCAAGCCACTGTCGGCAGCCAAGAAGATCACTATGGTGTCCAGTGGCGGCTCTGAGGTGGGAGCATCCAAACTTGCTGGAGAGGTGCTGGATATCATGACGAAGTTGCCTTCCGCTGTGGAGAAACTCACTGGAGTCAACATTGCTCTGGTAAACTGCAGAATATAGGGGTAAGAGATAATGTATGAGACTAAGCCACAGGAGTGGGTTGTAATTCTCTTTTTCTTGTTGACTTTGCAGGCTTCTGGAAAGACCACACGTGTGTACTAGAAAAAAAGAGGCAGATTAAGTGTCACCAGAAAAGATTTCACTAACATCCTCCTTGTGCCTGTAACCACTGCAAATGGCTGCAGAACACTGTAATCCGATTGTCTTTGTGCATGCATGTGATTGACTCGTGTGACTCCTCCTCATTCATGTTGTTTTGTTTTTCATAACACTCATCTGAGCTGTGGTGCTTTCTGTTGATCTCTGTTGATCATACACTAATGATTTTGTTGCTATCTTTAATTTCTCTCTTATCAGCCTAAATTTCCCTGCATTGGGACTGGGTAAAAAAAACAAATCATTTTTTAAAAACTTTTAATTTAGAAAATGTTTGTGGTTCAGAACTTCTTAATCTTTGCAGAGCTTTGTGTATAGGTGCATCACTGTTTTCATGGTTCTTTCCATTCCTAAAATAGCTTCATATTTTATTTGCTTTCTGTGTAAAGTTGCTTGTTCGATCCATGTCTGTGACAATGTTACTGGTCCCAAAGTCACATCAGTTGTACTGAAAGTGGTCATATTCAGATCTGTGCGTCTCGGAGTGAAGGGGAAGGAAGTGGTCGATGGCATCAAGTTAAAGGGTTTTCTGTGCAAAGCAGTGAAAGTTTGTTGGGAAACAAAAGTATGGCTTCTTTTGACTTTGCTTTAGTGTCTTGTTAGAGTCATGGCCTTTATATCGTGATGATTAAGGACCCTCGCTTGCTGCTGCTTTGATATATTTGCTGCCTGGGATGAGATGGCTTGACTTTTGTAGGTTTTTTTTGTGTACTGATTTTCCATGACAACGTGAGACTAAGTATTAAAGATTTCTGCAGGCTCTAACATTTGAGGAAGATTCAGAAAGATATTTAAATACCTGTAATTGGGAGCCGATTCGATTCTTATTTCAGACTTTTCACCAAGCTGCCAGCCTTATGCATTTTTTTTTTTTTTTTTTTTAAATCGCCAAGTGCCTGGTCAAAACTCGTCAACAGTGAAGTCCAGCTGACCTCTTCTAGTTGAACCCATTAAACTTCTGTCAGGTGATATGTTCTTGTATGCAAATATTTCTAAGCCATCGGCCATCACTAACAAGGTCTGTAGAAGAAAGCCAAATCAGTTTCTACTTTAGAAAGTTTTGCTGACTAATCTTATACTAAAAATGTTAGTGCATGTCTATTGTATGCTGACAGCAAGCCGTTTTTACGTAGCTTGGACGCTATTGCCAGATATTCAAGATTTATCTGTAGTGAATTGTGCTATAGACAATAAAGTATCTAATCACAGAAACCTGTTGCTGGTGGTTTTACTATGAAAAAATTTCACTGAAGTGGCGAGAAAAGTAACATCTAATTTAGTAACATTAATAATTTGTCAATTTTCAATTCATTTCCTCCAGGTAGACCCACAGTTATGCTTGGTTTATTCACTGGTATTGGGACAGTCAAAACAAACCAGCTATATGAAGATGTAAGTTGGGAAGTTATGTCATTACTACTAATATTTTATAGACTGAACAACTGATCCTAAATATGCGATTTAATAAGTAGAAATCATTTAATGAATGAGCAGCCCCAGAATGTATGTTGATTTACTCGAAAAGGTTAACTTTATTAAAACATCTACAAAAATAGACAACAATGAATTACAATGGCATCAAGGTAGCAAGCATTCTACAGATACAGAAGACCCCAAATGTTTTCCATATATTAGTAAAGGCAATTACAATTCTGTCCTCAAAATATGTACATACAATTATGCTCCAAAGACACAAAAGGATGAAATCAGACACCTCGAGTTTCTAAGTAAGTTCAGTAAATATGAAAATATTTAGCTTAACTACAGTGTATCCAAAAATGGCACAGTAAACATGTATTACTTTATAATCTATCATCCCAGGGCTGATTTACAGTGCTATACAATCAGTAAGGTAGATGCACTGATTCAACCACAGCATTATCTGTTTGAACAATGCCATGACTGTTTTTAAATACAGTAATGCGTGTGTGCTGATTGTTTGAGGAAACACGTCTCAACACTCAGAAACAGAACAGAAAGATGTAACACGTTTTAAATGAGATGAACTGGTGGTACTATTCCATTTTTTTTCAAAATATTTTACATCTAATGGTTTGGCAATGTCTTGTGGGAGAGGATTTAAAAAAACCAAAAAAAAAAAAAACCAACAGACTGAGGCAGACTGATCTCCCACGGCAATTATCTGAAATCACTGAACGTAAAATGCATTTGAATCCACATCAACAGGAATCATATCAGGCCCCTCTCAGAAGTTTCATCGTGGCCACATATATGAATGTAGGATATAAAGTGCAGCTGGTTGTGGAATTTTACTTTTATTATCCTTTGTATCTGGATAACAGCCAAATAAAAAAAAAAAAAAAGCCTAAGCAGGCATACATGAAGGCGTCCTGTCCGCTGCTCCCTCAGGCGGTGTCGTCCCTCTGCTTTCCCAGCTTCCCTGGGAGCGTCACAGTTACAGACTCTTCTTCTGTGCCCATTTCTGAAGTCCATTTTACACGAGGGATACAGTTCCTCTCTCCTTACCCCAAAGGTGGAGTGGAATGGAATAGGGCCGCTGCTGTCTGGTCCACATCATTTCACATTAGTGCTCAGTCACTTAGAGTGGCAGCTGTCGAGGTGGCTCACCAAGAGTTTGGGTATAAAATGAGCTCTCCAATATCTCTCATATTCGAGCCGCATCGCTAGTTTAAAGTCTCAGATATTTAGAGGATTATAATTTTTGTTCTGGATGGGCATAAAGGGGTGGAAAGTAAAGAGTTATTCTACTAAATTTGACTGGTTACAATATATAAAGTAGGCTAAACATACTCTTAATACTTCGTGTTCTGCTAACAGAAGTTGGTGTGTTACGTATAGTACATGTGCGTCTTCACCTACATGGAGTGTTTGAGATGCTGAAGGAACATAAATCACTGAAAGAATTGTTCATTTCCTAGCTTGCTATGATACTAATAGTTCATGTCACCTCTGCTGCTTCCTGTTATGAACTGTGCAGCACAGTCACACAGACCCTGTCCTACGTGAGAACAGAGAAAGTTCCCACGCAGACTGCAACCACCACCTGCTGGGAAAAGTAGCTCATACCGA
The DNA here is from genome assembly GCA_001698575.1 of Mola mola. Taxonomy (NCBI): domain Eukaryota; kingdom Metazoa; phylum Chordata; class Actinopteri; order Tetraodontiformes; family Molidae; genus Mola; species Mola mola. The sequence goes on from KV751362.1 coordinate 1,601,396, forward strand.
TACCCTGTCAAAAGATGGGGTTAGTTTTGCCTTTGGGCTTTTGTGGGAGGGTCTAATGTGGAATTAACCGAACCAGCGGTTTTTCAGCCACATCCACCCAAACAAAAAAGTAGCAATATAAAAAGCGAGCAAACCATTCATCCCTTGTCATCTGCCTCTGCTGTGTAGGCACTTTCACATGTTCCTGCTGCAGCAGGGAAGCACTAACGCACGAGACGTTCCCCTCTTCAGCATTTCTGCTTTTCTCTTTTGCCATGTTTCTCTGGTTTTCTCTCTTTACACCATGTTCATAGCGTCCTCGGTAAGAAAGGAGTGGATGCTGGCGAAGGATGGGCGGAGCTTGCAGTCTCTGTTCCAACAGCTCAGCATGAGCTCGTAGAGACCCTGAGGACACACAGCCGGCCTGCTCAAATACACCTGCAGGAGAGGGATAGAGCGACATTTTATCTGATTACCGAGACTCTTCTGCTTCTAATCAATATGAGAACAAACTACTTGCATCCTGTTGGTTTATCTTTGATTGGCAGCTTAATCTAGCTCTTAAATTGCTATTTTAAGTATATTACTCAACTAGTAATGAGTTTGTGCTCTGGTTGCTACTTAGCATTCCATACCATTCATTACATTTTTGAAAAAAAGGGCTAATGTGAAAGTAAAAAAGGAGGATGGCATAAATTAGCAGGGTAAAAGACTGCATTAGTAGTTTACTTAGAACTGACCAGATCAATGACCAGATCAATGACCAGAGCACACAGAGCAGAACACTAAGAGTGACTGTTTTGCGTCAATCATCAATTTAAATTTCATTTGAACGGTTCAAGTGAAAAACTTGGTACCTGTCTGCCCTGGTCTCTAAAGAACTCCCCAGCGTTGTCAATGACTTGTTCGTCTGTGAGGTTGCAGTACGGCTGCTCCTGACAAACGCTCAACATCTCCCACAGAGTGACGCCGAACGCCCACACATCGCTGGCTGTGGTGAATTTACCCTTGGAACACACAAACATCATGTCAACATCATGCTCTCCATCATCATGATTATCAGCATCTTTAACATAGGTCACTTTTTTCAGGTAGTGGACAAAGTTTTGAGTCACGCTCACGGCTGAAGCAACTTCACTAAGGTGTGCAGCAGCCGCGAGCTTGATGAACTTCCTTCTTTCCAACGGACACATCAACTGTCACACAATTTTGTAACTACTGTGGCAGACAGTCTTTCATACATGTATGTACTTTTTTATTCAAATGAACATGTTTTCAAGATTACAGAAGGGTATAATTGATTTCAAAGACAATGTAAATTTAAAATTGTTTACTTCTGTATAGAATTTGTGAGCAGTTTTATGTTTTCATCCATAGTACTGTCACATTAATGTATTGTGAAACTAGTCAACTTGGATGAGGGTATATCCCCAAAAATCCCTGATGTAAACATTAAAACAGCAGCAAATCAGAGTTTCACAATAGAAGTATATGAACTCCTGATCAATTAGCATTTCATTTTGTGCTCACTGGACTTATAGTAATGTTGATATGACTGAAAACATTAATTGTTTTGCATATAACGCCCCCTGGTGGCCAATCCTCAGAAAATGCTTAAATGCTCATAGATATTTACTAGATAGCAGAAAGTGAGAGCTTTTGATAGCTTTTAACACTATTGCACTGACTGGTGGTGCTAATGATTCCATAATGTCCCAAATTTTCAAGGATTTAATAAACATAATTGTGAATAAAGCTCATTACAATTTCAGAGCCAAATTCTTGTTTTGCCTAACCAAAAGTCCAAAAACGAATGCATGAACGACAAAGAAAACCGGCCAGCATTTCCGTTTACCAAATGTTAATTGGTTATCGAAATAGTTAACAATTTTCTTATGATTGGCTACTTGATTAATGGGCTATCTGCACAGCTCTATAAGTGTATTGGATAATTTGCCACATCATACATTTTCCTAGTAAGACAAGAAGAGTTCTCCAGCAGTGTTCATCACTCTTTCTTGTCCCCTGAAAACTGTCTCTGTTGTTATTTTCAGGCTTTCTCACAACATTTCTACATGCTGCAAACATTATTAAATGTTTTCTCAACCTGCTTGTGTTTGCAGTTGGAGCGTATTGAACTCTTGAGATTACCATAGTAAATAAAGAAAACGCAAAAAAAATGAGTTTCACCGATTTGTTTAAAGGAACAGGAGTTGATAATACAAAATGCCCATATCTTAAATACTATAAAACACAAATCATTATCATCATATAAACAATGCTGTTGATTTTGATCAACAGTGGGTATTGAAGCCTTCAGACACTATTGGATGCACACGGTCCCGTTCTCTCACCATGAGGATACACTCCCAGGCCATCCAGCGTATCGGCAGCACAGCTCTGCCCTGGATCCTGTAGTAGTCTCCAGCGTACAAGTTCCTGCTCATGCCAAAATCAGCTATCTTGATGTGACGCTCACCACCGTTGTCCTCTCCGCTCTCGTCCTTCTCACCCCCCACCAGACAGTTACGCGTGGCAAGGTCCCGGTGCACAAAGTTGAGGGAAGAGAGGAACTTCATTCCTGACGCGATCTGGCTGGCCATGGAAATGAGGGCTGGGTAACTTGAGGGAAATATCGAGGGACAGATAGAAAAAGACATCATTCAAATCTATAGTGTTGTGATCATTTATATCTGTGTGTTTGTGGCTAGTCCCATTTTACCTGATAGTTGGAGCATTGTGAGAAGGCCCCGTCTTGTCGAGAAGCACTCGGTGCGACAGATATTGGTTCAAGTCCCCACATTCCATGTACTCAGTGACCATAAAGAGTGGATCGCTGCTCACACACACTCCCAGCAGGCGGATGATGTTCGGATCCTTCAGGCGTGACAGGATCTTTACCTCTTTCAGAAAATCATTCCTGCCAGCACACGAAGTGAGAAATGCTTCAGAGAGTTAAAAAACCCCCCCCAAAAAACAGACTCAGAAGAGATGAAATTAAGGAGGGCTTTGATTTTTGTTGTACTGTACATGTGCATAGTAATGACAATAAAAGTTTTGAATCTAAATATTTTCTGTTCTTTCTTAACAAAGGAATAACTTTAAATTCAAAGGTTCATCAGCAACATTTATTATGCACCACTGGAGGGGGATCGTTGTCCCAGTCTGCAGCTCTATTTAGATTTCCAGCTCATCCTTTGTTTTTGCTGGACAACATGTTTGTGTTGCTCTATCTCTCTCTAACCCTCCGCATAAACACCACTGCACGAGCTCATGCTGGCTGATTTCTCCTGCCCAGAGCTTAAAGGCCAAAGTATATAAGCAGCTGGTGAAAGGAGATGTCCAGATATGTTCACCTTGAACCTGGGAGACCAAATTGAGGTTAGAATGTGAGAAATGACTGGATGTTTTTGTCTGTGATGTTAATATTCTGCTCCTACTTAATGTGTAGGTAATGTCAAGTGGTTGTTCAAAACACAGTAACAATTATTGGATGGATTATTATTATATTGGATTATTGGATGGGATGAATGATTTTTCAGAATTTCTATGCTGCAGTTCAGTGACAATATTCAAAAGAAGTGAAAAGGAGATGAACTGTTAGAGGAAAGGAGAAAAATATGAACCACATTAAAAGCATGCTCAGCTGTGTGTAATACTACATACCTGGCATTCTTGGAGGCGTCTGGGCGCAGTATCTTTACTGCTACCAGAAGAGAGCGACCTTTCCTCACATTGAAGGGGAACTCCAAATTGGGAAGATCCTGAGGGTTTTCAATTTCACACAGGTGCACCTTTTGACAAAGAAATGCAGAAATTAATAAGCAAAATCACCATTCCGCTCACACACATTTCTCTCAGGTCATCCTCACCTCCCCAAACTGTCCCTCTCCTAGTTTTTCCTTGAAGATGAGACACTGACGTGGCAGCTCTGGCAGTGGGGCAGCGTCAGCCCCAGGACTTGAGGATGCCAAGGCGGGCACGGCATAAGTGTTGTTACCACTGACACCCTGCAGGCTCACGATGTCTGCCTCGGCATAATGAGGAACACTGGGGGGCAGTGGGGGGGACACAGGGGGAGATTGGGAAGGGTAAGGAGGGGAGCCGGGGTAGGGAGGTGGCTCCTCCTGAGCTGGGGGGAAAACCTTCTGCATATCCATGTCCAGAGCACAGGCTGAAGGGAGGCGGATGAGACAGACAGGACGGATTTAACCAAAGAAATTTTTTGTAAGACACCACAAACCAATACGGAAACCAGATGATATTACAATATCAGACAATATCTGTGAAGGCATAGTGTGAACTTAGAGGAATTTCATTTAATAATAACCAAAAATTTCCCTGTATAGCTGTTTTAGATGAACACTGCTTGCCTGCTTTTTTTTTTTTCAGTAGAGGTTTTTATTTCACAGTTTGGGAAGTTGGCAGCTCCGCTAAGATCACTATAAAATATATTAAAGATGAAAACACATTGTGTTTTTGTTCTGTAGTTTGACGTGGTTTGCTGGTTGCAGAGACACATTTTTTTTTTGTAAGACAAAGACTTTGTCTGGCATCCCGGCTTTACAGCCAATAATCCACTGGAAAAAAAAAAAAATGCATCCCAGAATGGACTCGAACCCACAATCCCTAGTTTAGGAGGCCAGTGCCTTTTAGCAGCAGATGGTTGCACTGGATGAGGCAGTGATGGTCTGTGCTATAAGAACAGGTAACCTAAACAAATGACAGACAGGCTGATGCGACGGACACTTGAATGACCTTGTCGCCTTCCCCTGTGTGGCTCCCAGTAAGTATGCATCATACTCTTTATGAAACTGGGTTTACATTTGAAGGTGTGTGCGATGTAGGAGTCCGCTTCCTTGAACGCAAAGATTGCCAAAAGTTTAGAGGGTGTAATATTTACCAGATTCACCAACTTACTATATCAGGTTTGCGTGCTCACATTTTCTTCACTTGTACTACTCATTACTGTTGCATAAAACCCATCTGAGTTAGATCGGATAGTCTTTAGCTTTCAAATTAAAGATTTGACTTGGTGGTGGTTCAGCCAGTTTCAGCCAACCCAGCAATTGTTGAGATTCCTCGGTCCAAACCAAAGTGATGGACCAATGAACAGACATTGCCAGCAGCAGAACCACAGAATTGTAAACAAATGGCGTCTGTTTTTATCCAGCTTTGGTTATCATTGAAATTTTTGTAAAATTCCCCAAAATACCAAACTATCCCTTCAAACAAAGCATGAGTTAAGTTGAGTGGTGAGTAAATGAGAGTGACTATGTGAGTAATGGGAGGGATGATGAACGTCAGATGCATGCAAAATAGATTACATCTATCTATGTCAGAACCCTGGGTAGTTTGGTTGAGGTTCTCCTAGACTCTGGCCCATTCCGAGGTCTCTTACCCTGGGGCACATTGAGGCTCTTTTCCTGAGCCTGAGTGGTGCTGGGGACGACTAGGAGTCTCGAGCCTTTTCTGTCATCTGACAGGACCACGTGATAGGCGGGGTTGTTTAGCAGCAAGGCTGGGAGGGTACACACACATCAATACACGCACAGAGACACGCAAGGCGAGGCGAGGTACACAAGGGAACCATGATATGCATCATTCAGATGGTACAAATTACACAAACACACGATGTACCACACAATAACAGCATGATGCCGTTAGCATGTCAATTATGATAGGATGAGGAAAGAGGAGTCACAATGACACAAGCATCAGGCAACAGGTGAGCAAAGCAAGAATAGACGGAGTATATAAACACAGTGGAAGGAATAACATTTATGTCACTTATGTTATGAACTCACAGGCATCGAGTAACAACATGCAGATCTCCTGTAGTGCAATTCAAGTGAAGGAAGAGTGAAGAATTTTTGTGTCTCTATGCCTCTTTTTCTGCCTGTGTTGTTTAATTTTCTTCGCTGTTTCAGAATAATAGCTCTTTTGTGCCCCTCCGTGCTGTGCATCTTCTTGCAGACGCTCTAGCTCGCAGGGTGTTTGGATTGATTTGCTTTTGTTTGGTGTGGTGTTGTATTACCAGTGATTTTTGTTGACAAACATGCACAAACAAAGGCACGCAAAAAAAAAAAAAAAGCAGCCCATGCAAACCACATACATGTTTACAGAAATGTAAATTTGGTACATCTGGAAATATGCACTGTTACACATTTTCCACAAACTGTGTGTCATCTCAGTGTGGCTGAGTACAGATATATCTCCTTCACCGTATATTTAATGTAGTACGTTTACTGCAAGCTGAATATTAAACGATTCATGCTCTATGTCACACTATGAAGCCAAGTGTGTTTTTGTTTCGGACTGAACCCCGCATCTACAACAGAGACCACTGATCAGTAAATGTCCTCCATAAGTGTGTGTTCATGGCTTACCCGTGCTGTCTCTTTGATCTCGAGGTCGGAGCAGCGCGCTGGGCTCCTGATACTCTCCTTCTCCCTCTCTGTCATGGTCGCGGTCATCGGGGAAGGTGTGGATGCGCTGGTAGCGGCTTGAGTAGCTGTGTGTGTTGTTGATGACTACGTTGTCTGAGGGGACCGACAGGTGAACCCGCAGCTCATCACTGGATAAGCTGCCCTGGGCCTGGGGGTGCAGAGGATTTATTTGCAGCTAATGCACACTCAGTTACCAACAGCTACAGCTAGATTTATAGAATCTAGCTAAACGTCCAGTTCTTGGAACTGATTAAGATGCCTTTGGAGGCTTTCCAGACATATACGACTTGGGAAGACAGAAAACCAGAACTTACTGGAGGAAGAACATGTCTAATCTGGCCTGGGGACGGAAGAGGAGGAGGTAGACCATGTATGGTGGGGTGAGGCGCATCTGAAGTACAAAGTGAGATCTGCCTCCACCACGCCCCACCCCCAGATAAGACAAACAAAACGAATGGGTGGACGGACTGAGTGCGGAGCTTTAACAGGCTGGCAGCTGAGTGTAAGTGCATTGTCTGTTGTAAAATAGTTGGCATCAAACTGTAGGAGCAGCCTCGAATCTTTGAAACAATTAGAAGTATACGTAAAAGGATTCCCACACATAGCGCATCCAGATGAATATACGTTGGTACGCTGCCAAAACACAGTTATCTCAGCCTGCTGTCAATCACTTAAATATTGACCAAGGGACAATTTATTTCAAACACACAAAAAAAGTTTTTCCCACCTATATATATTTTTGTAGCTGTAATATAAACTGTGATCAGCAAAATCTAACCAATGCCAGAGCAGTTGGGCCATTGTGTTTGTTGAGTGAATGTAGCATTTTTCAAAGATTTGAACAACACAGCCGAAATGTTATTTACTTAAATTGTACTAAAGTGATACAAAAATGTCAGAGATAGATGTTTCACGCGCATGGGTGAACAGGCCTTTAATGGCACCTTGACGCTGACGAGGGAAACCGGCAGGTAAATTCCAAAAGCACAGCCAATTTACCATCTCCACACTGCATGTGGCCTCAATCTTGACTCACCTTCCCCAGTATCTTTTTCCAGTACTGCCTCCACAGAATGACGGCAATCACAGCCAGAAGTAGCAGGATGATGCCCACCAGGCAGCCAATAAGGATAGCCGTATTACTGCTGTCATCTTTGGCTACAGGGAGCCCCGGCCTCGGAGTGTTAGCAGCAAACTCTGGATCTAGAGGAGGAAAAAATACAGGAGGAATGTCTGGAGTGTACTCACATGCCTTGACTACGTGCATGATGCTGTTATTAGCAGAAAAGTATTTAGTCATTATTTGTGCATATATTCACTTCCAGCTGTTTGTGTATGTGTGTGTATGGCTACATACAGGTTGTTTATTCTGAGAGCATTAGCTCTTTCAGTGCGGTCACGCACTCGCCAGGGTTGCTAACACCAACTTGATTTCATCACGCTTACAAAACATCTGATGAGGACTGTCTGTTTGTGTATGCATCCAGTGTGCCCACTCAAACCACAGGGCTGCTTTAAGAGCAGGATGTTCTCAGCTGCTTTGTAGTCAACAATTAGTTTGAATAATACATTTTTTTCTCCCTTGAAGGTCAAAAGTGCCATGTTCTTTAAATGTAGTACGAAACTACACTTGTTTGCCCAGTATAGTAAACAAATTCCAGTAAAGGAATGAATCTTTTTGAACAAATAGTTTTAAAAAAAACTAACTAACCACAAAACATAACCATACACTGCATGATGCTTTTTATTGTATGCAAAAATATGAATGTGCAAGCATGCACAAATATTTGTGCACGTACACACACACACACATATACACACACACACACACACACACACACACACACACACACACACACACACACACACACACACACAGACACTTAGAAGCTAAAGATTTACACACTACATAGTCACAACAGAAAACAATCCCTTCCACTCTCTCCCTCTGTGAGTTCAACGCCATGCAGGTCATAAATAAACTCAAACAAAGCCGTTCAACCACAACCAGTTACAAGGCCAAAGCAGCGTCAATGCCGCAATCATTTCAAGCTTTTTAAAAGACCCTTTATTGTTTATGTGTACGATGGAGTCAGTGCCGCCAAACATGCAGTTTGTGAGACCGCAGGAAGTCGAGTTGTTATTGTATATAAATAAAATGCTATGTTAGTGTTATTTTCCTACAGCTGTATATGTTCAAACCCATGAGACAGAGCCCAGTGTCTCCATTGAGCAGTGGGACAGTTTTAAGATGCTGGGGGAGGGCCAGAGCAGATGCTGCAAGCTGACAACCCTCAGATCTTCTCTCTCGCTTTAGTTTATATTTATTGCTTCGCTTTTTGCTCTCTCACCTGACATGGTCCAGTTACCAGTGGTCTCCATCATGAAAGAGGGGGTGGAGGTGAAGCGTTCTGGAGGAGCGAGGGATGGACAAAGGAGGGAATGTGTGAAAAAAGAGGAAGACTCAGAGAAGGGTGATGAAGAGAGGAAATAAGGAATAGGAGGAGTATTTATCTCAATTGCTATTTGCACTATTACTATTGTATTATTAGTACCAAATGCCACCATTGTACTAAACTATAAGCACCTGAAGTTATTATCATTCCTCCTTGTATTATCTCTAATTTATTTGTTTAGTCGTGCTGTCCCGTTCTTAACTACTTGTCCATGTATGTGTAGTACATTGTGAGCAATGTAAACTATAGTCAAATTGCTTGTTAGTGTATGAATATTTGGCAAATTGAAGATGATTCTGAAATCTCTGGCTCATTTTCAACCATTTAAACAAAAATCACTAAGAGTTCACAGCAAGTCTTTGGAAGCCAGACTGAGATGGTAAATAAATCTTGAGAATATTAAGATGAAAGATTTAATCTTCAAGTCTAAGCCTGATTTCTCCTGCCCTTTAGGTACATTCGTATAAATCCCTACGATAAGCATCTGGTGCTGACTTCGTTTCAGCAAACATTGGATGAGAGCCAGAAGATTTCAACTCTCAAGATAAAGACGAAGGCTCGTCAGACGTGGGCCTCCTTTGGCACTGCCTCAGACAAATGGCTCAGACACTGCCAACACGCGCACGCACACTCTTCACGACTGGAGACAAAGAGACGGGCAACGAGACGAGAGGTGATGAGGGAGAGACCAGAGGAAGGGTAGATAAAGCAACGTGGTGGTCGATTAAAGGCAACAGAGAAAGGATGGTGGGAGGAAGAAGATGTGGGGGGAGAGCAGCAGGAGACACAAAGTGGGGCAGGACTCACCAGAGGGAGCGGCTGTTGTGTTGAAGGAACTGTGGCTCCATGTGGGAGAGGAAGTGGTGTGGTTAACGGGAGAAGGTAAAGAACTGGTGGTGGGACTCTTGGGAAGATTAGGAGGTAATGAATCAGTGTCCATGATATCTTCCTCAAAAGGCTCTGGATGAGGACAGAAAGATTTGATGAACAGGTTTTCTGGTTGTCCTCAGCTTCTGGGAAACTATGAAACCGGGGTTGTGGTCACAGCTGGTTGTGTTTCCAGACAGAGAGTATAAGTCATAGGAAAAGATTATTTTGTTTTAGTCAGGACTTTTAGAATAATCGGAATAATTATGTAATGTATATGTTGGAGACAGTTAACTGGCTGAACTACCCATTTCCGTTTATCATAAAACTTGCAAACATAGTACACTAGTACATGAGTAGTAGTCACCACGTAAACTGGTGAGTCAATGAAACTGTTGCTAAAGATCGACCATGTTCTGATACCTGAGGACCAAATTTAAGTCAGCCCTGGTCCACAACAACACTAGGTGGCAGGTTTTGTTATTCATGGTGCTGAGACTCCAGTCTAGCCTTACGCTAGCTGGCTCCCAGTGTCAGGACCTTGAGGCCGACCAGTCTGTTCTGGTGCTACAATCTCTGTGAGTGTACTTGAGCAGACACACCAGACTAATGTCAGATCACGTCATTATACCTATCTGAGTTTGACCAGTTTTTTTTTGTGTTTGTGTGCAGAGGGGACAGTTTGATTAATTATAGCAATCTCAGCTGGAGAGCAGCACAGGAATCCTCTATTTGACTTGCAATTGAAAAAAGCATAATTCATATCTTTATAGAAGATACAGCAATTTTCTTTTTCTATTCTATTCTATTCTTTTCTATTTGCTGCACGAGTAATTTTCAGCCTGTACATGTGAAGATAGTGACAACGGGACAACAGATGGAGAGGGGACAAACAGTTCTGATTTTGATAAACTTGAAATGAAGTTAATTAAGAAGTTATAAAGAATAACTAGTACAATTTCTACATTTATGGCAGGGCTAGTGCTTTCTAAAATCCTAAATGTTTCTTCTAAATAAGATACGATTTACATCTTGTAATGGCACAACACTATGATTTTTCTTTTGAAGCACTGGCAAAAGTTGTTGTACCTTAAATCAATTACAAGCTCACAGCAAGGACAAAAATGTCATTCTTCATGTAATTTCTTCACAGAGAGTCTGGAAACAAATCTAACTAATCAGATTTTTGAGTTCACTCCATTTGACCTTTACTTTGAGCATTTGCTGCATCTCTTCCCATTGCTGTTTTCTATATTTAGGTCTTGTTCAGGCCATGCAAGATCTCTACCGTACCTTCAGGACAGTGCCAGACATAGTTGCTGGGATATGTGTGACACAAGCGCAAAGCCTCTATAGAAGAACTACGGCCTGTCAGAGCCAAAGAAACAAATAGGTCACATTTGAAAAAAAAAAAAAAAAGCTGATTTTTGTTTCATCCTACCAGAGAGAAATGATATCTCGCTGATGAGCAGCCAGCGGTCGGCGAAGTAGAACTTGCAGCGGAGGATCTGAGCTGGACGGGCGCCCAATGGGAGGGAGATGGGTCGCGAAGAGGGGTCTTTTAGATCTTCCAGGGGCACAGGCAGAGTTAGAGGAGAGGACCAAGGCTGAAGGATGCCAGGCTTGAAAAGACACTCAACCTTGCTGAAAACTCGAACGCCCTGCGTGTGGCGGTTGTTGCTGTGCACCTAAAAGAAATATGAGGGCAGTGAGGGGAAAACAAAGATGAAGATGAGCAAGATGAGAGAGAAAAAAAAATTAAACCAACACATATTTGAATTAGCTTGTGGAGCCATACAAAAAAAATTGGGCCTTATTCATTCATTATTTGTGAGGAGAGGCAGCAAGAAATTCAATCAACACACACAAAACTAATGACACATTCTCATCTTGTTCGATTGTAATTGCTCTGGCACAAATTAAGCTTAGTGGGACCACAAATGAAACTAGAACAATAAGGGGGGGAGAAAGGATTAAAGAAAAGAACATTTGATGACGGCTGAGAGAGAGCACAGAATATATCAGTCCTGTTTTTCCAAACAGGGAAAGACTAGAGAGAAAAGATTCCATGAAAGTTGATCTAATATATGAGGCGTTGTTGTGGCTGGAAAGGAAAGAGGAGACTGAGGTGACGAAAGAAAAACATGAAAGAAGACGTGGGGCATCAGAGGTCAAAACTTTAGATCTGAGAGATACATATTGGGTGGGAGATTTAGGTGGTGTAAAGGGTACTGTGAGCGGTTAGCTATTAACCTGTCACGTGCTCCAGTGCCAGCCACTCTAACCTAATCCACATGGTAATGCACACACACACACACGAGACGCCGGCTGAACAGCTGCACCAGATGTTGAGCTTGCCTGTAACTGATTCTAATGGGGGCTCGGGGTATATACTGTATTTTGCTGGTGTGGGGGTTGGTGTCTAATAAGTTAACAGAACCAAGGTAATGCGCTACTCCTCTTAGGAATACAGCCCCAGCGACCACCTACACAATGCTTAATTCCAGAGCACAACATTACATTTATTATGCATGCTTCTTCCACCACGAGTCTAACCTACATTATGAATTCCCTCTGATCTCTCTGATCTAGTGTTGCCGTGTCCTCCACAAAAAGAAGTTTTATATAAATCCCCAAAGGACAGAACAGGATTCTTAAGGAAATCAGAGGGTCTCCCTAGTTTTTTAAAGGTCCTGTAGGAAGTGCAAAAGGTCAAAGAGCAGATTATCCCTTTGGGAGAGTGACTATGTTCAGATTAGGGGACTACAGAGACAAGTCAAGCCAGAATTATGCTCAGGTTCTGACTTTTTATTCATTTGACCTGTGTATCTGACACATCCACTCTGCCAGGTTAGCATGACAATGACTGTCAGCTGAGGTAAGTGAGGAAGGCCACTGGGGAATGGGCAGGAAACACCGGATAACCACAGGAAAAACACTTGGAATACCGTGTGTTGTGTGTTTCAAAATGTAACTGAAGAACATCAAAATAATATGAGTATGTCCAGACTTCCAAAAGGCTATTTGTCACACATTGCAACACTGACTTGGAACAATCACATGTATAGCGTGAAATCAACCCAAACCAACAATCAAACCCCATTCCGACGAGGCGACACAACTGTAACTCGTTTCGCATGATCACCCCCTGATGATGCTCCAAAAGCAAACCCCAAAAGCCGCACGGAGGCACAAACAGAATGTGATGCATCCCAGTGGCACCACGAGGGCTGGACACAGACAAAATGTCCCGTGTTTAACAATGGCACATAAAACTGCATGGCTGCACACAAATTCCTGTTAAAAAGCTTCTTTCTGGTAAAATGGTAGATAAACAAAGTTACTAAAGAAACACTAAATACAAAATGAAGGTATTCCAGTCAAGAGGTAGTTCTTGGTCTCTATACTTGTCACACAAAACTCACAGGAATCATTTCAACAATGACTTAATTTTAAAACGTTAGGGACTAATGTCAGTAATAGCAGATTTATGCATTAAGGTGCTCAAAAAATCCTCATTATATGATTATATGGTGCTTTTTTTAGTTGATTTTTTGCGTTTTTGTTTTCACTGGATTGCCAACTGTTTAGATGAAGGCAAGAAAAATGGGGAGGGAGGGGCATAAAATGGAATCCTCGACTAGCCGAAAATTATGGATTTTGTACTTTAAAGGTAAATTATCCATTAAGTCACAAGGATGTTTAGGTTCAGTGTGTTATGTTTGTGACACTCTCTAGATTCTGTATGATTTTTGGTGTGTATTCATGCTGAGCTGCAGAGCCTCATAATCACATTAGAGTATATTTTAGAAAGATGATCTCCCTGAAGACACAGACTGGGAACTGGAGCTTTTAGCTTTGATGACATCTCTGATTTACTGGCAGCTCCGTGCCGTCAGACATTCCAGTAGAACATTGTTCTGCAAACCCTCTCCCACAGTCTGTACACAATATCACAATCACAGCTATCGCTGTATACCTGCATGTTGTGGAAGAGACGTGGTTTCTCAAAGTGGAACTCGATATCCACGCTGCCTTGCCCAAGGGCTTCACGGCTCCAACCTAGGTAGTCATACCCGGGCCACACTCGTAGCTCCTTTGTTTGGATGAAGTCGTCTCCTCCCAGTACACCATCGCACAGCTGACCCAGGCCGCCGAACTGCATCCTGCGTGCACACAGCAGCTCTGGACTAGACTCTTGCAGACTGTCTGTCTCTTTTCTATTTACAAATTATTTATTAATGTGCTGGCTTGCAGAGATGTATAAATAGGTTACAATTCATAGATGTGTGTGCAAACATGCTTGTACATAAGCAAACTACAGTGTTTTTTTTATATCATTTTCTTTCACAAACCTCAACAGTAACAAAGTAACACAACAGGATCAGCAAATGAGTACCCTCACTACCCCCAATCTGAGTCTCTCCCTCACATGCACGCGCGCGCGCGCACACACACACACACACACACACACACACACACACACACACACACACACACATCTGCTACAAATACGCCTGGATTACATCACCCACTAGCAAAACATTTCAGCCCCATTAACCACACAGCTCATGCAAGTGTGGACCCCCTCCCCACCAACCCCATCTCTCTTCACCCCTCCTTCGCTCCCTGCCCAAGCATTATGATCGGGAAATACGCCTCAAATCCCAGAGCAAATAAAGTAAAAAAATAATATTATTCCCTTTCGATTAGGCGGACAAAATAATAATCTCTTGAAAAGGGATTTGCCTGAGGTCCCTCTTCTGCACAAACAGATATGATGAGCGCTGTGCAGAAGCTTGAGGTATTCCACTGACAGAGGAACATTTCATTCCACAGTGTTGACCATAACACATGTGAATCTGTATGGGGATCATATTTTCAAAATTGCAAGTTGCAATTTACAAACAAGGTCACATGGAAAAAAAAATCCAACAGAGCAGTTGATGCATTTGTATGGAGATGAGATGCTGAGATGCTTGCTCTTAAATGTAAATGAAAATGGTAAAGAAGAAGTAAAAAAAAAGAGCAGAGTGTCTGAGTATCTTACCCTTGCTCAGTGCTCCCATCGTAGGTGGAATCGTTTAGATAGACTGGCATACCAGGCAGGTGCATGATGTGACCCACTGGGGCTGTGTAGACTTTCAACCCATCTGAGTGAGTGAGAAAAGTATGTAACAATATCTAGTTTCAGCCAAGGGATTACTGACTCAAAGCATGCTTTTTTTCTATAAAAGACTGACATGCATAAGATGCATGTAAAACTTTTTTGCCATAATCAGCGATACATTTATTGAGAAAACATTCGACAGTAATCTCTGCCCCAGTCAAATGGCTACAGACGGGTTGTACGTAGTAAAACAAACAAAAGGGTCTGCAGTTCAGGCTCGCTAAGCAGCCTCTAACCAGTGAAACTCAAGCCTGTGCATTCCAATATGCAGCTAATCAGCCTGTTCCCTGTGAAGGGAAACGACATCAGGAACACGCACTACAGCCCGCCACTCTGCTACCCATAATAAACACTGCTTCATATAGGATTTACAGTGCCATACGTTCTTTTTACACATAAATGGATGTATGTGGATGTGTGGACTCTCAAGCTGGTTGAAATTGAATAAAAAACAATAAACGCAGAGGACACCACCTGATATGGGATGAAATAGGAGGGCGCAGGTGCATAACATTGGACATTCTGAAGATACTGTATAATACCTTGGTTGTGGATGAATCCATATTAGAGCATATTTTTGAAAGATGGTTCGCCTGCAGACACAAACCGGGTACTGAGGCTTTTAGTCTCAGTGACAGCTCTGATTTACAGGCTGCGTAATGCTGTCTGAGGGAGGCGGAGAGGGCAGGTGAGAAGGTGAGCGAGTCATAAATAGTCAGTAAGACAGCGTTGTGCTTCAGAAAACGAGACCTACAACATTTATCACCGTGTGGCTTCTTATATATAAACAAACCCCACTGAGGCTGTAAATTTAGTGCAACGCCACAAATCAGTGCATGGGATGTAAGGCAAAAACATGCACTTGTAATCATTACTTTCAAACGAATCCCATACCCATCTAGAATGATAATGAAGTCTGTCACCTTTACCGTATCAAATCGGAGCTGATTTTTCAAAGTGGGCATGCCTCAGAATTTACAAACCACATGAAAACTTGAGAAACAACAAATGTAGTTTGCCTCCCCAAAAAACACTTACCGTTCCATACACAACCGTAGAGCTCGACCCGAAGGCACACACTCATAACCCGGTCAGCCAGGGGGTAGAAGCGCACCATACGTGCCACGATGGGAGGGCCCAGGTCTTTGAGCACAATATCATAGGTATTCTCATTCCCTGACACAACCTAGAGAAATGAAAATATTCAATCACACAGTACATCACTCCTCTCGCCTGGCGTCTGTACGGTCGACTCGATCTCACATGACGGCACTGACATCATTCAGTCTGTGTCTCCATGTTGTACTAATCAAAGAAGAGTTCAAATGAACCAGCTGAACGTTGTCTTTAACGCAGAATGGTGTAAAAAAAAAAAAAAAAAAAAAGGATCAATTTTGAGCCTTGGATGCAAATTTTGTATAAGCAGAGTAGCTTGTGATTTCTGAAAAAAAAAAAAAAAAAAACCCTAAAAGGGAAAAACAAGCACTGAAATGTTGCTGGACTAAATTCCCAAGCTATCATACAGCAGTGGCACAAAACACAACACGGAATTTATGAGCAGGGAAGATATTTGACCTGTTCCAAGCACAATAAGAGATTCCTTGATCAGCAGTACTCATTGCACAACATTAAGATCTCTCTACTCTCTCTCTTTAATCTCTATGTTTCTTATGTTTCTTTACTTTAAAGTTAATGTACAGATATTAAAAATTGAGTCTTGTCTTAATTTGTGTACACTTCTTACTTCCTGGCCCCACCGGTCCTTCCAGGTAATCCATTTCACTCCATCTCGAGAATAGCGGAGACGATAATTTCGGGCAAACTCCTGGCCGTGCCCGTCGGCGTGACGACCCTGGGTACCAACCAGAGCCAGGAAGTGAAGCCTGTGTAGGTCCACCTGCAGCAGAAAGTAACACACATCTCAGTATAATATAGGCAGAATTACATTAAGATAAAGTCTCTGCCTGTTAAATATAAAGCTGCAGCCGGGAGCTATTAGCTTAGGTTAGCAGGGAGTAATGAGAGGATGGGAAACAGTTAGCCTGGCTCTGTTTAAAAAGGTTCAAACTTAGACTTTCATATAATCACATGTTTTTATACTTGAACAACTTTAACAAGCAGAATATCACAACTTAATTAGAGAGCTTTCTTCATTTTGAAAAGTAGATTGTGACTGTTATCACAACTCCAGTTTCATATATATTGGACCAAAGTGACAATGGTATCGATCTTTTTATGATCCTCTGCTACAAAAAAGCAAATGTGTATTTCCCAAAATATGTTATTTTAGTTTTAAAAGCTGTTATTAAAGCCTCGGCGAACAAACACATTACTCCAAAGATACAATAAAGTCAAAAACAATACAATACAAATAATTGTGAATGAGACTGCTTGAATCAGATGAGAGCAGAAAGGCTAACTGACCTGAAGGTATTCTGATCCACTGGGAAAAACAGCTCCTGCAGGACACCATGCTCCATCCCCTTCTCCTGTACTCAACCTAACAGAAACAGAGACGCTTTCCTGTTAGATAAAAAATTAACAACAAAAAAAAAAATACAACTACAGCTACTACTTAAGTGCACTAAATCCCAGGCCCACACCAAAACATCTCAATGAGTAACAAGACATGACAACCTGCAGCACCAGCAGCAAGCAGATACACAAATGACAATTGAGTCTACCTCTGTGCTACTACCATAAATATTGGATTCCACAGCAACACAACATTTGCATATAGTAAACATACTAAATAGTGTAGTAGAGCCTGAAAGGAAAAAAACTTGGCCATAGCTAAAGAAACACAGTAGGCAATAGAGAGACTACAGACAGATGGAAAATACAAATCACTCAGAGAGAAAAAGCCATGCAAGGGCCAGAGAGAAAATTACTGTCTCTTCTACATTCTTAAAACCTCACATCGAGACCTAGTGTAGGACGTCAGGACCAATCTTTACTCACAGCTCCGCAGGCCTGGATTCACCACATACACCATGCTCCACTACAATATTTTCACCCTGCGTCGCCTTCCTCAATCCACCCTGAGAAGAAAAGTCCACACTACCTCCACATATTGCCCACACTAAGACGTGAAGCTGCATCGACTTGTACGTACGAGCAGCTTTGGAAGTGGCGCCAGGCCCCAACCATGCTACGCCTACTGTTCGGCTTTTCTCAAAATGAAAGCTGCTGCTAAGACCACCAAAACAAATCATTACATCAAATTGGTGACGCTGGCAGCGGCACAACTGTTTTAATCAATCCCATTCTCCCCTCCAATGGGTGAGATCATGCTGTCGGAAATCATGAGACACATTGCAGCTCCACAGAGTGTCTCACGGTGGGGGGAGATGAGGAGGAGGAGGAGGGAGGGAGCTGCACAGAATTCAGACTGTCATGCAGCAGCCAGCGAGATTAATATTACATCACACTGTTCTGCCAAGTACCTAATTTTTCTCCTATTTCTCTGTCTTTTGATACCTACCTAAATACCAGCCAACATTTCAGTCCTTTTCCCTTGTTCTCACCTACCATATTCACTCCCTTCCTCTTTTTCCCCGACTCACCTATTTGTTGATTTTTACTGAGAGCCATGAAAAAGAAACCCTTCCCAACCCTGTGTCCTTCCACCCCTTCACCTGACACATTTTCTCAAATTAAAAAATTAATTTCCCCCCACCTTTCAGCACGCCAGTGCAGCGATCCACCTTTCACTTGTTTTCCTTTTTTCTACACGTCCACCGCTCTCTCTGTTTTCTCTCGTTCTCGCTCTGTGCTTCCCCCAGAGTCTCTTAAACAGAGCTGGGGCTAATAATCACTTCCACATGCTTAGACACTCAGCCAGGAGACCCAGCCCAACAGACCAACAGAGAAAAATGAACACACGTGCACGCTCGTATGCACACAATCCCGCGAATGCTCCCATAAGCAGCTGTAGCATGTTTGAGGCCTAGTTTGGCTCTCGTGAATCTGACCTCGCTGCCTGACAGACAAGGTGGTAATACAATTACCAAGTGGGTTTCAAAGACACACACTATCATTTTGTGTCATAATCTAATAAACCTCATACAAATGGCTTCAGTGTTGTGCCAACTGAGAGAAAGAGTCACATGTGCAGAGAGTTGGAAGAAGTGCAATGCCAAAAAATATTAGCATTAAAATCTTGAAGTACCAAAATAAATCATACAATCATGGGAAGAAATATTGTGGTTGCCTTCCAAAATATCAATATGTAATAGATACAGGGAGATGCAATATAAAATTCTACATAATGTTTATATATCTCCATATATTTATAGTAAGCGCATGAGAAGAGCTTCTCCAAATTGCCAAAAAATGTAAATTAATCTCAGGGACCAGGTTTCATTGTCTCTGGGAGGTAAAGAAATTGAATTATTTTGGCAGGCAATATGCAGAGAAATCAGTTTGGTGATAGGACAGCAACTGCTTCCCAGCCCACTTTTATTCCTGTTAGGACTTATACCAGATTCTCTGAGGGTACAGAGGGAGATAATTCAATTTCTCTTAATGCTGGCTAAAGAGGCTATAATGGTCAAGTGGGTTGGGGCTGACTACCCATCTGTTCAATTGTGGAAATCTCTGATACCTGATGTTGTTACTCCAGAGAGATTGAGGTAATGCATTTATGGGAGGACTCATCTCTTTGTAACAAAGTGAAAGAGAATTGTGGAACACTTTGGAATTAGGTGTAGGTTGGGATGAAAATAACTGAGTGTCTGGGTTGAGGGTTTACCTTGTATTGTGTCTTTAATTGAATGCCGTTCAGGACCTACCATGCAAGTATTCTGAACACATAGTTGAAATTCTAGTCTTTTTTTAAAAGAAATTGATTAATAAAAATAATCTAAAAAAAAAAAATAGAGGTCATCATGCAAAATAACAGACTTCACAGTAATGTAGATTCTATTATTGGATTTAAGCAATAATGCATTCATCACTTTAATGATGAAGCTGGTAAAGATGGCTGAAAAGTTTTAT
The DNA here is from genome assembly GCA_001698575.1 of Mola mola. Taxonomy (NCBI): domain Eukaryota; kingdom Metazoa; phylum Chordata; class Actinopteri; order Tetraodontiformes; family Molidae; genus Mola; species Mola mola. The sequence continues at coordinate 1,621,315 of KV751362.1, forward strand.
TTAGTTTATCTGCTGGGAAACTTGTGAATTTCCACTCAGTGATCAATAAAGGTTTTATGTATAAATACATATATAGTATAAGTAATATAATGGAAGTTAAAGTACAGTACTGACCTTTGAATTGAAATGGGATAGAAGTATATTAGTATAGTATAAAGTTGTAGAAAATTTAAAAAAAACTCAAGTAAAACAGAATTAAAATTTGAATTTTTTTCACATTTAAATGGTCTGACGATCGTACCAAATGAAATTTTTGATGTGCTTAATATATTCTACTGCATAGCAATCCCTGTAGAAATCAGAGATGTGGGCGGCATCAGATGTCTTGCAGGTTAAAAGTGGCCACCAACTCCTGTCAAAATCAGCGTTGCTGTTCAAATGCTCTCAAAGTCTGATATTAAAACGAGACGCTCAGGCCAAATGTAAAAGGGTAATAATGATTGCAATATTGCATGTTTACAATTAACAACTTATGCTTTACATCACAGCGACTCATTTTTTGTGCTTTCTTTTCATTTCTGTGAGGTATGAAAGAAAATTAGTGTTGTGTAATCCATCACAACAAACACCACTAGGTCTGCATTTGTTTATGTCAACGGTACCTTGGCGCTTCATGATAAACTGATTTGTAAAGTCTGACTCAATTGGGGGACTAAGGATTGACCTTTTCACCTTGCTGGAATGAAGCAGCCATGCACTGCAGGGTGTGTCAGTACGCCAGGCCATCTTTGTTGGATATAGTTACAGGTGCAATCGAGCAGACTTAACTCAGCAGAGATGCTGGGTGTTATCAGATGCAGTGAAAACCCACTTTTTAAGTGTGGAGTCAAAGTATTCTTTAAGTGAAATTACAGTTTTTAGATTGTAACCACACAATGATTACAGGAATCACACCCTTGATTACTATGGTTTCAAGCCTGCACACACACTCCCACGTTTCCTACCTCCCATGTTTGGCTTCAGTGGAGTCTGACCAGGCACTCGAAGCAGTGATGTCAGAATCTGGGATGGTGCCATCCTCCATCCCCAGGGCATAACGACACTGAGCTGAGAAGGAGAAATGGACGGAAGGAGAGAGGAGAGAGGAGACACAGACAGTGATTCATGAGCAGCATTCTTATAAGTGGGAAGAACATGTCAAGAGGAAACATAATATTCCCCTGAGAGAGTCAGCAGCCATCATCAGTCACAGAGCATCATTTGTTTATGTCATCTCTGGGAAAACTTGCGAATTTCACGCTTTATAAGCCACACATTTACTGAAGTGAGGGAGAAAAATATCAAATTCAAATCTCTGGATTCATGCTCATGTAAAACATAAAAAAAGTGTATCTACAAGTCCTCTTTCTCAAGCCAGTAGCAACTACATTAAACAAGCTTCTCTCCTTTTATTTTCTTTTTTTTTCCAGCACTCCATCCCGACAAAGCCGCCTTCTTACAGCTCCGGAAAGCACAGCCACTAGGAGTGATGGGCGAGTGACACAGCACAGACGGTTCTCAGATATCTGCTCTGACTTGGCTCCAGACGAACCATTATCAAATGGTGCAGATAGCATGGTCCCAGGCAGGGATTACCCAATGACCCAGCTATCTGCTCTGAAGCCAGCCGTGATGAGGAGCTGGGGATGTGAGAGACTGAGGGTTTGGAAAGTGATAAAGTGGAAAGGGGTTCTGACAGTGAAATAGAAGGAGGCTGCTGGTGACAGAAAGGGGTGGGGATGGGGTGGTGAGACCAACTCAGTCGTTGAGTCAGCAGACAGGAATGTTGGGCTTGATGACAAACCCTAAAACCCCCAACGGGTGCCACACACGCACACACACAAATGCAAATACACATGTGCCCTTTTTATTATGTCACCAACACACTTTGGCAGTCACTGCTCTGTTATGTGCAATTTTTTCACTTCTTCTTTTTTTCATTTTAGACTGTGCGCTAGACCATGGTGCTCACACTGTCCACCTTTCAACAAAACAACTTTATGTGTGCGTTGTGCCAATTTAATGTGAATGCATCACCAAATCCTGGATTAATTTAATGCAAAATTGGCTGGCTGGCAAATCAAATGTCATTCAAGAGAGAACCCACAATGTCTTGAATAATGGATGCAAGAGATGATTATGATTATTATGAATTAATCTCAGGTATTTTTTGCTACCAATAAACTAATCACCTAAAGTTTGGTCTATGTAAGAGTTTCTCTCAGGATGAAGACCAACATGACAGATTTAAATCACATCTTTTGTCCCACTCAAGCCCCAAAAAACAAAGATGCTCATTTTAGTATTACACCAGCGATTTGAACTAAATGCTAACATAAGCATACTAACACAATCACACTTACAAAATGAACATGCAGATGTTTAGCAGATATAACGGTGACCATGTGCACCATCTTACTTTGCTAGCATGCTATTGCTAGCATTTTAGTAAACAATTAACACTAGACAGAAAGTAAAGCTCAAGATAGTGATATATGGATCCTTTTTACAGAGTTCATATTGATTTGAGATTGCAGGTTAACACAGGTGAAATAACAAGAATTCACTGGGGGTCTTTTCCATTTAGGATAGCAGAGCCTATCCAATGAGCCACAAGAGCGTCATGCTTTTGACATTTCAACGGCACAAGACTAAAAGCGGTGGTTTCACCAAAGTAATTTAATTTCCTGAAAAATATATGTGATGAATTTCCAGACAATTCATCTACTAACTGATAGTGGTAGTAGATCAGTTAGAAGGGGGAACAAGCTGCAAATTGTCTCCTCTGGTTACACCTGGTTGACCTCGTGCATGCAACTCTCTTCCCTGACATTTTGACTGACACTTTCATGAGCTGCCTGTGTATTAGCAGTCTTCATCATCCCGGGAATTTCTTTCTTTCACGTGTCCAAGACAGAAACACCGGAGTCAAAATCCTAGTATGTTTACACATACCTGGCAATAAAATCTGATTCTGATTCTGATTCACAGCGAGGGGTGGAGTGGGGGCCGTACTGCTATCTCCTATTACACATGACTGGCTGGCAGACCGGTAGAGGACACAGAATAGCCTGCTGATGGTGGATATAGAATAAGTCTTACTGATCTGAGAATGTGAGGAGAATGTTGAAGCAGCAACAAGATGATTGCTGTGCCCACAGATGCGTGGATGAGAGGGGAAGAGGAGGGATAAAGGCTTGCAAATTGCAAATTGTGGCTGAGTTTGAGAGGACAACCAGCCCACCTCTTTTGAGTGTGTTTTTGAGTGTGTTTTTGTATATTGCTATATGTGGAAAAGAAAAAGCTAAACAAGAAAAATAAAGCACATAATTGTGTAAACAATTTAAGTCCTACCTGGGTTAAAATGCCACTCGTGGTCTTCTGAGGATGACACCAGCAACCCCAGGACTGTGAGCACAGTGACAGAAAACAGCCTCAGGGTTGGCAAGGCCATGACAGCAGCAACACACCTGATTACCTGTCCGGAGATGCGCCAACGACCACAGGCATACCTGCCACAAGAAGAGAGACATTCAGATTTACATGCGCTTTAGGATTATTGTCTGTCTTTGCTGAAACTGCATCAGCCCACAAATTAATTTATTTTTACACCCAAATACAGAATGTATAATAATAGTGCATGCACGCAGCTCTAGCCTGAGGTTACTGGGCTCACAGGTTCATAATCCGCATCGATAATTCTCTTTATCAAATCCTCCTAGTCCAAAGCACATACCATGCGTTAAACTCATTTGTTCTCAAGGTTTTGCATGCTGAGCTCAGCAATGGCCCCAAAACCCCGAGGAGCAGGCAACAAAGAACACTTTCACACACTAATTTGTTTTTTCCGCCAGCAGCAAAATGTCAATATATTAACAATTTGTCGTCTTTAGAAAGAGTACAAACAGCATTTTAATTGAGGATGGTGTAATTAGTTTGTGCTATTTATTCCCGGAGAATTTTATTCATTCTCTATTCAAAACACCAAATGAATGATTTTAAATCTATTTTCCTAAATAGGGCAGTATTTGAAGCGTGTGGTTGGAGATGCATGCTTGGAATAAAAAACTTGCAAGTAAAACTGTAATAATGAAGGAATCAAAACTAATGAATGAGAGAGAACAAAAGGAGAGATGTCACTATATTCTGAGGTAATGGGGACAAACATAGTCTTACTTTGTGCAAGGTTGGTGCAACTTAAAATGGGGATAAACAACATGGCTTTACACAGGATTTTGCATAGAAGTCATGCAGATCACATCCTAACCTGCATCAGTCATCACTAGTTGTGGGCATTTGCTGTAGCAAGTTGGCACAAACATCTCTGAGTGTATGCAGGGTACAAACTTGAGTGGGAATGTGTATGAACAGAACAGATTCCTCCTCTTCCTCAGACTGTATCCAACTTGATTTGATCGTGTACTCACATGGCCAAGCCAACTGGCCCAGTCATTAAAATGTGTGATCCCAGTTTTTCAGATGTTGTAAAAAAAATGTGCTGAAGTCAGCTGGCAAGTGAATACTCAAAGCCTTTTCATAATTTGCGAGGATTGTGATAGTAATTGTCGAAGACAAAGACGTCACAGACGTTTTGCAAAAATCGTTGGACTTTACAGCTTTAAAATGACCGAAACACCAAAAGACCTACTGGGTTGAAAATGTATTAAGTAACAATCTAAAGTAACAGTCCTTCAGTGATTCATACCTTTATGATTGTTATAATGTTATGGTCTTGTTCAGATGTTATGATTTATACATAATATTATTACTTCTTCTTAATACGAAATTTACCTCTCATTGCAAGCTTTATTATACAGTCCTATGCCAAAATCTCCTCAGATGGCTTTGTGTGCTAACAGCCATGATGGTTGCACTTCAGCCTCTATCTAAAGTTTAAAACTTTAATAATTCATTACTATTCAAGCATGTACTACAACTTTAACCAAAATGTAGACACAAGTGGGTAAAAATTCATCTCTTTTGGGCTGGCAAGAAACTTCTCTCTTCCCCACGTTTTCCTTAAATGACACAAAACTTGCTATACAACATCTTAATACAAAATGTCAAATTGTCAGGATGTTTCAGATTCTGAAAAATTTCAGAAAAATTGGACCCACAGATCATCAAAATCTTCAAATTTAAATGGTAGAGATGATGCAAATTTTGACTGATGATCAGCTCATCATCAAGGCTGATAAAATGCCATTAATGTGAAACACGTGAATGGGAGCTGGGAAACATCTAAAACATGCAGGGCAGGGCACCCCAGGACAGCAGACAGCAAAACACTGGATTGGAGACACATGGTTTGAAACCACCTCATCTTTTAATATGTTTTAAATTAATATGGTCTGCTCTGGACTGCTCTGCTGTGTGAAAACTTCGAAAATTCCCAGGCTTGAAAGCAGCTCTCTGAGTAGCTCAACATGACATGCCAATTGTTGCAAAGCACGTGCGTGAAAGACCCAGGTAAGGTAAAATGAAAACCCAGTGATAATACGTGTCTAGACACTTCCGCTGATGGAGCCTCCCGTATTTCCTATTTGTTTTTAGCCTCGATTTTTAACATCTTCCCACTCAAAATGCCTCCTGCCTCACTGCTATAACGGAACTTTATTAACTCCATATTGTCCCCCGTGATCATCCACATTCCCACTGCAGTGTCTTCACGGTCCTCACAGTTTGAAAGCCACGATACTAATTAACAATCATTTTACAACATGCGGTCTGTGGCGCTGCTGAAGTCTGTTGCAATACACAGAGAGATGATGAAATAATTATGACTACAGGCTCCAAGACATCATTTAGTAGAACTGACATCTCTCTATAACAATTTTCACAGTTATAACACACATTAGAGATTAAGCTTGAGGATTATAACCATATTTCACTGCTATTGCGTATTGCTCGTGCATATTTTACTTTTGAACGTGTTTGAGGAAGACGTCCAGTGGTGAAGCAAGTGGAGGCAAGAAATCTCATCTTAAGTGGTGGAAGTGACAGCTGGGAGGCCAGGAGGTCGTTCCTGTACACCCTCTGTGTTTCAGCTCTGACCAGACTGGGACAGGCTGACAGCTGACACAGCTGTAGTGACAGAAATTGGTCGGGGGGGGCGGGGGTTGAAGATGGAGAATGTCTGGAAACAGAGTGAATAATAGAGTTGGCTCAAGCACAACACAGCAGAGTCAATTGAGTAAGAGCAGCAATGAGCAGCAAGAGTATGTGTGTGTCGGAGGGGGGATGTAGTCTAGAGAGGGTGACTTATAACTTCAGCGGAGTGTATCCATGGGCGCGTGGGGCATGTATGAGGGCATTGAGCAGATCTCAGGGATAGCCAGCCAGTGCAGCTGTCCTGAATGGGAGACACAACGCAACCGATACTTGGTGCATGTGTTCCAAGAGGGAAAAAAAAAAAAGACAGAGAAGTGGACGCTGACATGTTTTTGGCATTCTGGAATAACACCCATATTGTCCAAAAGGGCGGGCATAAGTGCAAGAACATAAAATACTGAAACATTGGGCTAAGGACTAAGTTACGTGCCAAAGGCATTCACCACAATAGTCTTTGCCGACAAACATTGGATGACACCATCACCGTTTTGTCAATGAAGGGGAAACACGGAGAAAAATTTTAGTCTAGTTTAGCACTACTGAGAAGTGATAAACACTATAAACGAGTGAAAAAAAACAGTCAGACAAATGTTTTGGCGAGTAGTAACAAAAGTAGCCACAGTCATCCGAGAACATTGTTGTCGGAAAGTCAAGTGCTGTTGAACAGCTGTGGTTAGTGCTCAGAGAGAGCAGAGGAGGGCCCACGGTGTTCTGGACGAGGGAGCACAATCTACACTCTCACATTTTGTCTTGGTTAATCCATAAACAGGGCTAATGAATACTGAGCAGCTGCTGTTTCTACGACAAAACCCAACTGACAAGAGGCCACCACTGTCAAGATCAGAGAGACATGCTGAACTTTTTTAGTTAGCAGCCACTGCATCATAAAGGATAGTTTGCCAGAATCTCTATAATTAGACTGCTTCAGTTAAAAGTTGGCAGGAACGCTATGGTGGTGGTCAGTGTCTTTTCTAGTGACTTGCTCATGTCGGAACTGAAAGTTTGGATTTGCTATTATTTCCAGTTGGTTAATAAAGCCAGTCCAATCATTAGTAGTGAAAAATGTAATTGTAGACTCGAATCTGAAAAAAGGTAGTTAATAATAGTCAGGGTTGATTAATTATTAGACTTCAAAAGAGGGATGGGTACCTGTACTGGAGTACTCATTGTTGACTTAATTATTCAATTGACGTATTGCTATTCCTGTACCTACACGGTGTGTACGTGTTGTTTTTGGCTACTTCATAATCAGAAATGAGGTCTCAAGTGAGCTGCTGAATTAAAAATTGAAAATTTACAACATGGTTGTAAATTGGTTATTTTTCAATTTTCATTTCTGCAACTACAAATAATAATTCTTAGCAGAAGTTACTGTTAGTTGAGAACTGCTGAAGACACTAGCATGGCAGTGGTGTTCCCATGCCAGATGAGATTAAAAACTCCCAGATGCCCAAACCACCTCAAACATTAATGTAAAACAGCAGCAACATTATTCCAATATACTTCCACATATCCAAATTCCTCATCCTCCTCTAGAGCTGGGCAGTATGAACAAAATCATCTATCTCGATATGGATAATTTCATATCTTAGTACTGATATATTTCAGGATATAATAGATCTGAGCTGATCTTTGAAGGAGGTGAAAACTGTTCTCGCCAACCCCCCTTTCCCTCCTTACTGCCCTCTCATCAGATCTGCGACGGAGTTTGCAAAGTACCTTTTTCTGGTTGGCGTCAGACTGTTTGTATCTAGAGTACGACCAAACGACAGAAGTACCCAATTTTTTCAGGTACAAGTTCATCTTCATTTCACTTTAGTTCGGCATGGGCTGTGTCTTCGTCTTTCTGGGATTATTGTGGGGGATTTTCTTTGTCTTGCTCCTCTGTGTCTGTTTGTTGTTACTTGTGACTGCTCATAGTGAACGTGCAATGTAATTCAGGGCACAGCTACTATTTTGCAAGAAGGGTGATATAAATGATAGGCCAAAATAACCATTGATATACATTTTTCTCTCATCCCACAATATATATCACCATGTTGTCCAGCCCTACATTAATCCATAATGCTGAGCTCAGTGACTCAATGGAGGGTGCTCCTTTCATCCACTTGTTATCTGCAATCTAATTTTCTTAGTCCCTATCCAAAGCCCAAGACCATGGATGAATGTTAATTGATGGTAAAGAGATTTACCGACTGGCTCGGCTCCTTCTTCACCAAAACGATCCGAAACTCCATCTGCATTAATGCTGATGTTGCACCAAACTGCCTGTCCATCTCATACTCCACTTTTGACTCATTAACAAGACCCAAGATAATTAACTCCTTCACCTGGTGCAGCAACTGCGCCCAACATGAGTAATCCACTGTTTTGCAGCAGAAAACCACGGCCTTCTATCCAGAGATTCTCATGCCAGCTGCTTCACAGTTTGATAACCACCCCAATCACAGAGTGATGAACCCAACAGAACTATGTTGTCTGCAAAATGCAGTGATGCAATTTTAAGGTTCCCAACCAAGTCCCTCTTCCTCCCCCTGCTGCTTCTTTAGTCGTTGTCCTTGGATATCACAAACAGGACAACTGGGAATGTGTTTGACTTTTAGATGTGAATGCAAACCCAACTCTCACCTTGGTCATGGGGCACAAATGGCTTGTAGTGACAGCCCCAGTATCCCATCCTGCAGAGCCCCCCCACAGGACTCCCTAAGGAACATGGACATAAGCCTTTTTCAAGTCCTTAAAGCACACGGTGACTGGATAAGCAAACTCTCATCATACCCGAGCAAACCTGCAAGGGTAAAGAGCTGGTTCGCAGAATCCACATTGCTCCTCCTGGTTAAGATGTCCTAGCTCTCTGACTGCGATTTGACATTCATGAGCAGGCGCGCGCACACACACACACACACACACTGACACACACAAACACACACGCACACACAAACACACACACACACACCCAGATAGCCCAGCCTCCCCTCACACAGGCTCACACTAGTCTTCTCGTCCAATTTTTTGTATATTGCTATAATTCCATATTGCTATAAACATGGCCAAGTGCAGAACCTCTATGACCATTTCTGGTTGCCAAAGGAAACTTTGGGACTGCTGTTTAGAAATTCATGGCAAGTAAAAAAAGGCAAAGGGTATAAGCTTGCCCATAAAGTATGCATATGCAAGCAATGCTACAGACAAAGATGAACCACTAAACTGTTGTTATGTGTCTTCTCGTGTTGTTGGCCCAACAGCCATTTGTAATACTCAAAGCTAGGCTACTTCGTTTCAGATTATCTAATATTTAAGGGATCTAAACCAGAAAAATACAGTAACTACTATCAGAAATGAATGAAAGCCTCTTAAGAAAATCATGTTTTTGACCTTGTTAACATGTCCATGCAGGGTTTTTATATGTACTACAATACACATCATGACTGAAATAAGCAGTCAACATCAGGGCTTTCATTCAGCAATCCACCAATAACAGTCCCCAAAAAAAATAATCTGACAGCACAGGTTTTCTATGGAGAAAACCTAAGGAACCAATCCTGATGACTTGCAGGGGTCGACTTAATACTGCAAAATCAAAATTTAACATTTCGATGTATCAGCTTGCCGGCTTGTACAATTATCTCCTCCTCTTCTTCCTGGGAATCCGTGTCTGGTTCGAACATGTATGGCGGAGTTACTCGGATGTGAGTACTTGCCACTGTACAGTGCAGTTAAAAAGTTGAAATACGACACAGTGGGTAAGCTCTGGCAGGGTGACTAAAGTAGCATATTAATAGATCACAACCTCATAGATGAAGTATAGCTGTAGGATTACATCCAAGCCATTTTACAGCCATAAAGGGAAATTTTCATGAAAAAAAACAGAAATGCTTAATTTTCCGAAACAAAATATTACTTTAAAGGGTTTAAACCCTGTAGTAATTCTTTAACTTAGATGGTGTTGTGCCTAAGTTATGTACAATAAACTTAATAAAATATAAAATGAAATGAAACCATGGAAAAAAATTTTTTCCATGCTTTCATACATGGCATTGAATCAGTATTTTATAAGTTATTCCAGGCTGTAACCTTTAAGCCTTGCTTCTTTGGTCTAATGTCTTAAATGTATATACACCAACCTCAACGTGTGAAGTATCCAGTCACAGCCAGATAGGGTAACATTCTGCCACAGTTAGACATGACTAATGGGCGCTGTGAGACAGAAAGTAGTGAGCCTTTTGTTTTCGATTTTGGTCAGTATGTCAGGAGGCTGTCAAGGTGTTACGCACCACTTCCCTGTGAGTCCTGGGGAAAAGGAAGTAAAATTAATCTTCACGACACATTGTAGGCAAGACGTTTCCAGTCCCAGAAATGAGGTCATTTTAGGTTTTCCTGAAAACAAGACTTGTTTATGTCTGACTCAGGGATGGTGTTAAGAAATGTCTGTCTGCTGTGAGGACGATTGTTCCTTGTTTTCACTAAAGATACACTCGAAGGGCAGGCATAAGTTGTTTTCCTGCAAAAAAAACTGTCCATGCCATGGGGTTTCTTTTTGATCTTGAAGGTATTTCCTTCAAATTACTTCTGTTAAAAATTAAAGTATGTCATTTTGCTTTTAATCTAAGAGCAAACAAACAAACAAAAAAAAAAAAAACTACTGCCCGTTAGTCAGTTGGGATGAAAGCTGTGAAAACCTAATAGAGTTGCTCTTGAAAGTGAAAATATAGGCAGAGCAATAATTTCTACAGATGATCACCAATCTGTCATGAAGTTATTTGTAGTGTATTGTAATGCCCTACTATTGATCATGGTGTTAGTCATACATTGTTCATCAGTTTGTACAGTGGTGTGTCACACGGTATTCATCTATTAAGGAAGTGTGGTCACAATTGTGGAATGGATTTTACTGAGTTTTACCAGGAGTTGAGAGGAGAATGAATGAGTCATTTTAACACAGTAATGAAAACTGAAGGACACATCAGTGACGGTCACGAAAGACAAATTAAATAGCAACAAAGAAAAATAAGAAAGTGGTGAATCATAAAAAAAACACAGATAAAGCATGCTAAGCTTATTGTAAAGAACAAAAAAAACATTTCCAGAAGTAGTTTAGTTATGCTGATCTTCACATGAGTCATTGTGACGGCTCCGCTTTCAACTAAAAAACACCCAGTTCAAAACAGTTGCCCAGAAGCACAGCGACAGCGGGGCAGTGGTATGAAGTAATGTTGTACAAAAACACACCACAAAAAATAACTAATTCACAAGCTAATGCTGGTTGCAGCTCAGCAAAGAGCCACAAGCTGAGACTCGAAAGTGGGGAAAGATAAATGCAATAAGGTTGTGTTCATTAGCATGCTGCTCAATAAAGCTAAAATCAGTCATAAAAGAATAAAAGTCTCTTTCTTCCCTTTTCACTGCATGTACTTGACGGCCCATCTACCTGGCCTTCTGACCTTTACTGGTTGCAGCACTGCCCGGCATATCTGCATGGCAGACAGAGACAAATGGTGATTGATTACCCCAGGTTGGTCTGGAAAATGAAGAATGCGCTCATCAACCGAAGCCACCCAGGCCTATTTCGTAAGGATGAAGCATTACACCGGACTTGAAGCCAAACAAACACTTTCCTTTTCTGTCCCCATTTTTTTGTTGGGCATTGGTCAGAAAATACTATTGTACAATTGTGGTTGTGACACATATGTCCAAAATTACACACATCTAGGCCAATGTAAAACACTTGAAATTTATATCTAAATAAACATTTACATATATTCAAGAACATGATGCTTTTGAAAGCACTATACCAAATAAATAATTTAACACTGTAAGTATCTGTCATAGTAAGAATCATCTCTTCCTACAGCAAGAAGGGAGGAGGCTGTATTGTTTTACCGTGAGTGTTTGTGGTGGTAAATAGCCTTCGTGATTTGAGTTACACTGAATGAACTACAGATAGAACCCATGTATGTGTTGTAATATTTTGAGGTCTTAAGTGTAAGTATTACATACTGACTTGCAGCTGCTCAGATTGCACTAGAAACTGATTCACCGTTTGTTACATTTTGTTCCTTTTGTAGTTTGTCCTCATTCATTTTGTTGGCGCTGCAGCAGCTCAGGAGGCGGGGAAATTGATGTAACCCAAAGGCAGTCAGTTTGATCCTGACTTTAATAAAGTTTTACTTCAAGTGATATTATGTCAAGACACAACTGAGTTCAATTCCAATTTGGAGTAAAAATTTTTTTTAAGCATTAATGAAAAAATGTCTGAAAAAATCTGTAAAACATAAAAGTAAAGAATTATATGAAACTACACTGTGGTTACTAATTTGATATTTTTTTGTAATGAAACTGCTTGGAGTCTGTAGAAATGTCAACCATAATAACCATAATCTGTAATGTAGTCTTTTTAAAATGGATTGCACAAAATTCACCCTAATTTTTCCAATCCAGTACTGAAGTTAAGATATCAGTATGATTAACGTTATTTAAACTCTTTGAACAATACCTAGCCCTACTGCTGATATCATATTATTACAGAAATATAACAAAATTTATCTACCCTTTTACTGACTTTCTCAGGAAACAACGAGAGGTAGGGGGATGTTTATTGGACAATATGAGTGTAAATTGATAAATTCAGTGAAGAAAATGTGAAAAAAAAAAAAGAAATAAAAAAATAATAAATATTTACAATAATTCAGTGTCAAATCTCTGGCAACATATGCAGAGTTTGTGCCAATTTTAAGTTTGTAGCATGAGCTGCAAATCAAAAAGTTGCAACCAAGGAGATCCAAAGTTTGTCAGTATGGCTCTGGGCCTGCAGTTCAATCAAAATCATTTATTTTGGACTGTTTTACATTTATTAGCATGCTTGATTGCACAGGCAATAAAATAAAAATAAGTAGGATCAGACGCATCAACAGTAACAACTCAGCACAAAAGTTGGGACTGCCTGTATTCTATCTGCAACAATTAAGATCGAACAGGAATAAAATGGAATAAAAAATAATGAAGATGTTGTGCAGAAATGTGACAAAGAAAACTATGAACACGACACCAAAAAAATACCACCAAAGGCCTTGTTATAATTGTTATTCCCTCAAATACCTCAGGCAATCACGGGGATCTACACTGAGTCGGCTGTTCATTATCTGCATCAAAAGCTGAATCAAAGAGTAAAATATTCTCTCTGTGCACACACTGAAAAACAGGAGAAGAGGGCATATGCTTGTGGAAAACTAGCTTTGACTGACAGAAACTGGTTGAAACTGAAACACTGTTATGGCTGACATGCACATCTACGTGTACATGTCAGTACACGTAGATGTGCAGAATGTGCTTGTCTCTTTTTCCTCCGTTTAATGCATCTGGAATGAAAGCGCTATGTCACGTTCTAATTAAAGTTTACGAGAAGCCTTTCTCATTTCAAATTAAAAGTTGGAACTCGGTCATCTGATAAATGAACACATACCTTGGCCATCACTGCAAAGGTCGAGCAGCTCTGAATTTGAAGCCTGGGTGTAAAAAATCTTAATGACAAACTGTCTAATACGTGGTAGCATGTAAATATGGCAGAGTATGTGACACCAGGGCCATCTGAGGGCTGCAGTTCGGTGGCAGGCCACAGCCGAATTCCTTAAATTCAATTTGCACAGTCTCACTGCCACCTATCAGAGAGCAAGTGAGAAGCAAACAGGAGGATGGGTAGAAAGCGGAGGCATGTGACGGCAAGGTGCTACTCTCACAAAGGGCAGAGAGATATCAGAGGAAGAAACACAGACAGAAGAATGTCGTGGTGGAGGAAAATTCTCCTCAGTAATCAAGGGAAGAGACTGCGAATGCCTGAGCAAGTGTGGGACAAAAGCAACTCTCTGCCTGCAGGAGGGTCACATTTATTCATCCAGTAAAGGAAACAGAGAAAGGGAACAGGAAAAGGGAGAGAGGGTGTGAGAAATAGGAGGGATGGTAGCAGGGCAGAATTAAAAAAACAGAGAGATCAGGTCAAACAGGAATGAGATCAGCGAGGTCAGCATTTTGATTCGAAGTAAGAAAAACAGGTTAAACCAGCCTTCTCACAGATGTCTTCTTCACATCTCAAACAGGCTGTGAGAGAGGAACTCTTCAGCTGTTTAATTTTAAGCTTCTGCAGTGGGCACCAAAAAAAAAATAACCACGAAAGCAAATTATGATCCAAAAAAGAAATCTTTGGGGCTGTACTAAAACTCTAAAAAGACAAATAATTCATCTCTATGAAAAGCTTCGGGCAACGGCTGATACCTCTATCACACCTCTAGCAACCTTCCTCCCGCTTCTCCTCCCTCTTGGCAAAATTACATGTCACACAACAGTTTCCTGATAATAATGTGCACCTCCAAACCCCCTGGAAGGAAAGATTCTCATGTCTGCAACATGTCGTTAAAACAAGAAATCATCACACAAAGTGTATCCACATTAAAAAAAAAAAAAAGAACACCTTTACATAGTGTTGCTTTAAGACTCATAAAGAGTTAAAAAGCACTTACTTTCCCAGAAGCCATTAGCAATTATTAGAGGTATAACTCATGCACATGAGGAATGATGCATTTCCAGGAAAAACAAAGATGAAAAATGTGAACAGAAAGAAAGAAGGGCAAGTAGGAGAGAACAGAGCACATACGCTGGCTTTTAAGTTGCAGGTTTTATCTTTTATTATGACTGCTTTCAATTTACTTTTTTAAAAATGAGAAGTTAGATTCAGGCGTGAGGGATCTGAGGTGTGTTTCAGCATTTGCAACTAGAGCTGTAACTACAGTTTATTTTGATCATCAATCAATTTGTCGATTATTTTCATGATTAATCGATTAATCACTTACTGTATAAATTGTCAAAAAAATAGTGAACAATGCTCATCGCATTTTTTCGGAGCCCAAACTGACATCAGATTGCTTCTTTACTCCAACCAACAGATGCAAACCTACAGAATCTTCATTTACTGCGCGAAATGAAAGAGAAAAACAACAAATCCTGACATTAAAGAAGCTGAAACCAACAAAAGTTGAATTATTTTGCTCAAAACAAGACTGAAATTATTATCAACAGTTGATTATTTCCATTCAATCAACCAGTCAACTAATTGTTGCAGTTCTATTAGCAACCTTTTGCTCAATTGATTTTTAATTTAAATGAACATAATATAATATAGACTAGATTAGACTTTGTAAAAATTAACTTAAAGGAATTGTGGACACAGAAAAACTTGAGGTTTAAACAAAATATGTAGCCCCCCGCCAACATAACACGCACCAATTTCTGAAGAAACTGTTCAAACTGTTCCGGCTGCATGGTGGTTAATGTAAACACCGGGTATGACAGGGATGCAGAGTGTTGAGAATTAAAAAAAAGACAATGTGCACTGCACTACTGCTGTTTTTTTTTTAAGTGTTGTAAAAAGTCAAACAACCATATAGATGTGCAATGCTGATTCAGTGGAGATCTCTTGGTTAACGTATTGTTTCTGAGACGGATTACAATTGAGAAACTACTTGTGATTTACTACATTTTTGTAGTTTTATTTTGTAAAAACGCACTCTGCTACATGCTCACAATAAACTACATTATATACAGTATGTGCATTGATTTTCTGGAAAAGCCTGAGCTGAAATGAGGCATGAAGCCAAGGTTCGACACAGCAGGCAAAATACCACTTTGTCCACTTTGCTTGCATCCGACATTGCTATCTAAGCGGGGCACCGTCGACAGGAAGAGCAAACAGATATATGAGGAGACTCACAGTGATAATAGAAAAGGGGAGGCTGAGGATGAGATGGATGAGTGCAGGGGGGAGGTGTATAAATGAAACATCTAGAGTTGCTTCAAAGGGAATGGAAAGATAGCAGATAAAAAATGAGAGTATGTGTGTTCCATGGTAGACGTAGAGAGAAAGACAGATTGCCAGAATGATCAATTAGGGGATCAAAGGTATAATGTA
>KV751362.1:1642378-1666035 GCA_001698575.1 Mola mola
TAAAATGCAGGTCTGATCCTGTGAGGAATTCACTTGGAGAGAGAGGGCAAGAGGGGGGAAAGAGAGAAGTTCAAATCTCAATGCATTTATGAGTCAGGCTGAGACAGAACTTTGTGTGATAGGTAAAGTAAGATGACTAGAATATAAAAGAATGAGTTGTCTGAAAGAAGTGTGTTAAAGTTAGAAGCCTTTTTTTTTTTTTTTAATAAATGTTGTATTCAGCAGAAAATTATTATTTTCCTGCAGAGCCTGTATTCAGGAGTGATCGATTTTGTTGTCATTTTGAACAAACACCTTGAATTTCTCGGCTCTCTGACATCACTTTAGCCAAAAAAACAAACACCTGAATTGGAAATGGAAGTGTTCAACTCAAAGGCATGAGGTGATACACAAACACACACACACACACACATACACACACACACAGGCAGCCTGTCCACCCCCCTGTCATGGTCTGACAGCTGTGCAGGGCTGCAGGATTCAGACAACACAGCTCAGTTGCAGAATGCGAGGCTTGCAGTATGTTGGGAACCGCCGTAAAACCACATACCAAGCATACTAGCCCCTGAAACATCTCCACCGCTGTCTTTTTCACTGAGAACATCCAACAAATGCCTTAGATTTGTAAAGGCTCAAAGAAACCCTGAGCGCCCCACAGTATATTTTGCCATAAAATGCCTTCCTTTTTCTCATACATGTGTGACTTCAGGCCCATGTTTGGTTTAAACACAAATGTATGGGTATGTGACCAGGTTTCTCTGTAAACGTGTAACTCCACATGGAGCCTTGCGTGTTGTGTTTACTGTGATATGTCTGTGCTCTGTCGGTTTGTATTTGATTGGACCCCGGAGAGGATCTGGAAACGGTGGAGGTGTCAAAGGTCGCGGGGTTAGTGAGGGTGTGCACCTCAGCCCTGGAGTTCTCCTTTTAGATGTTCGCCAAGGAAAACTGTCACGTCAGCTTCTTTTGCTTTCCACAGAGCTGTCTCTCTTCTCTTGATCCCTGTTGTGTTGCTATTTTTGGATTCAAAATTGTTGATTGGGTCAGCAAGATTAAGCGTTGGCAGCCATGCTTGAATGCAATTACTTTTGTCTGTCTATGCATTCAACATACATTTCCCACAAAACAAAAACATGTTAATTCCATGGTGGTACTCCAGGAAAAGTCAACAGTGTTATCAGAGTACATTTATTGGGGACCATGAGGGCCTGTACCAAATTTTGGGAAGTCTATTGTAGTTTTCGAGATGTTTAACAAAGGACTAAAGAATGAC
Source organism: Mola mola (assembly GCA_001698575.1). Classification (NCBI taxonomy): domain Eukaryota; kingdom Metazoa; phylum Chordata; class Actinopteri; order Tetraodontiformes; family Molidae; genus Mola; species Mola mola. The sequence goes on from KV751362.1 coordinate 1,643,652, forward strand.
AGATATCAAATCAAATCAAATCAAATTTTATTTGTATAGCCCAAAATCACAATTTACAGATTATCTCACTGGGCTTTGACAAACTGTATAGATGTGACATCCTCTGCCCTTAGACCCTCGAACCGGGTGAGGAAAAACTTTAAAAAAAAGCCTAAACAGGGAAAATAAGAAACCTCAGGAAGAGCCACAGAGGAGGGATCCTTCTTCCTAGGACGGACAGACGTGCAATAAATGTCACTTGTACAGAACACAAAAACATGATAACAACAGTTCATTTAGAATACATAAAACATCCATGAGTCCCAGAGTCCGTGGATTCTATGAGTCCGGATGTATGGAAAGTCTAGTGATCCAGACGCAGGTGGACTCTGTTGGTCCAGGAGTCATTGTACTCCATGTAGCAAGATCTGGGTGTTGCTGAGTCCAAGAGTATGTAGAATCTGTAAATCCAGGGATAGGTGAAGTGTAGTGGTCCAGAAGCAGGTGTAGTCTATGGATCCAGAAGCCATTGTGATCTGTGGGTCCCGATTTGCACTTGGAAATCCAGCCTAGGATCCAAGTCACAGGATCCAAGTCACAGGATCTCCTTTCCTAATGTGGCCAGGGGGCATCAGGCAGGACCACAGCAGCACCTCCCACCGCGACCTAGAAAAACCTGCAGGATGGTAAAGCACAACGACTCCGGGGAAGAAGTAAAGTTAGTGTAAGGATATGGACATTTACAGGAGCAGAGAAGGAGTCGGAGTCAGAGGGGGGAGAGAAGAAAGCTCAGTGAATCATGGAGTGTTCCCCCAGCAACCTAAGCCTATAGCAGCATAACTAAGGGCTAGATAGGCCAGCCTTAACTATAAGCTTTATCAAAAAGGAAGGTTTTAAGCCTACTCTTAAAATCAGAGAGTGTGTCTGCCTCCCGTACCAAGACTGGAAGATAGTTCCACAGGAGAGGAGCTTGATAGCTGAAAGCTCTGCCTCCCATTCTACTTTTGGAAATTCTTGGGATCACCAATAACCCTGCATCCTGGGAGCGTAAGGTTCTGGATGGGCGATAGGGTACTATGAGCTGTTCAAGATAAGATGGTGACTGACCATGAATAGCTTTGTAGGTGAGAACAAGGATTTTAAATTCTATTCTGAATTTAACTGGGAGCCAGTGCAGAGAAGCCAGTATGGGGGAAATATGGTCTCTGATATTAGTTCTAGTCAGTACACGCGCTGCTGCATTTTGGATTAACTGAAGAGTTTTTAAAATTTTGTTAGGGCAACCTGAAAATAAAGAATTACAGTAGTCCAGCCTGGAAGTAACAAACGCATGAACTAGTTTTTCTGCATCTTGTTGAGACAGGATGTGCCGGATTTTAGCAATGTTACGGAGGTGAAAGAAGGCGGTCCTTGAAATCTGTTTAACATGTGATTTAAAAGACAGCTCCTGGTCAAAGATAACACCCAGGTTTCTGACAGTGGTGCTGGAGGCCAAGGCAATGCCATCCAGATTAACTATGTTGCTGGATAATGAGTCTCTAATGTGTTTGGGGCCCAGCACAATGACTTCAGTTTTGTCAGAGTTTAACATTAAAAAGTTATGAAACATCCAGTTTTTAATGTCCTTAAGACATGACTGTAGATTAGCTAACTGATGGGTTTCATCTGGCTTCATTGATAAGTATAGTTGTGTGTCATCTGCATAACAGTGAAAATGTATGGAGTGCTTTCTAATAATTTTACCTACAGGAAGCATATATAGAGTAAATAGTAATGGTCCAAGCACAGAACCTTGTGGGACTCCATGACTAACCTTGTCATATCTTGATGATTCATCATTAACATGAACAAAATTATATCTATCAGATAGGTAGGACTTAAACCATCTTAGAGCAGATCCTTTAATGCCAATTTGGTGTTCCATCCTCTGTAGTAAGATGTGATGATCGATAGTGTCAAAAGCTGCACTAAGATCTAATAAGACTAGTATAGAGATAAGTCCTGCATCAGATGCAGTGAGGAGGTCATTTGTAACTTTTACCAATGCCGTTTCTGTGCTGTGATGCTTTCTAAAACCTGACTGAAACTCTTCAAATAGACTATTATACTGAAGAAAGCCACATAGTTGTTTCGCTACTGCTTTCTCTAGAATCTTTGAAAGAAAGGGGAGGTTGGATATTGGTCTATAGTTGGCTAAAACTTCTGGGTCTAGGGTAGGTTTTTTTAGGAGCGGTTTAATTACAGCTACTTTAAATGACTGGGGCACATAACCTGTTACAAGGGATAGATTGATAATGTTTAGTAGTGGATTTCTAATTAGGGGTAAAACCTCTTTGAGCAACCTAGTAGGTATGGGGTCTAGTATACAGGTTGATGATTTAGATGAAGATAATGTTGTCGTTAGTTCCTTAAGGTCAATTGGATGGAAGCTTTCCAAACACACATCAGGACTAATAACAGCCTCTATAATTCCTGTTGCTGAACTGGAATCTGTGGAGTGTAGGATATTTTCTCTGATAAGTCTAATTTTATTATTGAAGAAGTTCATAAAATCATTACAGGTGAGGGCTCTAGGAATGCATGGTTCAATAGAATGATGGCTCTCAGTCAGCCTGGCTACAGTGCTGAAAAGGATCCTGGGCTTATTCTTGTTTTCTTCTATCAACGCTGAATAGTAGTCTTTTCTTGCTCGGCGAAGGGCCTTCCTGTATACTTTAAGGCTATCCTGCCAGGCCATGTGTGGCTCTTCCAGTTTAGTGGAACGCCATTTCTTTTCAAGTTTATGAGTTTTCTGTTTTAACTTGCGAGTGTTAAGATTATACCACGGAGCTAGTCTCTTTACTGGTTTTGTTTTCTTTTTAACTGGGGCAATGGAATCGAGTGAAGCACGTAGAGAGCCGGCAGTGAAATCGGCAAGGTGATCAAGCTGGGAGGGGCTAAATTTAAGATATGACTCCTCTGTTATTTTGGGATATGGCACTGAAATTAATGCAGAGGGAATAATTTCTTTAAAATTTTCAACAGTGTCCTCAGATATGCATCTGCTATAATAACTAGTGACTCTTGGTTTATAGTTGATGAGCAGAAATTCAAATGTTAGAAGATAATGATCTGATAAAAGCAGATTTTGCGCAGAGACATTTAAATGCTCAATTTCAATGCCACATGTCAGAACAAGATCAAGGGTGTGATTAAAAGTGTGTGTTGATTCTTGTACACACTGACAAAGCCGAATGAATCTAATAGTGAGAGAAATGCCTACCAAGGCTGCCGTTTTCAACATCTATATGGATATTAATGTCACCTACAATAATAACTTTATCTGTTTTGAGGACCAGAGCTGAGAGAAACTCTGAAAATTCAGATAAAAATTCAGTGAAGGGTCCAGGTGCTCGATACACTATAACAAACATAGTTGGAGTTTTCATGGTTGGATCGGAAATGCTAAGAATGAGATTTTCAAATGAACTAAATTTTTGTTTGGGCTTAGGGTTTATTAATAGGGCAGAATTAAAAATGGCTGCAACTCCACCACCTCTGCCAGTGTCTCTGGGAATGTGTGTGTTAATGTGACTGGGAAGAGTGGATTCATTAAGACTTACATATTCGTCTTGGCACAGCCAAGTTTCAGTAAGGCAGAATAAATAAATATTGTTATCTGATATAAGCTCATTTATTAATACACCTTTAGATGATAGGGATCTGATATTCAAGAGTCCACATTTAAGTCTCTTTATTTTGTAAACTGCCTCATTAGTGGTGTTGATTTTTATTAAGTTCCTATGTGAACCCTTGTTATTTGATTTAGTGAATTTAGTGAATTTATGTGGACAGGGGACAGACACAGTCTCTATGGGGTTGTAGGTGGATGACTCTAAAGGAATAGCAGAGAAGCGTGTAAGACTGCAACTCTGCTTCCTGGCCTCAACTCTGAATTGTCAATTTGACTGACTAATAAATCTGGCCATATTTCTAGAAATGAGAGCAGCTCCTTCCCAAGTAGGATGGATGCCGTCTCTCCTCATTAGACCAGGTCTTCCCCAGAAAGTTTGCCAATTATCGATGAAACCCATGTCGTTTGCTGGACACCACCTCGACAGCCAGCGGTTGAATGACGACATGTGACTAAACATATCGTCACTGGTCAGATTAGGCAGGGGACCAGAGAAAACTACGGAGTCCGACAGTGTTTTGGCAAAAGCACACACCGACTCAACATTAACTTTAGTGACTTCCGACTAGTGTAGCTGAACGTCATTACCGCCGACATGAATTACAATCTTACTGTATTTACGTTTACTTTTTGCCAGCAGCTTACAATTTGTTTCCACGTCGCCCGTTTTGGTCCCAGGAATACATTTGACTATGGCCGCTGGTGTGGAAAATTTACAAGATAATCAAGATTTCTGACCTCGTGTTTTTCAATGGACTTTTATTTACTTTCTTTTTTAACTTTTTTTTGGCTCCGTTGTAACCAAATGGTGCTGAGAGATATAGAAAAAGTTGCTATTCTAACAGAATAAATTAGCTACCTCCATGCACACTCTCTGTCTGCTGGACAAACCCTTGAGGTGTCTCTGTGATCTTGCAGCTGCATGTGTGTGAAATGTGATGAGCTCAGTGTTGTCAGGGGAGTGTTGCGAGAGAGGTGTGATTGTCGGGTGGCAGCAGGGGTAGGGTGTGTGCTCAAGATGACCCCTCACACACTCAGTAGTCCCTACAGACCCTTGCAGCTGTAGCAGCGCACTTGTTCCTCCTATTCCTCATAGCTGGAGGTAGTGGAGGGAGGGGAGATGCTTACTCTTTTTGGGTGTCATGTTTCCCCCCCCACTTCAAAAATCCCCTGCTATTCATTTGTACACACACACACACACTCTGACAGCATGGAGAGGGCCGCAGCCTCTGCTGTGGCATTTGGGAGGCTCCTGTACAACTGTCGCCTTCTGTTCAAACTGTCCCTTCAGCCCTCCAGGATTTCATTTCCCTTTTCCTCATCCTTCTCTCCTCACCTGCCAGCCAGCTGCTAAGCGAACGGTCTCCCTTTCTTCTCCAACCTTTCCACATTGCTAACAATAGAACGACGAGAATGGTTTGCTGTAATCACCATCGGATGTGCTCTGATCTCCTTTGTCTAGCCGGCTACCCACCCCACTGTCTCTACCCAATACACTTTTAGCCGTTCCACACCCATGCACAAACAATGGTTTAACTCAGCTGATCGCTACCTGTATGTAAATACGGATAACTATAGCTGTCCTTTAATTATTTTAATTAATATTGAAACTGGACCAAGGTCTTGGAGGAAAGAAACTCAGGGAATGCACTGGAGTAGAATAAAAAGGCCTTGTTTCCCTGATCTGCTTCCCGTCACCACTCCTGGATTTCAAACTCTCTCCCTTGTGTGAAACCTACAGGCAGGCTGTTGCTGGCTCCTTCCAGTGAGAGTGAACGTTCTGGTGGACTGGACGGCGCTGTGGACGGGCTGGATGAGTGGGTGGGGGCGTGGAATGGGGAGGATGGTGGGGGTGCGCATGAGTGTCATTGCAATGCAGTGAGAGGTGGCACTAAAAATACCTATTGACACATGGGCTCCAACTTACAAACAGGGTCACAGACAAACACACAAGGCTGCCACCAAAGAGGTCTTACTCATGCATCACCGGGCAGAGAAACAGCGCAGAGACACGCGCCCATTTATTTAAGTATACACACTCATCAGTATAGCAACAGAAACGAATAAAACCTCTGCTGTTTACATTGAAACTGAATTGTGACCTGAACTCAAATGTACTGAATTTGAGTTGCATTCGCTATTATTTGTGTTTTCGTGAACTCCATATCAAACAAAGAGCAGGCCCATTCCACAATCCTGAACAAACCCAGCTGCTGCACTGTGACCCTCTGCAAGAGAAATATGGGAAAGTCTCTATGTACTCAATGTTCTGGGAAAAAAGGCCCATTGTTTCAGACTTTACCTCATGTTGACACTGCTGGCTGTGTTTGCCAAGCGCTGAGCACCTGAAGAAAAGAGATTCTAACAGTCTGTTGTTTTATTGCATTGTTGTAAAATATGGGTGTGTAAGTATAATTGCAGGTTACGAAAGAAGGACAGGTTCTATCTCTGTGAACGATATTTCAGTATGCGGTGTTGGAAGGTATCCAGCAAAATCTGAAAGATAAAAAATGCAAAAAATACATAATTGTACCTCAAAATTGTACCTACGACAAAATATCATTTGTCTATTTCACATAATGGTAGCCAAGACCAATATCAGAACAAACCGAGCACGACATACAATGTGTTGGGCCAAGACCTCGTCACCCCCCACAGCGCTGCTGTAGCACCAAGACGCTGACTGGAGGGACAACTGCCCGAGTTGTAAATCAATGTGTGTATGTGTGGTCTCTGTTATATGAGTGAAAAGAGCTTGGCTTTGCTATCACAACAGAATTAGAAATTCTTTTACTGCCAATGCTGTAGAGATGAAAGGTGCTCGTGAGTGACTGCATTCATTAGCGGTGAAAGGTACCATACTTTACATGAATATTTTTTGTTTAAAGCATTACATAACCCAGGGAAACATTATACTTCTCACAGGATTGGCTTTTAACAGCCGGAGTTGTATGTTGTGATGTAAGAGTTTACAGATTTTACGGAAAATTCTATTAATTACACGGTATTAAAATATTATGAGAATTCATCTCAACAGCTTGAATCTAAATGTACATTGGAGTTAAAGTGGTTGAGGCAACATTTTGCTTTACTTAAGGAGTGTTTTAGCTCCGTATATACTGCTGCTACTACTGAAAATAATAATATTTAAGTGAAATATAGTTACACACATTTAACTCTTTTGTTCAATGGGGCACAATGTAGGGCTTTTGTTTGTAACATTTCACATGGTGCGACTGGAAACCTCACTTGGACAATGGATCTGAATGCTTCCACCGCAGACCCTAATAATGGTTTTTGACTCACCTTTTCTGAAAAAGATGAATCTGTGCATGGTTGAAAAATTATGTAAACACATCACTGCACACACACATACTATCAAAACCACAGATTTAAAATAAGCGTGTACACACGCCTCTGCGCACCTTACTGTTAACTGCAGCTCATGCTAATGCTGGCTTTGATAGCCCTCTAGTGACCACAGGCTTGTACCTGCCAGCTGAGATAGAGAACAATTACTGCCTAAACCAAGAAAGAGGTTATGTTTGCTTTACTATAATGAGGCTCACTGCCGTTTGGTTGTTTTTACAAAGTCAACCGGGACATGCGATTTAGATTTTTTTTTTCCATTGTCTTTAAATGAAACAATAACTTACTAGTGGCTATTATTGTTCTGCCTCATCCTGAAAGCATTTTACCATGTCCCCACTCATTCTCACCGTTTTGTGTACATGTGTGAGACTTCAGTGGAGCCCAAGGGAGAATATAAACCAGACTAATAAATGTCTGTGCTCTGCTTATGCTCTGATTCTCAAATGAAACCTGTTCAGTATTCCCTGGTCTCACCCGAACGTTAGTGAGGGTCACATAAGAAGCAACAATGGGGCAAATAAGACTGTGGGAGGAAGAGGTGTAGGAGTCCTCACAACCACCTGATTGTGTCATGAGAAAAAACAAATTCAAACCACATGAGGCAGTGTAAGCGTGACAGATATGGGCAGCAAAGACATTCAACAGCAGAATTTAATTAACAGTTTTGAAATTTATAGTGTCATGCTCCAGTAAATCAGGCCCAGTCTTGTAACATGTTGGTGAATCTGGTGCCTTTGTGTGGCTATAATTACTGACACACAGGTTTGGGGGATACAATATACTCCAGCTGGGGAAATTAAGCGGCTCACAACTTCAGCTTGCAATCACAAATATTTCCAGTGATTCCTCTCCCCCTCATTTTATGTAGTCAGCATATAGTATCATTGATGTAAGTTGGTGTTGGGTCCAAAAGCTTTTCCTGTTCCTTAAATAACGATAATAGCAGTCCTTAGTGTGAATTATCTTTGTGCCACATTGGCTCGCCAATAAATGATGCCCAATGGTTCACAACAATAGCTGCAATCATATTTATTCTGACAAGCAAACTGAATAGGCATGTGAATAAGTTCACAAACACTGTCAGTACAGTGTGCTCCTGATTAGGGACATAAAGCAGTTAAGATATAAATCTCAAGTATGTGTTGCATATCTTTAACACATGACCACAGAAATACTTTTATTAGCAGTTGGGAGATGTAATGATTTATTCCATATGCTCCACACTTAATAAAAGCAGTGGTGCAGCAGACAATGCTTGGGGTGCTGTTTTATTGTGAGAGCCACTCTCTTTCTCTACCGCATATCCTCCTTTTATCAAATGCAGTCACGGAAGATGCACAGTGGATTTCAAATGATAACTGAAAGTGCTTTGAGGAACAAGTAAGAGCAGACTCACAACATAAATGTTTTTAAGTGTTTTAAGACTGATTTTAGACTCAAGGGAAGAAGGGAATAAACAAATCACATGTAATACTATTTAAATCTATAGAAGTCCACCACTTTTCTAAATTTCACACAAGGTTTATTTATCATTTATCAACCAGAAGTCATGTTCATCACAAAGTTGCATGTGTAATTAAAATGTCTCCATGCATATTTATTTAGTTAGTTTTTCAAGTCTAAATTGGTAATTTTATGAGAGCTTCAGCTTGGCAATAACTTCCATCCATCCATTCATCCATTTTCTACCACTTATTCTGTTAGGGGTTACGGGGGAGGGGCAGAGGGAATGGGGCCCGTCTCAGCATCTTTGGCCGAAGGCGGGAGACACCCTGGACGAGTCGCCATTTCATCACAGAGCTGACATATAGAGACAAACAACCATCCACACTCACATTCACACCTACGGGCAAATTTAGAATGACCAATTAACCTGACCCCCAGTCTGCATGTTTTTGGACTGTGGGAGGAAGCCGGAGTACCAGGGGAGAACCCACGCAGGCACAGGGAGAACATGCAAACTCCACACAGAAATGCCCTGACCCAGAATCGAACCCAGGACCTTCTGGCTGTGAGGCGACAATGCTCACCACTACACAACTGTGCCGCCTGTCAATAACTTGAATACTTAATTATTTTCGTGGTTGGGTATGTTTTACATCGTTTCTGCATGTCACCCTTCCGGAAAGTTACCAATTAAGTAGTTTGGAAGGAGTTTAAATAGATCTCAATCTGGCACAGTTGACTGTATTAGTAAATCTCATCTCAGTAATTATCTCTTTGGTAGTCATTAATGGAAGTTACTGGAATAATTACAAGACAGCTTCAACCATAAAGCCTTAACACTTCCATGAGAATTGATTTTAAACTTGGCTTCTGTTTGGCATTCAGGCTATATACAACGTGCAAATAGTCTGATAAGTATCAGCCAAAAAAAATCCAGCTTTCCCCAATATTATGTTTAATCTATGTGCATTATCTCAAACAAGTTATAAGCAATTATGTCTTATTCCTTACAAAAGCAGTTATGTACACTTATATGGTTGAAAAGGTTTTTTTTTATTTTATTGAAGAAAGCAGTCCAGTCATCATTAGGCAAATACTAGGAATGACGTGAGGAATGCAGCAAATTGTCTGAGCATCCCTCAAGCATTCCCATAATACTCTGAGGACACAGTCAGTTTTAATACTTAAATGAAGTCCCTCCCATCAAAACTAAGACTGTCTGATGTATCACGGCATCCTACGATTGAGTAACTGCTGGCTGCAGTTTAATGTATTACACAGTAACACAGCACTGTGCTGTAGAGTTCCCTCAGTAAAAACACAGAAGAGGTAAGACAACAGCACAATGTAATACAGCACTCAGGACTAGAGCGGGGCAATAATACGTTATTGTTATTACATGTTATTCCAACTTTAAGAGAAAATATGATTATACCAAACACAAAGAATTGTCTGTAGCAGGTGTCTCAACAGGATCCTAAGATCTGACCTTGATATTGAGTCGCATTGTAGTTCATAAAACTAACAAGAATGCAAAGATGGAGTGTGTAATCTTATTTATAATGATGGACACATGGAAGCCAAGATAACTGGTCTCTCATTCTGTGTGGTTAAAGGAATAGTCCGACATTCAGCAGATACATGTACATCAGCATGTTTTGTTTCAAAAGTCACTAAGTCATGCTACCAGTACCTTTAATGTCAAGCGGAAAAAAAAAAAAAAAAAAAATGCCATCACATCCATGTTATATCCCATATTACAAAAAAAAAAATCTTTGTATTTTCTTCTTTGTATACTGTATATTTGTATATTTTTACAAAATGGGATCAATCCTTTATCAACTAGTACCATTTTTAACCAATAATATTATTCATTGCTTCTCTCATTCAAAAGGAATCAGCTGGGGTGGAGATCGTGTCAGGACTCACAGATGACTGTACAAAAAATTTACTTTACGCGATTATTTCTTATAAGTGGTTTTGGTGAAATTGGATCATATTTTATGTATGTATTTTCTGTTTAACAACAGGGAATTAGGTGGTGAGGTGGTTTACGAAGTTTCCTGATTGGACGACGATGAGATTTATACGATAGATACCCCTAGCTTAGTTGGCCATGCATATGTCCCATTAGAAAACTCAACCCTGGACTGCTCAGAGCTAAACCTGGCACAACATTCCTTTTATTTAATTCACAACTTTCAAATTTGATCCTGGTTCGGTTGGTGGTGGTGTGTTTTCTGTGTTCAGCCCCACTTGGGTCATGTTTGGAATGTCCATTCAAAATTTAACAGGACGTGTTAGAAAATTCCCAGTTGGCCAGAGTCTTGAAGATATAGGGCATAACGATGCACATTTAACATATTCAGTGAATACATTAATATGTGGAAGCAAAAAACTCTAAACAACCGTTCCATGGGGACTCAGTAATTATCCAAGTTTATCTGGTTTGTTTATATTTATGACAAAGTGAAAAATGACAATGTAGTTAAGAAACTGGTATAGCAGCACAATCCACTCCACAAAGTTTTTACACTTTGGTTTTTGTATGGCTGAAATGAATAACGTAATGTTTTAATCTTTGTTCCCTTTGTACAGAACCAGGCCAATTGTTTTTACCTGTTTCCAGTCTTTCTTGTGTAAAGCTAAGCTTGTCACTTTTGGGGAGTGAACAAAGATATTTTCCAAAATATCAAACTATTCGTGTGGCTGATTCTTGATAACTTTCTGTTGGATCAAACTCACTGTGCTTCCATTACCATATCAGTTGCTGAATGAGTATAACCAAAGTCCTATACTAATTACTGCAGCACTCAAACCAGTATGTATGGATCATTTCTGTAGTAGCTAAAACACTACATGTTTAATTTTTTTCAAACCATCTTGTCCAGCAATACAGGATCAACTATGCGTTCCCGTTCCATTTTTTTTTTTCTGCTGAATGTGAAAACCACACCAGCTAAAATATTACTTTCAAATACAACATTATCTAAATCAAAATCATGTTTAGATAAATTTACATCTTACAGAACTATAATACTGGTGAATAAAAAATTTGTAAAACTTTTGACTTTATCCATTCAACTCTTATAATCTATTATTTCAAATATCCCATCCTATACTATGAGGGATGTAAGAGTTATAGCATCATGTTATTAAATCTGCAAGTACTCTGACAGCTAAAAGGCTGCACCAGCAAAATGACATCCTACTGACAGTTCTTCTGATTCATTTTATTATCATTTCCTGAACTTTGGTATCGCAGTTGTGAAACAATTTATCAGCAGGGATTAAAAGCCAATTGGTTGGTTATTCCCAGCTGGAAAGTTACTTTGTTCATTTCCTTCTGAGAACTAAATGCAAAAAAAGGGAAGTTTTAAACAAACCAATCCCATTCCTAGAGGCAACACTAAAGTTTCACTTAACAACAGGCAAAGCAGAGGCACAGATGGAATATTCTCTGTATATTACAGGGAGAAGGAAATTACATCAATCAATTAATTAATGAAAGGATCATGTAATAACAGGAGCAGAGGCTCAAGAAAACAAATGAGATTTAGAAATAAAAGGAACGAAAGTGCACCAAGTCAAGGAACAACTTACGCTAGTGCATCTCAATAAAACATTGTGAATTGTCATCAGCTCTTTAGCAAATTGAACATTTAATATATTCTAAACTCATTGTACATAAACTAAAATATTCATTTCGATAATTATGGCCTACAGTTTAAAAATAATGTCCAAATATTAGAATAGTTCTCTATAACTGAATAAGCCATAATTGTCAAAAAAAGGCTTGAAATATTTCACTTTGTGTGATCAATGTACATACCTTTTTGAATTTAATTAGGAATAAAGTGAGCTTCTCCACATTATTCTACTTTTTGAGATGCACTAGTACATCCTGCTCGACCTTCCCTCCCTTATCACTCACACTCATTTTCCCGAAGGACATTGTACATATTGACAGTGAAGCCAGATTGCTTATCGTCCTTCTGTCTTGGACATCCAAACCCCTCATCTTCATCATCTCCATCCTCATCATCGTCTGCATCACGGTCTCTTTCCTCCTCTGGCTCGGTGCTGGACTCTCCATCATCGTCATCATCCCTCTCTGCGCTTCCTTCATCCTCCGTCGTCCTTCCTTGAAGAGCCATAATCTCTGGCAGGTCTGTGTGATTTTCCCAGTGCTCTGTAGGCCACAGATAATCCCCAAAAATAAATTAATTCTAGCAACTTGCCAATTTAGTTTTTCAAATACATTTGAGGCTAAAGTGATGAGTTATTGAGAACCTCTTACCTTTCAGGCAACTGTAGCCAGGTGGTCTTAGGCAGAGGCACAGTCTGCCATCAATTGCCAACCGCAGGAGACTATTAGCTGCACGATAAACATCATTGCGAGCTGCTTTTGCTGTCTTATACCCTCTCCTCTCTGCCCACGCTAAAAAATAGCATAAAAGGATGGAAAAAAGGGAGTCATTTAATGACAGCTATTAGTGAGACTATAAAACATCATGTTATTAGCCATAATTTAAAATTTAAGATAAACTCATGAAAAGACTAAAGCTAATTCCACTGTGCCATGAACCTTCACCCTTGTACAAAAAAAAAGAAACTGCAATTGATGTTATTTATAACAATGAACCTAGGCTTGCAATTTGGATGGTAATGAGAGATGAATTAACATGTTGTTCGTTCTGATTTTGACACACTTGATAGTAAGAAACTACAATTACTTTCTTGCTGTTTTATGCCTCTCTATACTAAACAAGTAAAAGACCTGAGCTTGTCGTAGACTGCTGCTGTATGTCTCTTATTCTCTTATTGAGAGAAATGAGCTACAGAAAAAAAAATTTTTGTACCTGCATATATTATTTTGACTACAAATTCAACAATATGGACGAACAAGTCTTCAACATGGAAGCATAGCAGATTTATACAATCCCCACAGTTTCGAAGTGAGCAACAAAGCTTAGTGTAACCACTTCAGTTTCTGACCAAATATAAAACATGATCACAATCTACCCTTATGTTTTCGAGTTATGGCATTGAATAAATTCCAAAGTGTTATGGCAGAACATTATGATGTCACAGTGACGTTAACTTCAGACCTAAAGATTGATTTTTCTCTAATTCTAATAAGCTAATATCTGAGTGGACATTTTTTGTTGCCAAATATGGTGACATTCCCTCTACATGTTCCTGAGATATTTGCATTTAACATTCACAAGAATGGGACAGAAAACTTGAGAAAATGCTGTTTCAGGGCATCAGCTATCCGCATGGAGGTATTAAAAAAAATTAATAACCTCATACATATTGTTAGCCCAAGGTGAAATATGCTTCTTGGTCGCAAATGAAAAAGGTTGTTTTGATATTTTGAATTTAATAATGATCATTTTTCTCTCTGCAACTGAGCAAACATTATTTCTCAAACAATTTAAAGGTCAAGTGTTTGAAAATTAGAGGCATGTAGTGGTTAAGGCATAGAATACAAGCTGCCTTGCTGGCCCCCCCCTTCTTCCCTAAGCACAGATGGCCATCTGTGTATGATCCTCCATTTGAAGTAACGTAGATTAACAAACTCAGGACGAACTTCCAGCAGACTGCTGTCCCCTTTTACTGGGATAAGGCTTTTTCGTTGGTTGTATTCCAATGTGACTTCGCCATACAATTCCAAAACGTAGTATCAAGACTTGTTGTCCTTTCCTGTCTACCATTGTAAGAGTGGTGCAATGTTTTGCTCTCAGTGGAAGGGAGACCTGCTCCCTAACTTTAAATTGATTATTTTTTATAATTGCATATTCACTACGGTTCTGATTTAAGGTGATTTCACACTAATTCTGACATAGTTATGAAGATTATATTATATGTTTGTGAATAACAATCCTATATTCTATACACTGGACCTTAGACCAATGATATAACACAGCAAATAGTTTGACTGAATGAAAAAAAAATGCTTACCCTCACACACATCCCAGGCTGTCCAGCTAAGTCCTTCCTGGTTTCCTTGGTGACAGTCATCTTCCAGCAATTTGGGATGTTTGAGCTTCAGCACAGAGAGGAATGAGACCCTTTCACACAGATAGCCAACTGAGCTATATGGCTCCTGCAGTTGAGACACTGGGTAGATGCCTGCCAAAATCTAAAGAAAGTAAAACAAAAGCAGACATAAAAGTCAAGACATGGGATAAATCAAAGAGAAGTGCAATTTGAAAAGCATTGAAAAGTCGAGCAGTAATCACACAAATCAATCAAGCACGGTATCGTATTAAGAGATTTTGAACAATAATGTGGGAATTCATACTGTAGTATAAAGACATATTTCAGACGTTTCCATGTTTTATTTACCACAACTGTGTCATTTGATTCTAAATAGGCAAGTAAACAAAAAGTCCCATTCCCTGTAAAACATAAAACGTAGGATTGTACCTGTAATTGTTTAGAAACGCGGGAGGGGAATACTAGTCCTGGGCAGTCGCAGAGTTTGACCGTCTGGGTGAGGTAGTAGGTCTGGAAGTATTTGGTGTGACCTGGGGTTCGCGATACACTCACCACCTTCCTCCCCACCAGGCTGTTTATAACAGATGACTTGCCAACATTTGGAAACCCTGGTGGTATTAAGGATGGGATTAAGATCTTTAGTATATACAAATTATGCTTCTAATTTGGTTCAGTGAGGCTAAATTGTCCATTGATGTTTCAAGTTCATATTTCATGATCACTGATACCGAAGCCTTCAACTACAATATATTTTAGACCAAAGGACAGATTTTGAGTTCCTTGGACACATATTTTGAGTTTGCAAGTTTGTTTTAGAAAAACTTTCAGTAATCTTTACAGAATCCGACTACAGGATTCAATTCCTCAATGAAAACTCAGATGTATACCTATACAGCCCAGCGTGAGAACTCCATCTTTGTAGAGCTCTTGGGATGGATTGCTCATCTCCATAGTGCTGTCACTTTGATGCTCCATCAGGACCGACTCTTTTTCATCTGGCCAATCTCCATCCAGTTGCTCAGCAAAGGCATCTCTCTGAATTTTCTGCGCCCAACTGGATAAGTCAACTTAGAAAACAAGTGGTAATGAATGAACACTGAGGATGAGCACAAATGTGTAGATACCAGGAGTCCCAGAGTAAACTCCATAATACCTAGGTTACGACTGAGAATGGAAAATTGTGGAAGAGCTGTACCTCTGCCTGCTGTGATCTCCTGACAAGCCTTCATGATATCTAAAGGACCTCCAGCTTTACTCCAGCCAGCATTCCTCCTCATCCTCTTCTTCTGGAGCACTGAAAGCCACCATATAGACAATCTTAATGCAACAAAAGTTCCTCAGGTTGTACTGGTGATATTGCACTTCAGTAAATTGTAAATATTGTACAACGAATATTTAACCTCCATAAATTCAGTGATTGGAAGGTTTATCTAAATTTCTTTGATATGGCATATTTTATGTGTGTTCATCTCTCCTTTTCTTAACCCCATAACTTCTATATCTGTCTTTTCTTACCTGTGCTATAGGGCTGTCCAGGATGAGAGGTGAAACACACTATTTGCAGGTGAGGGAACTGTGAGGTCATGTAGTGTTTCCAGGCAATCACCAGTGGAGGAGGACACAGATCGACTTTGTTCAACACCAGGATCACCTGCTTCTGGAGATCTTCTGTGATGTAGTTGTACAGGGATGGAGGAAACTGCAGCACCTAAGTGTTTAAATGAATATAATTCTTAAGTAAAATAGTAATAATGCCATATTACAGAAGTACTACATCACATGTTTAATAATACAAAAAATACAGGTTCACCGTTTAACACTAAATGAACCCCATGAAAATGGACCTCTTGCAGGAGGCCACTGCATGATCATTCATTTAAAGGATATTCTTCAAATCAATGTACAGGAGACCTTGCATTTCCTCCCCATACCAAAGTCAGGTAACAGGTTGCAATAAGATATTTAGATTAAATCAAGTGCATGGCAAATTGTGACACCAAGGAAACTATGTATAGAATATACATTTGCATTGTGTTCATAAAAATGATCATATTGCAATAATTAAACACTAACATTGTGACAATATGTTATGGAATTTAAAGAAAGTGTTTGTTAATGTCTCTATATTTAGACCCTTACATTTATGAAAAAACATGACTTTTTTTTTTTTTATTCCCAACACAATTTCTTCCTAAAGTATATTATGGTTCATTAACATATATAACTCTTTATCTTAACTGGCACAGATTTTAGCTATATGAAGCAAGATTTTCAAAGAATATATATAAGCAAAATTATGCAAAATTATCTTTTATATTTCTAGTTTTTATATTTACTTAACAACTCTATGCATTTCATTAACTTTACTTTAATTCAGTTTCATTTTAACACTTTTAAAATATAGAAATGCACGTGTCAGACATTCAAATGGCTGTTGACTATGTCGCCATCTAGTGGTGTCATCTACCTTGCAGACGTTTGCTTACCGGGTGCCTGATGTCCACAATGAGCAGGATGACATCTGACATCTCCAACACTCTCCAAAGCTGCCTCCATGTCTACAGGTAAGAGAAAAACAGTAGGAAAAAAGGTGAGGTTTAATACGGTAAACAAAACAAAGATGTGTTAATTGGTGGTACAGTGTCATGAAAACGGACAATGTTTTTTTTGTGGATTTTCATGTGAGGTGAGCAGATGAGCTTCAACACTATGCTACCCTTCCAGAAACCAGCTGGTACTCCTATATTTTAAGCCTTACAGACAGTATGTAATTCCAGTATCGTGAGATTGTCTGCAATAAACTACACTACTCAGCCAGGCAGGGCAGCAGTAGGTCCTTATGGAATATGGGTGAGGAAAAATAAAAAGCATACCAACAAATGTAAGAGGAGAGAGTACTGGTGAGGTGCTTGGGAAAGGTAACAATTTCTCAATAAACTTTACAAACAGATTTGGGTGGTGCGCTTGTGTTATTTATATTTAATCTATAGTTATTTTTATTATCATAATAAGAAATACTTTATTAATCCCTTGGGAAAATTGGGCATTAAGATATTTACAGTGGTATTGTGTTGAATTTTATCATTCTAATGTCATGACACACTACTTTAAGCTAGTATTCACAATTATGTTTGATGTTATGATTTGTTTAACTCTATAAAAATAATATGTACTTCAAATTAAGAAAAAACCTGTTCATTCATTCATTCATTTCCTACCGCTTATCCCGTTAGGGGTCGCGGGGGAGGGCTGGAGCCTATCTCAGCATCTTGGGGCGAAGGCGGGGTACACCCAGGACAAGTCGCGAGTTCATCGCAGGGCTGACATATAGAGACAAACAACCATCCACACTCACATTCACACCTACGGGCAATTTAGAGTGACCAATTAACCTACCCCCAGTTTTGCATGTTTTTGGACTGTGGGAGGAAGCCAGAGTACCCGGAGAGAACCCAAGCAGGCACAGGGAGAACATGTAAACTCCGCACAGAACCTGTTCAAACAAAGTAAAATGTGTTTTCTTTTCCATACCTCAGCTCTAATTAAATAGCAATCATCCCTATATCACTGAGTGTCACTTATCACACCACCAGCTGCTCCATGCCTGCTTTGGCTACGATGTGTCTTTGGAGCACAGAGCATGCTTTGAAATTAAATGATCTGGAGGTTTTATCACTGTGAAAATTAGTGCGACCACTTTTACAGCCTGTACAAAACAAAGCAATAACACTGCATGCAAGATATAGTGCTTTGTCTGCAGTGGAAAACACCATACACAACAAATATGTCATAAAATTCTAATAAATCTTGCATGATCCCACTGTACCACAATGCCATTTTAGGTTTATGCAGCATGTCAATAAGTTGACTTTCGTCAAGTCAGTTTAACAAAATCGATAAATACTAATTTTACACAGAACATGCACTGAGAGTGTAGTTTTTAAAATCACAGTCGTCTTCCAACAAAAGAGATAAATGAAATGAATGTGAGATTAATAAATTATGAAAATGTGCATTACTACTGACATCTTGACTTTAATACTAGTTTCTGAACTATAATCTCAAGTTTCACATTTTCATCAATTTTTTAAAAAGAATATCAGAGTACACATACTGTATTGTACTGTATACCATACCTAGAAAAATTGCATGTCCTGGAGGAAATGCATGTGGATGCTGATTGCTGAAATAAAACTACTGGAAGCATTTGCTGAGTTGTAGAAGTGTGAAATGAAGAGCCAGAAAAGTCTAGAACTACATTGTTAGTTGAAATACAGGGACAATTGCAACATTTGACTGAACTGCAATATACTTAAGAAGTTAAAAGGTGAAATCCATTGTTAAAAAAGATAGAAGCTAAACTTTAATACTGACGAATTGAAAGATCAAAACAACTGCAAACTGAAAATAGTGCAGACAGTTTAGAGAGACAAAACAGGAGAGGAGACAAGGAAAAAGAACAGAGAAGTGATACAGAGAGAGAAATTGTGTATTTTATGTTATATAGAAGAGTTAATACATTAAAGAAATCCACTGGTCACAGCAGCATTTTATGGAGGAATAAATGGGGAAAATTTCTCAGAAAAAGATGAGTATTTCAGAAGGTATAAGGTCGAAATGAGAAAAATACAGAATGCTGACCATCAACATCCATACTGTTGTATTATTTGTATTGTTTACTTAAGTATTTAAATATAAATGAACCCATATTGATTATTGCTATGACAAAAACTAGAAATTTATCTGAACTTGGGGATTGATTATACAGTAAAAAGTGTCATGTTTCTAGCAGCATTCACCAATTATCTTAGCAAGTTTTCACCTTTGTATATGTCATACATTTCTTGTTTTAGAATGTTAACTATCTGTGGCAAACAGATAGACTAGAAGCGTTGGAAAACATTTACCTGGTGATTTTCCTGACAGATACGAAGCAGCTCTCTTTGTAAATTATAAATGATAATAATGATAATCTAACTGGAGCACTGCCTCCCCAGTACACTACACAATGCTCTAAGTACCGCTCAGGCTCTTCAAAAGTAACTGTTCCATATTAGAATTATTAATAAACCTACATAAACAAGCTGAATATTTTCACCTTCATCTAAATTGGTTTAGGTTACTAACACAAGTTTGACACTTGTAAATCAAAAATGAATCTGCATCATTCTCTTATTTGTTTAATTAGTTGTTTCTGGTTCAGTACTGGTATCTTTATGGTCAAGCAACTATTAGAAATGTATTAATTAATTTACCTCCAAATTATGTTCAAAGTGGCTGAGAGACCCAGGTGGGTTTCTGGAGTGCAGATCATCCAGATAGTCTCTGTATGACTTCTCCTCTTTCTTCAACAGGTTATCTCGTGTCATCTCATAATTCCAGGGCGGCCGTCGTGGGAAACCAAGACCTGATGGTGAATAATCAAGATTCAGTATGTCATGCAGTGACCCACTCTATTAACCTACTTTGTTCATCTGTTTGACCTATTTTGAAGCCATCATTTAAAATCACTGAAAAGCAACCAGACCTTTCTCTGAGGGGTAGATGTCATTGATGTTGACCTCTAGTTCTTTTTCTGAGACAGGCTGCAGCAACTTTTCCTGCGCCAACTTCTTCCTCCTCTCCACTTCTTCTTTACTCTCTTTCTCAAAGTGCAGTCGGAACCTGAGTAGAGGCATGAAGGTTGGGTGCAAAATGGCTATTTTAAAGATCTGTGTAGCACTGGGTTGTTTCATATATATAGGAAACTGAACATTTAGGTAATTGTCATAAGATTTAAATTGTAAAGTGTTAAACTTGAGCAAGATTTTCTAGACATTAATGAAACAAATGTTACGTGTTGGATGACATCATGCCAGAGATGTTTTCTATGGTAGAGCAAGTAGAGCAATTACAATATAAGCAATTTCAAATGAAATAAAGCAATTTAAACACAATGTTGACATATTACTCTAATTAATTTGAAAAGCTGCAACAGGCTACGCATTCAGGATACTGGTGGATATCAAAA
Source organism: Mola mola (assembly GCA_001698575.1). Lineage (NCBI taxonomy): Eukaryota > Metazoa > Chordata > Actinopteri > Tetraodontiformes > Molidae > Mola > Mola mola. The sequence continues at coordinate 1,664,138 of KV751362.1, forward strand.
AACAGAATGTCTGTATTTCAGTGAAATCACTGACACTGAAAGTGAATCAAAGTATAAGTTATGATATTAAAAACTCACCTGTTGAGGTCATATCTACCTTCTCTGCTGAAGGGTTGCTGATTTATCCTCCTAACATCAGTGGTCTCACTGTCTGAGGTGTCTGACTGGCGCTCTCCCCCTCGCTCCACACTGGCATTGCGGCTGCTGGGTCCAGAACCTGTGTCACCTGAAAGTCAAACACAATAAACTTTCATCAAGTCCAATATCAAGATTTATTGTTTTCACTCCCTGACTGTTATGAATATTGATATGCTTTCAATATATTCAGTGTAACCAAGTCCCAGTCCAGGTCCACTTCAGTCCAATCTGAAAATCTCAAAATCTCAAAATCTCAAAATCTCAAAATCTCAAAATCTCAAAATCTCAAAATCTCAAAATCTCAAAATCTCAAAATCTCAAAATCTCAAAATCTCAAAATCTTTGAGTCAATATCTGATTGTTGTGATGTGTTATTTTGAAATTGTTCTGTAGATGACCACGCACAATTTACGGCCTCTGCTTATTTTGGCACCCTGTCTTATATATAAGTTTTTATTGTCAAGTAGCTTTGCGTTTTTTAACACTTCTGCAAAAACCTGTAAGTAGGTTTGACACTATTAAAGCGGTACCGCAATTTTGTCACACTCCGTCAAGTTCGAAGGCAAGTTAATTTGCATCGCCCCGCTTGTTATTACATCTGTTAGCGAGCAGAAAACAGGGGTATTCACTTTATGAAGCAACAAAATACTGAAAAGCTTATTACACACACTGCACAGACACACAATTGTGCTCAACATATTTAGCTGCGGTGCATGACCCGTTAGCTAACTGCTAATGCTAGCATGGTAGCGTGAAGGCTAACGTTAATGTAGTAAGTTACCTCTCTTTCTCTCGCGTTTGACTTGTAGCTGTTTCTTCTTCTGCTTGTTGCTGAATGGCTTTTTTCGAGGCATATTTAAAAAATAAAAAATATATTTTATATAGCTATGTACTATTTGGTATTACCAGGTTGGCAACACAGCTTCCTCACTGAGGTTATTTACATGAGTGAAGTTTCTCGACTCCTACACTTTCCAGTGACGCCATATCCACTGCAGACCGCGGAGAACGGTGGGCGACACCACGTCTTGGTGTTCTTTGACTCTCCGAGTTTTGATTATTTGGCTTTAATTGATTTTCCTCTTATTTATATCTGATTCAGGCAAGAACACGACTTTACCTCGAGAGTCATTTTATGCATAAACCAAAATATATTGACTAAACTGATAGAACACCCCCTTATCTTTAATGGTACAGTCCACTTTTGTAAACACCTCATAATTTTGCACAATCCAGTAGAGCAGACATGCTATTAACAATAAATATACCTGGAAGCATGGTGTCATCGACAGCCACTTTACAGAATAAAAGCAAACACAGAAAAAACAGTTACTAAATAACCATGGATCATTATGGCTTGTCAGAAATCTAGACACTTTATCCATGACTCAAGGCTCAATTTAACAAATAATCAGTAAGTTGACCAAATTTACTAACAGTCCTAAATGAAAATCTCGTCAATAAAAACACTGAGAATGCGAGTGAGAGAAACATTTCACAGGGTTTATTGTAATATAAGATGGAAAAAAAAGTGTCAGTATGTTTATAAAGAATTATTATAAACATTGTCATCCTTTAAGTATAATAGTGGGAGAACATTTGGATAATGTTACTCCTCAGAAATAGACACAATACAATACAATTACATGAAATGCGAACCAGCTCATCACTTCCCTGGAGGTCATGTGAAGGCCTGCAAATGGCTCTACATAGGTTATATGATTACCACATCCTTTAAACACAAAATCACATTTTATAAA
>KV751362.1:1674157-1701936 GCA_001698575.1 Mola mola
AGAAGCGAAGAGAAAAAAAACAACAGCCCATCCTCACAGACTTCCGGCTATGAAGACGGGTGGAGAGGCGGCAGCACAGTCATGTAAATCTATCAAAAATTAGCAGCGACAGCTCGGGGAAGAGTGGCGCTTACCGATAACGGTGATTCTGTATCTCTCCCCGGAACTCTGGTCGGTTTGGCCAGCTTGGAAAACGTTCCAAATTTGTCCAGATTCCCGTAAAGCAGTTAAGTTTCTTCCACCTCTGTTCCTTTTTTTTTTTTTTTAGTTTTTTTTTTTTTCCTGGTGAGGCAGCTGCCTCGACGAGCTTCACTTCCCCCGGATAAGGTCGTCAGACAAAAGAAGAGTGCGTTGATGTCACTTCCTGTAATTGAAGGACAGTGAAGCTAAAAAATTATGGAATAAGAACATGTTCCCGGTCGTCAAGTTGGTATCCTTGCGGTAAAGACTGAGCCGTGAATCTACACGGGTCACAACCACATCTGTACGTGTCCTATTTGGGTTTACTTTGTTACATGTAAGATTCAATTTATGAGGGAAGCTAGTTAGTGAGATGCTTTCACTTGCTATCGGATGTTACAGCGCCAAACGTTATTCATTTTTAACTCATTCATTACTCAATTGTACACTTAATATACGTCCACTTAGTTTATCACACAAACGTAAAATGACTCATTTCCCTTATTCGCTTATTTGTCTTCATATTTACATGGATGGATTACATAAGAACGTGACTCAGGCCCAGAGGTCCACATAGGGCTGTACCCACTGGGAGCCCCAGCCAGGAGGGTCTGGAGCACCAGGACAGTTGAAAATCAAACATATAATGGGGCCCGTTGGCAGAGTCAATAAGACTAATTTACAACTGGATTGGGGTATGACTATATTGCCAAATAATGCCCTCTCGTGACTAGACCCTGATTATTTTAATTAGAGATTAATAGTTGGGGATTAACATGCAAACTGGGGGTTAGGTTAATTGGTCACTCTAAATTGCCCGTAGGTGTGAATGTGAGTGTGGATGGTTGTTTGTCTCTATATGTTGGCCCTGCGATGAACTGGCAACTTGTCCAGGGTGACCCCCGCCTTCGCCCGAAGATGCTGAGATAGGCTCCAGCCCCCCCAACCCCGCGACCCCTGACAGGGTAAGTGGTAGAAAATGGATGGATGGATGGATTAATAGTTTAAAATTATCTCCCCCCCAAAAATCAAAATGTGGCTTCTCAAGTATGTACATCTGCTGATGTTCATTCATATTTTGTGTATTGAACATTTGTTCTCAATATAAAAAAAAGACAATTTGAGTAATGGGAATTTTAGTTATTTCTTTGCAAAGACACCAAGCAAAATTTTCACTCCTAATCCACATTATAAAGTGGTGATAACAGTGTTAGAAACTACATTACAGTACTTGTGCATTCAAAATAAATTGAATGGCAAATTCCTTTTTTTGGAATTTCATTAAAAAATCATATATTTTATATTCATTTTATGAGAAGTGAAACATTTCACGCCTACTTTTAATAGTTTGAGATTAGTTATTAACTAGCTGTAGGTCAGAATTATCAAAATGAAAATAATAAAATGCTTTTAGTTTATATGAAATTAATGTAGAATTTAATAATTATTCACTTTATTAAGTAACTGATAAAATGTCATGATAAACCATTTTTCGATGCATAGTTTAATTTATTTATGACTGATGTATGGTAAAGAACATCTCCAATTTCCCACTGCAAATTTTTTGCACAAATCTGATGTTTAAATGTTGTTGTCTCGAAAGTTGATCAAAAGTATGAAAGCCTATGTCATTTTACCTTGTCTTTTGAAAATAAAATCCAAATTGTATGCTTATACATTGCCCACAAAAACTTGGTGATATTTAGCTGTAAGCATATGTACATCAGTTTTTTTCATAAAACACTGCTCCTCTTCACATTTTTGACACTTAATTTCCTAAATAAAATAGATAATTTTGTTTTTGTGACGTTATCATTTGTTTGTTTGTTTGTTTGTGATTTCCTTTACTAATGTCAGCTGATGTGCCAGTAACTTGAATTTTTTTTGTGAGGTGAATGAACTGTATGTACCGTGTAAAATCTTAATCAACCATGTCTGCCTTAATTAATATCACTTAAAACTGTAAATGTACAATTAGTTAAGTTTTTTAATGCAATGTTTCCACAGTCCACACGGTGTCGCTATAGAGGCGGTTATACTTGTTCAGCATAAACGTCAACATCCGGCGACACGTCTCCATAACAGACGACAACGCCAGACGACAGTTACATGTCTTTATACATCGGATCCTTCCACAGTTTTCAGTTGAAGGCGATGTTTTATCTCTGACAGTAATCGAGACTCATGTTCAGTTACGATCAAGATTTGGCGCTTTAGACAAATCCTGCGTTTCAAATGGGGGAGGTGAGGAAGCTGCAGAAGAAGTTGAGACAGATTGAAAATCTGGAAATAAAAATCAGTCTGACTCCAGAGGAAAGATTCAAGGTACAGAAACGCGTTATGTCTTATCTAACCGTGTGTAACCCGCGGCACTTCGGCAAATCCCGACTAGACTTCTCAGGTAGCTATGACAACAGGTCACTACCGCATTTTAGAATGTACTCAGACATAGATGGAATTTTAGATTGATTTAGTATCGACATCAGAGCAAATAATCATCTTCACCAAACTTCAGCACAGTAGTATCCGCCACAATTCACTAAAAAATATATATACGTAGTAATACATTGAATTGGGCACACAGTAACCAAGCTGGTTGAATTAAATCTTGCTTAAAATGAATGTATAACGTCAGGCTTCCTAAACTACTAGTAACACAGATAAAAATCATATCGAAGAAAAAAAAATGTGATCGAGTTAAATAAATGATAGTGATTGAATGAATGGGTTTTATATAAGGAATTTGGAAGTTCAGATGTTTCCACTTTGAACAAAGAGGATCAGAAAAATACTCTTTGTCTACAGTGGTATTATTTCTTTTAGTAAATTTAAACAAGGACAAATATGAATAAGGGGGGATCCCACAAATCTAAAGCTGAACATCATTTGGTCATAATGGTGAGGGTTACTGCTGTAATACATGTGATTCATTTCTGTGTATCTAAAAATTAAATTGTCTAATGCACTTTTCTGGGTAAAATGTGTAAAATACCTTGGATTAAATGAAATATATTATGAAAGTGCTGACAACCATACATCAAAAATATAGTAATAGATTGTAACACTAAAACAACTAGGACTAACTATACATCCCAGTTGATTGTCAGATCAGGCGCTGTTATAAATATTAAATGTTTAGAAATGATCTATTTTCATCTGGTCAACAGTGTAGAATATATTTATTTTAATTACCCTTAAATTAAATTGCTGCCTACACACTTGTGTGTAGCATAATGATATTATAAATCATTAGAAGTAGTTATTCTGCTGCTCAATAAGTATTTGATGGTGTTTGGCATGATACATTTAGATTATTATTACATTTAATTATTACCACTTTTAAACATAAAATATCAAAACACTCTCTGCCTCCTAATTGCCCACACCATGTCAAACCTCATGCCCCGAGTGTCTGTAAAAGGATTGTAGTCTCCAAGCCAAAGCTGAGATAACCGAGATGAGAGCACTATTACATCATCAGGAGGTATTTTATCAGATTTAACAAAGCTCCACAGGAGCCACAAGTGTTACATAAGTGTTTTTGCTATTAAAAAAGTGGACCTCTTATGTTTAAAACTGACAAAGTGCTCCTGGCAAGTGTTAACACAAGAAAGAGCCACTTAAAGTCTAGCAGACACACACTGCCAAATTCATTCAGTGGTGCGCGTTTGATAACTCGCAGTCAGAGAGGAGTATGGCATTTGTTGCCAGTTGCAGTGTAATAAATCACGGCAGGCCGAGTGTGCTGGTTGTGCATATAAACAACTTGAGGATTTAGCATCTTGGTTTACAACCAATCTCGTGCCTTCTTCTCTCAGATCTCCAGAAAGGCGGAGCTGCGTTCCAGATTGGCTGAGCTTCAGCTGCAGCTTTCTTGCCCGCAGCAAACTCTAGGGATTGTGGGAGACGAAAAAACGGAGAAGATGAAAAGACAAGTGTAAGGAAGTGAGGGAGAGGTATCAGCAAAGGGGGGCAAGATGGAAAGAAGCGTAATTCTTCAAAAGCAACAACATTCACTTTGAAGCCTTTGATCTTTTTGTATGTCTATCCGTACACAGCACTGGAGGTCAAATAGTGTCACACTTGAAGAAAATGGGATCTTTCTCTTATACATAATATGTCATGTAAACATCATTCATGGATGTCATCAACTCTAGTGATGCCCTCCAGCAATTTGTGCAGATCGCTTGATCCACAAAGTGTGGATATTAACATCATGTTGAATGGCACACACATTCTTTCTAAACCACAGACTAAGAGCTCATAGTTAAGCAGCACTGTTTTTATTTGGATGGGACTCGTAGATGTCCTACAGGTATGCTCCCTGACACAAAGGATGCCATGTGCATTTTGCATCCTGATTATTTATTCAGCTCTTTCTTTCTGCACTGGCACAGGGAAGATACCCCTGACGCTGTTCCATCACAAACCCCTCCAGCCTCCAAGATTCTTAAGGGAGAGGAGGTGTCCAAGTCGCGAGCCACGCCAGTGTTGACTGCCAGGCAGAGGGAGAGAGGAGGGGGCGCAGAGACGGGCAGACTGCAGGAAAGGACAGAGCCGACCAGCTTGTCAGATCACTGTCGAGACTCGGACAATGAGCAGCAGCTGCGACAGGAAGGTGGGATGATTGAGAAGGGTGGCAAAAAGATTATTACAGCTCATCAGTCAAAAAGTCAAAATTGCAAAGCACTACCCAAATTTACTATTAAAATTTAAAACTCGATTATGCATGTATGCCCAGAGGAGTCTGAACAAGCTCATGTGTCTGCCTGTTTTAAAACCAACTGCTTTGTCTTCCCTGAAGACAGGGCCAATGCTTTGCATCCTTGGAGCTAAATTAGCTCCAGGATTTGGTTTGGCAGACTAATCCATACTAGAGAACTGTGTAGATTAACAAACTGGGGTGCTCATGAGGCAACACTGCTGATTGCACAAATTATTTCTTTTACAGAAGCTGAATTTACATCCCTCAGATCATCTTGGGAGAAGGCAAAGTTTCGCCTGAGGCTGCTGGAGGGTCACAATGACATTGTCACCTGTGTGGTTGCTGTTGACAAAGTGGTGGTTTCTGGAAGGTAATGCAAGAAAGAAGTCCCCAATTTGCATGAGTGAACATTTCACCCAATTGGTCACCCAATATCTTTCCACTCTCTCCCTCACTGACATGGATTTGTTTCTCTGCCTCCCCCCTGATCGCTCAATGCAAGCCTCTTGAGATTCATGTGGAATGCTTTTTAACTCTGCTTGTTTTCATCCATGTTCTCTCACTCACTGTAACTCAGTTTTTGCTTCTTGCGTCCTCTCTTTTTCCACTCTTCCTCCAATTAGCCGAGATACGACGGTGAAGGTTTGGCATGTTCCCACAGCAGCAGAGCACAAGAACCTGGGGGGTCACACCAGTGGGGTCACCTGTCTGTCTGCACCTCCCCCTGAGTATTGCAAGAAGTTGGGTAAGGACACGCCCACATCCTTGGTATGGGCCATGTACCGCTGAGTAATGCCTGAGTCCTGAGGTCTGGTAATTATAGGAGCAGTTCATCTGATATTTCCCCAGTTTCCCCAGTTGAGATATAACTTCAGCAGACACTTTTGAGAATTCACTGTCTGTCTGAGGTGGGCAGCCTTCCATCATTTGACCTCCACCAGCCTCTCCGACTGTCTTCCCACACTCCCTCCCGATCTTCATCCTCAACTTAAAATACCAAGTTTAGAAGAGGATCTCAAATGAACTACAATCACACTGTGTTCATCTGCTAATTTTATTTTTTTGAAAAATTCTCTGTTCTTCCTGTGTTTCTTGTGACCGCTCTCTTCTTTTCATTTTGTACATCATCACTCATTTACAGCTTTCGCCCAGCTTAATTTTTTTGTCCTCTGCGCTCTCTCGTGAACCCTCTTAATTCTTCCTCCTCTTCCCCCCCGTCCTCTCCTTCTCTTCTGTGTGTGTTTGCCTTCTCACCAGCCTGGTCGCTGTCTTTGTCCGACAAAGAGAGGTTTATTTTGAGTGGCTCAGCAGACTGCTATGTGAAGATCTGGGCACTGGGCATTGGTACGCTTAACAACACAAGCATACACAGACACACACATATAAATATACTGTATATATTAACGTAGACAGAGCCTTGGGGCGCTGTCTGAGGAATGTGTGTGCGTGTGTCTTTGCATCGTAATCAATGTTTTCCTGTTTAACTTCGTGAGGTGGACTGTGTGCCGTCAGTTAGATTGGTATTTTCCTGTTACCTCCAGGGCAGTGTGTTAAATCTATCTACACCTTCAATGCTGTGACTGCGCTCTGTTTTGTGCCAGAGGGAGATGGCTACATCATCACTGGGTCAGGTGTGTTTTTGTGGAGAGAGCATGCACATGTCAAAAAAAGAACTAGTGACACAGTCAATAATTGGCGTCCGATGTTTTTTTTACCTTATATTTGTATCTACCTCTGTACATTGTGTATTTTGGGCCTGTACATGCATGAATACAGCTGTGTGTATGTGCCTAATTTAGATTCTCTCACAGTGGCATAATCTGACAGCGAGTTAGAAAAGTGTAGCATGGGGTTAACGGGCCAAATCAGAGAGAGGGAAGCACACAGTATAAGCAGTCAGGCTCAGGTTGTTCGACCATGACCAGCGTTAATGACTGCCAGACGCCTGCCGGTGTGTGTTAACCTCACGTTCTGTCACCTTTTCAGATGGGGGGAAAGTTCAGGCCTGGAGCTGGCACACTTTCGAAAACTGTCAGTCAATCAACGCGCACGAGGAAGCAGTGACCTCCCTCAAGGTGGGTAGGTCATTTGTCTGCTGGCATGCAGTCCATGCTGAAGGTGCTCAAGCTTTAAGTTCTGCCTGTTTGTCTGACTGCAATGGCTGACATAAAAACACACCAACCTTTCTTTTTCTGTCAAATTGTCTAAAATAGTTGAATTCATTTGTGAAAAAGCCTTTCCAGAGGAAATCAAATAACTCTTGATGCTCTTATCACACGTTTCATTGCTTTCAAATATAAAAAGCAAAGATGTTTCGTGACATGCAAGCTGTGGAGCTTGGCCAATTTTAGAGAGCATACCGTTCATATGTTGAAATATTAAAATCCAAAACTGTGTCTGCACATTCTTTTCAATTTGCAATCATCAAACCATGCCTCATTGTCATGCTCATTGTTGTTTATCATGCAAAGTGCTCAATTTATTCATACCCAATAAGAGCTGAACGTGTGTACATTTTTAAATGGTGTACACAAACATATGCACACACTCTCCAGTCTTCTGTGTATCTTTCTCTCATTTGCACACACGCAGACACACAGACAGTCAGCGGGTAAAGATGCAGATCACCATGACAACCATGCCTCCTGTGCCCTCCACAGTCTCAGGGTCCGCTGGTGTTTAGCGGCTCCGCTGAAGGAGGGGTGTGTGTGTGGGAGAACCTGTGTTCAGATCGAGACCCTCTGAGGCTGCTGCAGCACTGGAGCTCCCAGGTGACAGGCTGCGGAGGGGGGCCAGACGGACACCTCATGCTCAGTCCGCGGGGAGACCGAGTGTTCCTGGCAGACGGTCGGGCCTGGCTCCGGATCCTGCACTGGAGGACCGGTGAGCTCTGGAATGGGATGGACAGCGTGTGTGTCAGGGACGGATTGGAAAAAAGGGAGGTGGATGTAGGAGCATTTGCATAATCCTTCCACCGAACATCTGTCCAATTATCACAGGAATGATGTCCAGGCTGACCAATCACAGCAGCACCACTGGGGTAACAGACTGTGCTCACCAGACAGGAGGTCTCTTAATTGGCTCCTGCTACGATGTGGCGGATGGAGAGAGCTCGCTAAACTGTGAGTCGCAGAAGTTACCCGCTGCGCTCTGAGAAGGTGAATGCAAGACGGCACCACTGACATCTGTCCCCTGTACCTCCCCCTAGTATTTTCTCTGCCTCAATGTCGCTACCTGGCCTCTCTGACTTGGCCTGATGCTCCCAGAATCCTCTGCTTTGCAGCGTGGACCACAGGGAGCGGAGACCACCGGTGGGTCACTGGAGGTCACAACCTCATCGTATGGGAGCAGCTCCCCAGTCTTGGGAAGCAGAGGTGGGCGCAGTGCATATCAGCACCTCTCAGCTAAAAAGTTTTATAGTCTAGGAACTCTTTAATTATGTTTCTTATTTGCATACTTCAGCCAAGGTCATTTGCATAGATAATTCTAAAGCTGTACTGGGATTCATAAGATGTTAGTTGATTTAATATTGACACACACCTCTGCTTGGTCTATGTGACGAATGTGACAGAGGTGACGTCACAGTGAAGAGAAATAGTCGTTTGGAGTCCTGCTTGCTGGAGTCAGAGGGAGACACAGAGGATGATGAGGACACAGATGGTACACACACACACACACACAGGATTTCACACACTTTCTTGTCTAATTTACTGACAAATGTGCTGAATGAATATCCATGGAAGTGAAGATTTAACTTAATTTTAGACTATGCGCATCATGACGAATCCTTACGATCTCTTTATTAAATTTAGATCGTGACGATGATGATAGCGACAACGATGAGGGAAGAGACAGGCGGTGTGACGATGCAGAGAGCGGCGGGTCCAGCTCAGGGTGGCGCTGCATTCTCCAGTGATTGCTGGTTTCTCTCGCACGGAGAACTCGACAGCCCGAAGCCATATGAAGAGGAAATGAGAGGGAGGGAGCACAGTGAAAGCGAAGGAGGGTGTAGGGGAGTGAAGTGTGACAGACTGTCAGCGTCAGAGGGGCAGCATATGGATTGAGAAAGTGAACATGAGAGAGGCCAGCAGATTGTTTTCAATGTAAATATTTTTTCCACATGAAATAAAGCTGTCACACTGTGACTCTCACCTCCAAAGTTGCATGTGTTGTTGTCTTTTCATGCTAATCTTATCATGCTGCGTTTACATACAACAGCTCTGCGCTGCCAGCACAGCCTGTGCAATTGAATATAAATTAAATTTTATTCCAACTTTTATTCCAGCAGCCTGTTCAATGAGATCATTAACGTTGCCTTCTGTATCATTTCATGTTTGCCTTGTCAAATTCATCCCTTTGCCACTGCATCTATTTAATTGAACCTGTTTTAAAAAAAGCACACAATTAGCATTTAAATCTCTTTTCCTACACTCTTGTGCCCCCCTACATTGCTTGCTCTCTCTCCCCTCTCTTACTCTAGCAGACAGTCGCTACGGCAACCGATGCTGCTTTTTTTTTTTCTCTCTCTCTCTCTCTCTCTCTCTCTCTCTCTCTCTCTCTCTCTCTTGGTCTCTGTGTCTACCCCTTTCTCTCTGTCTCCCTCTCTCATTCCCTTTCTCCGCTGCCAGAGGTAGGAATGATGACTGATATATGTTGGTGTGTGTGTGTGCGTTTGTGTCTGTCTCCTGGCATGCTTTTGCATGTCTTTGAGTCACATTTGTGTGGCATTTAGACAGCAGCTGCAGATAGGAAGTTATCGCTCTTGCTCAAAGTGCCATATAGAGTGTTGGCACCGTGCATGACACCTCTAATGGTGATTAATGTGCTATGCTCAGGTGTGTGCACTGTAAATGTGTTTGGATGAGAGACGATGAGTGTGCAATTGGAGCTGATCTTGACCGCAGATGTGGAGTCTGTGCAGAAATGTGGCTTATGATTGAATCAGATTTAAACGGTCAGGGGAGTCTGTGATTCTCTTTTTCTTCTTCTTCAGAAAAGTGACAGTTGGCTCACTGACTCTCTTGTGTCTTTGTTTACATGTTGTTTTTCTAATGTGGAAACAAAAAAAGGAGAAAGCCGGACTCTCCCCTTTCTCTCCCTCTCCCTTTTGTCCCTCTGTCCTTTCTTGCACAGAGATGATCGAAGGAGCGGAGCCTCAGTGAACTGAGTGAAGCGATGGAGAGATGGTAAGATGGATAGTATCAGAGATGAAAGAGAAATGTGTGGCGTGCAGATGCTTAGAATGTCATTCTGTGATGGCTGGCAGGGGAATCGATGTCTGAGCTGATGAGGTTGTGCAGGGTACCTGTAGACAATACATTTTCTTAGATAACTTCTCTTTGTCACTGCATCACGTCTCATTCTTTCCCCATCAATTCTCCTCCAGCTTCATCTCTCCTGTTGCACGACTGACTGCCCCCTGCTGCCTCATTTCCCTCCTCCTGATTGCTCTGGCCACACAGCCCTCCACCTGCAACCATGACGACAGAGAGGACGAGGAGCAGGTGGATGCCTTGTCGGTCCAGTTGTCGGTCACGGCCCAGGTCACGCCCACCCCCCTGTGGGCGGTGGTCTGGGGTCCCACGCAGCCTCTGGAGGATGAGACCTACCACTTCCTCTCCAGTCAGGATCCTGACCACCTGCACCAGCATGGGAGCCAGCAAGAGGCCACCATGTCCGAAGACTGGCTTTATCCTGACCCAAGTCTGCAGCCCCGTCAGGAGGCACCACTGGAGTCAAGGGAGGGAGTGGAGAATGGAGGGACAGAGGCGGAGGAGACAGAGCCCGAGGAAGGTGGGCAGGAGGTCCACATGAAGGATTTTTAAAACAAATGCGGCCACAAGCCACAGTCCATATGAACACACACACATGCCACAAGTCCTCCAGGGAATTAGTTGTCACTGGGGTGATGGGTAACACTGTGCTGTGTGCAGCCAGCTGTGTCTGTGCCTAATAAAGTTCTCATCACTCAGGGAGGAATTGGCTGCTGTCGAATTGCAAGATACAGAGAAGATGTCACCAGATTAATGTTGTAGTTGTAGTGTTGCACATCCAGTTTCATGTCTTCTTTCCTTCTGGATAAAGTTATACATGGTCAAGGTGTGAGTTAAGTAACTGCATGAGCATGTGTGTGTGTATGTGTGTTACAGTGGACCCTCAGTTCTACGTCACCGTGACCATCTCCTCGCTGCTCATCTTGATGGCAATCGTCATTACAGCCAAACTCTGGTAGGAACTTAAACTGTCTTGTGTGAGTGTGTTTGTGCGTGAAGGATGAGCGAACTTCCTGTGTATGACGTAAACACCTGTTTGGCCGCAAGAGGTGTTTTCAATAATAGTAGTGGACCATTATGAGAATTATTCCTAAACAAGAACAGAAACTATTTTCAGAATTCAAGATAATCTTGTCAATGACTGGAGGATTTACTTATTTAGTATTTCTAAAGCATCTTTAGCAGACTTGTCACCATAGACCGTGCACAGCATAGTTGTCAGAGGTAAAAACTGGGAACTGCTGATTAGTTAGCGCTGGGTGTAAGTGTTAAATGATAATATAGTATAGAGTATTCTGGGTTTTAAAACTTGTGCCTATAGAGAGTCTGTAATTTGCTGTTTTGTATTGAAAATCTTAGCATCTCTTTTTTTACTCAATGATGAATATAGATGAAAATGTATGGACTGGGCCAGATGTGTTGAGATTAATGAACAGACCAGATGTTTGGGGTTTTAGCGAAGATGAGACCTTGGTGACTGCATATGTAACCAAATTCGTTTTGGCCTTTTGGTCTCATCTTTTCCCTGTGTTGTTCACATTTACATCATGTCTTTGTTATTGTTCTGGAAAGTGAGAGCTGAGTAATTGAATACCTGTGACTTCATTAACAACACTTGCGTTGCTGAAAGCCACAGTCGGCACAGATGTATCATTTAGTGCTATTAGAATTGCAATGATTGAACACTCTCTGGAGCCATTAGAATGGGACAGGGCGGCAACAACAGATCAGCCCTATAGGTCTGAGCAATAACATGGCTTCACCAGTGTCGATGAGCTTTAACAGCCCCAGGCCATTAAACCTCTCCGAGTGTGTAAACACAAGTTGGGGTTCGGCACTGTGTATGTTATGTTTTCAGGCATCCAAGAAAGTGCTAGCAGCAAACATGGCCATTAGTTGGAAATGGCGAGTAATCTATGTGATGTATTGGAGCACTTCCTCGCTTTGCTGATCAAACCAATAACACCTAGTTTTTTTGACCACTGGGATGTTTCTTGCCTCTTTTCCTGCGTTTCATGCTCTTCTCTCTTCTCCATTTTTTGGTCAATCTCATTTTTTCTCCTCTCTCATTCATTCTTTTACCCTCCTCCTCCTTGCTGTAATTCTCCTATCTGCCCATCTTACCAACATTCTGTTGTATCACAACTTTTCATTTCATTCCACAAGTCTGCATAATGTGCTCTCCTTCATACCCCATTTTCATGCTCTCTCTCTAACCCTTCCTCTCTTGTCACTCTTGATCCTCCTTCGCCTTCCAGTTCTGTTTTTGCTCCTTTATATGAATACCTGTGCTCCCTCTTCTTCTTTCGGTTTCTTTCGCTTACCTCCAGTTATTGCCATTGCCTAGCTCTAACACAGCCTGTCTTTGCACAGCTAGTACTGCTCTTATCTCCCTCACCAGTCTCCTATCTCTCCCAGCACTGCCGGGCCGGCTGCAGATCCACAGATAATCCTCCAGCTTGCTGTGAGCTGATACACGATAAACCCTGTTTTCTCTCTGTTCCTGAGATCGGCCTTGGCTGTTGTTTGGATAGTTTACTTCACCGGCCCCTGACACAAAACCCGTGCTGCTAGTGGCTCCAAAGTGGCCTTACAAATGTGAGATTTGCAGGGATTCAGAGTGAGATATGGCAGCAGCCCCTCTCTATAGACTGGCTCAGGCTTCGGTGTCATAAATGTGTAAATAACACCATGTGTTAGATGGAGAAAGTGCCGCGGAATGAACGGGAGGGGTGTACAGATGGACTGAAATGATAGCCTATAGTGGAAATTGGCCACTGTCCAGTTCATTATGACTATCGAAGATGAGCATATGTGCCTATGTGCTTAGAGATTTTCCCAGCTCTAAAAACGTCAGTGTGGCTAATGTTGTCAAGTGTGACGGTGTTTGTGTGCAACTGTGGCGTGCACATGTGGGGAGAGAGAGGAGTCAGCTGGAAGAGGGCAGGTGTTAGTGAGGGAACATGAGGGCGCAAGAAGGCTTTTATGGGTGCGAGAACAGCTTTGCTGCCACACACACAAGCTTCAAGTATTATTGAGGGCCTCAACCTGTGACTCTCGGCTGCGTCTTTACCTTAACAGGCTGTCTTTGCTGAAGTAATCGCTTCGCTCCTTCTGCCAATATCTTTTGCCTTTTTGCATCCTTTCCATCTCCCACCCTCTTCTGACTCTCCCCCTGCCCATCACACAGTGCCTGTCTCCTTCCCCATTGCTCGCTCTGCCTCCCTCTCCCCCCTGACAGTGTTTTAATGAGTCCAATGAGTGCACTAATTCTCTCCCACAGTGGCAGTGTAATATGTTCGCTGAGCTTAAATGGGCCGATGGTTCATGATGCACTCTGACTTTGTTTCTCTGTATCTCCCCCCGTCTTTTCTCATATTCCGCTACTTTTTGCAAATCTGTTTCTCTATTCTTTTATTTTCTGCTCTCTCTCACCCCCTCTTGTCAACTTACTCCAACTTTTTTTGTCTTTTCTTCTGTTTCTATTCTATCCCTCTCCTCGTCTTTTTTCTTTTTCCTTTCGTTTTCCTCTCTTTCCACGTGTCTCCCCCAATTTTTGCCTCCCTCCATCTCCATCCATCTCTGCTGCTGTCCTTCTCTTGCAGTTACGATCGCAGCTGTTCCCAGCATCCGCCCCCTCTCTCCCGTGGTGGGCCCCCCCCCCTCTCCCTTACACTCCCTCGTTCCCTTGCTTCAGAGGACAGCCGGCAGACGTTGCACAGCACCTCTTCCTCCTTCACTGACAGGGAGAGGTAATGTGTCGCCCTGCCAGCTTTGCACAGTCTGTGTGTTTGTGTGAAGTCCATGAGTCTGATGTGCATGTGCGAGCCTCTGTGCACCCCTGGATTCGGGTTTGCCTCATTGTGTGAGTGTGTGGATCACCTTTGAAAACCTCTTTTGTGTGCATTGGAAGGATGTACACGGAACATAATTGGGCTGTACTGCTATTCTCTGAGGAGTATGCTGTTGTAAGATGTATCAATGTTTTTCACTCCCTCTCCAGATGAGTCATTGTGGACCGGAATAAAGGCATGGTCCATGAAATGATGCTTTTATTTTAGGGTATTTAAAGTTAATCTTAACCAGGATAATTATACTCCTCTGGTCCCTTTCACTCCCCCACCCCCCATCCTATCACTGCCTTCTTAGTCCCCTGTGCTGCACTTTCCATTTGCCTGTACACCGCTTTCCCAGCTTCAGGCCTGTCGTCACATCTCTTTTTCTCTCTTTCCTCCCATCATCTGGACTCCCAAGCTTCCCACAAGCCCCCTCTCCTCAACCCTTTTATGCCCTCTTTCCTGTTATCACACTCTTCTTCTTCTTCTCTGTGTCTCTTGCTGTGTCAGGATCCCAGTTGTGAACCTCTGAAGTGACTGATTTCCATGTGGTAAACATTTCTGCGGGGCCTGAGGAGGAACATCAAAATGACCAGAGGGTGTGCCCACAGCGCCGTTTTATTTTCTCTGAAACTGTGAAATGAATTCAGGGATCCCAGGTATCCAGCCATCACAAAACTCCTCGACTCCCCTGAGGTCTAAAAAAAAAACCTAAACTCCTCCCCCTGCTGTTCCCTCCTTACTTCCATTCTTCTTCTGTGCTCAGTAAACTTCCTTTATGTGGCTCTGCGTCACTGTAGCCTCCTCTGTTTTTCATCCCTTGTTTGGCCCCAAGCTCTGCTAAGCTACCCAACCACTCTGCACATCAACCTGCCATGACTAATTCACAAGCAAGCACAGTTAAACAGCCATGCAACATCCCATTACCCCTGAGATGGCCTACCTGTGCCTCCTAAACTGTTTCCAGTGATTCAGCTGCACACGTGAAGCTCAGTGTACAGTGTTTGTTCCAATCCACCTGAGCAGACTGCTGGCTAATGAAGTGACCCCTCCGTTCACTTCAATTTAGCAGGCTCGTATCAGGTTTATAAATGGTTAAAATGTCATTCTAAGCATCTCCAAACACTGAATGGAGTATTTCACAAAGCTGTTTGGCACAGCTGCAGCCAACAGGCAATGTGTTTAACATGTCACGCTCCAAAAAGTGCTGTTTATTCTCCGCTTTCAATGCCTGAAATGGAAATAGTGAGGCTCTTTTTCCCCTCTATACTGGTAGAGGGCTCTGGTCTGTTTCATTTTTTCTTCACGATTTGTTCTCTTAATTATCTGGCTTATGTCCACTTCTTTGTCAAGCTTTTATGAGCGGCCATTGTTTCCTGCTGGATGGTGAGGACATGTGTTAAGCACAGAGCACTTCCAGTGGCTGAGATAAAATTTTCAAAACAGGGATGGATAGAGGAGGCATCCCTGTTAAAAATCGATTATTCCCAAAGGGTTCGGACAGCACACAAGAAAGACAGACTTATGTTGTCATGTAAGTGAGCAGCTGTGAGTTTTACGCATGATCAAAGAGATGATGTTGCCACAACAGCGTTGGTACCAGCTGACAGCCAAGTATCTCATTCTGAAGAACAAAAACCACCATAATTTCCCCTTGTATCATTATCAAGTATATCAGCTGTCTAGGGCGCGCCAAAGGAAAATAGCACTTCAAGGAGAATTGTTCATGTATTGCCAATGAAATCTGCATGTGTACAGTGAGAAAGCCTGTGAGAGTTGCTTTAAATCTTTTATTTATAAATGTCTATTTTATCTATTGGTGAATGATATCTTACAGAACCTTTTGATGCCAGCTTGTGTTTGGCAACTTTTATAAGCACCTTTGAGACATGAAGCTCAGACATGCACACATTTCCAATTTAGGCATAGTGCTGGTGACATCGTATGTGGCTCATGCAATTCTCCAGATACCCAGTCTTGTGATTTTTCGTAGCCTTTCTGTAGAAATGTGGTCTTTCTGTACCAAGGAAGTAAAATAAAGACTCAACAATGGCGTTTTAGCTCTGTGTGAATCTGTTTATTTCTGTGCAGGCTGAATGAATTCCCCCCTAGGAGCTGTGTGATCTGCACCGCTTTATGGGAATGACACAAGCTTACACTGAATTTTAATAGCTACCCCTGTATTCTTATCTTTTTCTCCCTCAAGTGAACATTTAGTCCACTGCCTTGCATTGATTTTGAACCGCAGGCTTGGCATTAAATAGTCCTCCATGTGCCAATCATCTTTTCACCATTGAGGAGCCGCTGAAAAAGGAATAATAAGGCTGCTGCTTGCGTGTGAAGCTTTTCCTTATCTCCTCACCTCATATGGATTCCTCTGCTTCTGAAAGATTAACCGGATGCTAAGCAAGAATTTCCTCTGTACAGTTTTTCAAACAAATGTCAATAAAATCAATGCGTGTGAATTGAAAAATGCCACCCAAGTGTATTGAAATTCTCCTGTCTGCTGCACATCCAGGGTTTCCATCTCCTCTGGGCACTTTATTGATCACTGATAGATGTTGTTCCATTCGGAAGTTTTAATGACTGACTAGTTATGAGCATAGGCTGCAGCAAGCTGTAACCACAAGACAAAAAACAAATGTTAGGTGTAAACTCGAGTCGTTACCCACATTCTCTCACCTATGGACACACACGGCTGAACTGCCAGCTTCTCTCATGTCCACATATGCCAGCTAACCCCTTTCTCACAAACAGTGTGGGAGGCATACAGCTGTTAGATTTCACGGCTCCAGACTGCTTTAAAAACAAAACGATCAGGCTCACTCACACCTACTGAAATTAAAGCCACTATTTATAGAGGTGAGAGGGATGTTGAAGAGAGAGGATAGAGAAAGATGTAGGTTTCAACAAAACAGCATCATAATTTCCCACTCTGCTGCTGCTGGTTAGCTAATTGCTGCCATTAATGTCATGCAGGATGGCGAGAGAAATTTACAACCAGAAGAGTGGGAGACGGACAGGGCCAGCATGATGGCGGCAATTTTGACTGTGGTCTTCCAAGAGAGGGAGGCAGGCAATTTCAACAATCAATTTTTTTTACATTAAAATTGAAGCTTTGGACTAAACATATGAAATATGAATGCACTTGGTGTGTGTCTGTGACTGTGCTGGTTGTGCACAGGAGAAGCCTCAGCTCTATAATACATTAGTTTCTTTGGGACATGCCCTAATTAAAGCTTGACCTCCTAACGGGTACCCCCCTTCTGCGAGTTAACATTTAGCTGTGCACCCTCCAGAGATGCACTTTTATGTGCATTTAATAGAGGAATTGATGGTGACATTAATAAGACACTCAGGATAAGTAGGGGTTGTTTTATTTCCTTGACATGTTATATTCAGATTTTATACAAGCCTCAACACAGAAGAGAGACAAAGAAAAAAAAAAGGAACATAGAATGTATCTAAACCCAATGAAAAGTACACATGTTGGCGTCACATACACTGATCCTGTTTCTGGTCAAAGGCAACTGACTATTCTGTTCAATGAGATACAAGCGCTCCGTGTGTGTGTGTGTGTGTATACAGATAGTCCACTTGTTAGGCTATTAACAACTGCACATGAGGATGTTTCGTGTCATCCATCAGCCAGGGTGAGTTTCTAAATCAGTCACTGTGAGATTGGCTAACAAGGAAAGTTCCCACGAAGCTCCCAAGTTTGATTGTGGCGTGTGTGTGACAAGGGTGTCCAAAAACATTGGTCACATTGTTTAACGTATCCGTTATGTCCTTTAACCGATGAGCGTGTCCATCAGTGCCACTGTCTCCATGTGTCAGTCTCTTGTCTTCAGTTGGACTTGGACCAGATCTTCCCACTGCCCCGCAGCCTGAGAGGGAAACAGCAAGAAAATTGGATTTTTCAATTTATTCTCCCCTTGCATTACAAAAGCAGTGTCTTTGTGTTAAAATGTTTAACATCAATGTTTAGTATTTTTGCACTGAAATTGGTCTCAGTGGATTTTGTATTTGTGCATATTAAAAAACACTGTGCAAGAAGAACCTGTTTCTAATTATAACCACAGCACAATCAGTCCTATTCTTTAAATAGCAATAGAAAGAAATGGTGTCAAATCTCATTTTAATTTGAGGATTGAGGTTAAGCTATCATTCATTTGGATTTTAAAATATTAAATGGCTGTTCTTTTGAACAAAGTGAAGTACTGAGTGATGAAAATTACAGGCTCTGTTCCTTCATCATAATGTGAGAGGCAGCCAGGAAATAATTACTGCTTTCAGTTTGTCAGTGACAACATAAACAGCACATGAGCTAAGCATCTCCTCTGATCACTGTAGGGGGAAACAGTTCTTTCTGCTGGTGAACATGTGGGGGCATTTGTATATTAAGTGACATTTTACAATCCAGGACAGATGTGAAATTGGCCATTGGTAACTGGGATGGGTAGAGGGAGAATAGAAAGAGCCCCTGAAAGCAGGTTGAGAACACCGCTGCAAAACAATGATGTGCATCTGATAATGAAGCTATTTCATGTGGAAGCATGCACAAGCTCAGACACAAACAAACCACTTTTGAGTATCAGCTGGCTTTCTAAAGTTTATTGAAGAAAATGGAAACATAGCAGGTTCGCTGTTGAATTAACTTTGCATTCCCGAAGAACACTTCAATTTAGTGTTTGAAGTAGAGTCTTTAGAGTGCTGTGGTTATTACTAGGTAAATTCGAATTTAGAAGGCACTTTTGAAAAACAAATCTTACAAAATGCTTTACAGAAAAGAAGCAGAAATAGCAATAAAAGATACTTAATGGGAAGAAAAATCTCGACAAACAGCTTTTTTACTCCAATTTTGTGACCTGCTGTGGCTTTTTAAAATAAAGAAACCCACCATAAGTTTACATAGACATTGCATTCATTTTTCTAAAGCACGGCCAAAATTGTTCATCTTGAATGGACACACGAATTCAAATTCACGTTTGGCCATTCCAGATGCTCAGACAATTTCATTCATTCAGGCAATATTTGGCAGACTGGAGCCACATTATTGCAATAAATACAAAAGGTGAAGTAACAGTACTCACCCTTTCACCTTTGAACTTTTTTTGCCTGGTTGTCGTGGTTCCTGAGAGGAGGCAGGGTCTCGTGGCTCTGCAGGCTGGTCTGCATCCTGATTAGAGGCGGCTCCAGCAGGGGCGGGACCGGATGACGGCGAGGCGGCACTGGCCTTTAAAGTTTTCTGTAGGTTGGAGACCTGAGCAAAAATGAAGAAGGAAGAGCCTAAGTGAGCAGAGGTTAATGATAGAAAAAAAAAAAGCTTAAAGCTGCAAGCATAAAAACGGAGATGCTTAAGATGGAAGAATCACATACGGGTTTTTTTGGAGGAGTGGAAATAATGACTACAGGCCTAGAAGGGCTGAGAGACTGACCTCTGTTTCAACTTGGACTTTGACCTTTAACTGGCTCTCTCTGTATTGGTTTGCCCTCGAGACCTGCTCCTCAATACCACATAGCACTGCCTCGCATCCCGTACACCTGAAAGAGAAAAGGTAAGCATGGAGGGAAAAACAAAGTCCACTGTTAAGAGCTACGAAAACCGATAATTGAATCGTAAATCTAAAGTTTGTGCGCAGAAACACAGAGGTGATACTGACCACTCCTGCAGCGTATTGATTATATTTGGAAGCTCGTTGGGGCCCAGGTCACGACCCACACTACAGTCCACCTCCACCTGCTGGTTCCTCTGGTCTAGCTTGCCCTGGATGATGTCACAGTAAACGGCCTCTATCAGCAGGTCTTCTAGCTCCCGCACATTCTTCAGCTCCAGCTGTTGCAGAAGCAGTGAGTATGGCAGGCACTGAGGGAGAAAAAAATGCAACACATCTCCTTATTCCCTTCTTTTTTTAACCAAAATATGCAGGCAGATAATTTGAGTCTACTTTGAACAGTTTGACGGACAATGACAAAAACATGTTTCTGGGAAATTGCTGATTTGTCTAAATGTCACTGTCATAGGAAGATGAGAGTGTGGACATTTAAACAATCCTCCACTGGGCAATTAGAGAGTTCAAGCCTGCATACAGGTAATACAGTGACATATTCAAGGGGGGTGGGGGGTGTGAAAGGCGCAATGGTACTTGGAAATCGGAAAAAAAAGAGAGACAGAGCTAGTTAGAATAATAAATTAATTATTTACCAGCAGCAGAAAAAGAAAAGGTAGTAAGTACTATGGTGAGTGGTGACTGTATTCATAAAGCTTCCTAGTACAAAGAATCACTCCTTGTGTCAAGTTAATAATACAATTCTTAGAATTATCACTGTTTCCTTTCCAAGTTAAAACTAGAACCTGGTAAAAGATAAAAGTTACTCACAAAAGTATCTTAGCTTTGGAAGAGGACTCTTATGAGGTTTTGAGCAGATGAGGAAATTGCAGAAGGACAACAAGGTAGGAGAAATATTTTCCAAAAATGACTAATCCACTACATATTGGAATGCACAGGAATAATGTTGTGATTGATCTCACCCAAGTTGTGCTCACATCAGGTACCATGCAATCATGTTACAATGCCGTAACACCAAGAGGGAAAATGATCACACCAGGAGGACCTTTTGGCAACTGAATAACTCAACAGTTCTGCAGGGATGTATTAGACTATACACTATTTTTTCCTATGTTGTAACACTGGGGCTGAATTATCCTCCGAATAATGTTTTTTTATTCATTAATATAAAATACAAAAATGCTAAAATGACCTGTAAGTATTTAAAGTATGTTCTATCAACATGTACTGCGCAGGTAGGTTGGCAAAACATTTTGTAGGCTTCTTTTAACATATGGCTTGCAGTTTATTCAACGCGTTAAAATAGTATCCATAAATTAAATGATTTTAATTCCACTGTCCATACCATGTTATTATCACTGTTTTCACCAACCAATTGCAGTATTTAAGACATTAAGTCATACATAGTAAAAATGGGGTCAGCCATACCTCCATACTCAAATAAAACATTTCTGTCCCTTCTTTGCTCTCAGATGTTTCTTAAATCACTCCTGAACTACAATTTCCTTGCTAGAATTGTTTAGGCCAAGTTGGGAGCTATCAGAGAATATTTTCAGAATGTTTGTGGATATGGCCCAAGGTCTCTCTTGAGACTTAATAAAAAAAAAAAAAAAAAAAAAAGACATGTAATACTCCTGTACCTGTGAAATGGGTAAAATGTCTGAAATGACATCAGCAGTGTTGGCTGTAAACGTAATGTTTTCTTGAGAAACTTGAGACAAAAAGGTCTGATTGTTGATGCAATTGTAGTCGAGCTCATAATCATTCACATCAATAAAATCATTGACAACAATAAGTCACAGCCAACCTCACATTGTCGTAATGACCAAAATAGCAAAGCTATAACCAGAAGCAGAATTGTTAATACATCAACATCTTTATGGAGCCTATGCAATACGGCTGCAGAAATTAGATTTCTTTAGTAGCTTTATGACAACATGACTGTTCACTTTTCTGAAGGAAATGCAGAGAGAAAAGAATGAATCAGTACCTTGAGGTTGGACGCCAGGCTGATGATGGACAGATGGCGAAGTTTGTTTCTCTGTGCAGGGGTCAACTCTGGGAGAGAGGCTGCTCTCTCTACATCAGCAGACAAACAATAGTTAAGAAAAAAGTGCTAAATGGGGAGAAATAAACCAGAGCATCTTGTAAGTGTTTGCTAACGGTATAAAAGTCACACACATAGTGACACGACTTACTACTTTTAAGTGTGATATTACAGAGATATACTGATGAATTTGGTGCTGTTTAAGCAGTCAGAGAACAGAGTAGGGAAGGAGTCGGTCTCCAGCAACAATGGCTCCTGCTCCCATATTCCCCTGGTGACAGGACTCACACCCTCAGAGACAACTCTCTGACAGCTCCTCTAAGGGCTCCACTACACGGCTCTATGAAAGTAAATGCTCTTCTTGTCGGCATGGCTCGAAAGGGAAAGGAACAATAAAGTAGGCTACATTTTTTTTCCAGGCTACTGGTTGATATTCAGCATAAAATTAGACTTAATTAATATTCCACTTCTTGTTGAAGCTTCCTGATGCATTACACACACCAAATTAAGACACAAAAGATGAGTTTATTGTTCATTTGTGCCAGCACTGCTATGAAACAATCCTCAGCCAATCAGAACCTGCCTGCAGCATCTCAGGTGAGGGAGTTTAAGCTGCTGTGTCAAGGTGCCTGCCTAGCAGCAAAGAAATACAGCTCATAATAAAAGATTTGCAAGGCTGCTCCATTACTTATTTACACTGTGCTGTCACTGAAAATACCTTTGTAGTCGCAGTAGGTTCCGTAGGCAAAGAGGTTGAGGAGCTGATACACTGGTGCATGGGGGCCATTCTCCAGCTGTGGTTTACAGGGAAGATGAGGCGACAGAGAAAATGATGCAGCAGAACACAGAAGTAATGGGAGTCTGTACATGTAAATTGTGCTATTGCCTTCTCTCTGTGCACAATAAGCAGCTCTGAGGTCTTGCTGAGAATTAGAGAGTTTGAGATCACAGGAAGACCGGAATACTTGAGATATATTCACATCAAAATCTGTCCCTAGCAATTCTTTCTGATCAGACCCCAGATCCCTGTTTAATATTCAAATAACGATTCATTCTTTCCTAATGACACATTCAAGGAATCAGTTGATGTTTTATTTCCCCCACACACAAAATTATACATTAATATACCTACTACAGCAAACCCCCCCAGGGGATACCAACTAGGTTTTGCAAAATTTACCGTAAAATTTTTCATTACCTCAAATTTTCCATTTAGATGTAAATGAGCTCACCAGTAGTAGATCTGATTAAATGTTGGGCTAATATGACAAACGTTACACATGTATGGATAGCAGTGAACAGCAAAAGAAAATATTATTCCCCTCTGTTGCCACTAATATTGTTTGAAAATAAGTGTTAATTCATATCCCAAGAGGAAGGCTTTGTTTGAGGAAATATAAATAAACAAATGTTGAGAGAGACCTCTAATAAAACTTTATAAAAATCAACTCAGTAGATTATTGATGTAAATCCCCAAAACTATAACAGGTTTGCTTTATATTACTTTCATTTATATTTATATACACATCTATTCAATGTGATGCAATATCCCTTACTGCAGTTACTGAATCCTGAACCACCTTTTTATCCAATTGCTGATGATTTTACACCTGCCTTTCATTGACACTACATTTTCTGTGCCATCGCAAAGATTTCTACAAAAATGCTACTTGTTTTTCATTTTACCTCAAAAAACTGATATTAAGGTAAATAAGGACATAGTGACAAATTGACTTTTCAGTGAATAAAAAGAGACAAAAAAAACCTGGTGTGCATCCTTTCTTTCATTTCCTCTTTCTGTAAAGAATGGAACTATCCCTCTCTACTATAATTTAATACACAACAAGCGACATATGTTTCTCATGTACACATTTGATAGGGACTGATAGCAGTGTCACAGAAAGGAATTCTATTTATAGACGTGATGATTAGGAGCGGTGTTGTTACTTTGATGACATCTTTGGTCTACAAATTTGTTGCACATGATAAACTTGATCCAATGTGGTTAGGAAATATACTTGTGTTGTGATGCTCTACTAACACTATGGTCACATGCCTCGCTGATACCTATTAATATGGTTTAGTTGATCAGATTCACCATGTATCTGAAAGCTCGATGTAACGAAAAACTGTCATTTCACAGAAAACCATTGAAAATAGATTTAAATAGATTGAAATAAATAGTTTTAGAGCGCAGTGGTGCCACTACTGTGTTGTGTCTGAAAGGGCCCTTACTGTTGTAATTATGGCAGATTTCTTTGTGAATAGTCTGAAAAGAAAGCAATCACGATAGAGTGTGTTTACCTCTCTGACATTGGGCAGCTCCAGGATATCAGAGAAGACATAGAGGCCTGGGGTCTCCAGCAGAGAGCTGACAGCCTGGGCCAGTGCTGAGCCTGACAAAGACAGGAGCTGCTCCACCTCCATCTGATGCCGGGGGATAGGGAAACAGAGACTTGGTTAGCAGGTTGACAAAAGTATTACAGAGAGACGGATGACAGCAGCAGAGTTAGGTACTGAGTTCATTATTATATCATGAATATTAAGGTAGTAACATCTCTGTTACCACAATGGCTCTGCCAGTAGAGTATTTCACTAATACTCAATTCACAAGCTTGAGTAATAAACACAGCAGCACATACCTATCTCTGTCATGCCCATCGAAACACAGCCAAGCCACTTGCAGTCTGATGAAAGGTCACAGAATTGAACACTTTCTTTTCATTTCACATTTTACAACTGAGTGCTCTTGACCAAAACACTTAACCCTCAAATTACCTGGAGAGCTACTCAGATAGAAGAAGAGCATGTGGACATGCTATGCTAAACATGACATGTATAGTTATCAACAACTTTCTCTGCATATTGATGCACTATGGGCTGAGGGCAACAGAGGAATAATTACATCATACAAGGAATCTGACTGTACCTCCAACAGATATCGACTATCCAGAAAATGAATCATCCCCCAGAGAACAGCAAAATGTAACAAACAAATACAGCCCACGACCACTTTCTGATGTAAACCCTCATGTTTCTCTACTCAGGCATGCCTATGGCCTGGCATGCAACAGCTTCATAAATGACCCTTTTATATGAGAAATAGCATAGCAAATGTTGTATTCCCTTCAGCTCAAAAATGCCTTTAACTGACAAACATCCCTTATTGATGAGACATCCTCTTGATATTTTTAGACCGTAAATCCCAGAAGACACATCTTAAGACACAAGGGAAGTTTGTTGTTAGGGATACTTGATAAAGTTGGTTGCATCAGGCTGGCTTTATTGCCTTGGGTCATTCAATAAAATTAAAGCAATGGAGAGACTGGAGATGCACTGCTGAGCAAAGACTAGTCTGACTGGCTCTTATTCGTCTAGGTCAGTGATTATGGCTGATTCATTTTAACAGCCTTAGTGATGTAGATTGATTGAGATGTAAAGATCTTCCACAACTTCCATATGTTGCATTACTGGTCCACCATCAAATACATCTAAAAAGCACATTCTCGGATAGCTGAACAGATGAGCAAGCATGTGTTTGAGTCAAACAAATTAAATTGTTTCAGGAACGGAAACAGCACCTCCTTTTATTTGGGGGAACTTTTAAAAAACAAATCAAGCGCTACATGAATGGCTGGACTGCGTCGATGTGTCAGTATCTGTTGAATTTAAAAGGGGGACGGACCTAGCTGCATTTCAGTAAGAGATAACTGGAGGAATATATGGAGTGGACCTGCTTAATATGTGAAATGCAAGATACATAGTACGTTGGTGACCACAGAGATATTATATTATAACAATTTATAAAATATTGCCAAGAATAATTAATACAAAAGGAAGCATAGTTACTTATTGCTATAAATTATAAATCTTCAAATTAAGTTAACAAACTTTTGTAAAAAAAAATGGATGAAAAAAAAAAAAATACAGAATTTTTTACAGATAAAGAAGGAACTTTATTGTCTTAAATGATAATAATATACTGAAATTGTTACTTTCACTGGAAATTTAATTATTCTAAATAACCCCAACCATTGTTTTCTGCATTGGGTACAATCTGTAATTTACAGTAGATTGATGGATTGGAGACTATTTGTAGTGGAATAACAGTCATAAAAACATCTTGTGTTTGAATAATCATTCGGTGTCAAATGTGAAATTGGCTGTGATAAGGTTAGTTAAATAACCTAAAGCTACTTAAAAGAAAATAAGATTGTACTTATACTGATTGAATTTATTAAGAGATCAGTTGCTGTTATAGTTCGGAAATTTCAAAGTTATGTGAAAGCACTGTTGCATGCATGTATGATGACAAAAGTACAGTTCGTGGAATATACTGTCAAAGCCTACATGGCTGAAAAGGAGAACATG
Source organism: Mola mola (assembly GCA_001698575.1). NCBI lineage: Eukaryota > Metazoa > Chordata > Actinopteri > Tetraodontiformes > Molidae > Mola > Mola mola. Next base: position 1,700,140 of record KV751362.1, read on the forward strand.
GATGTACAATTTGACAAATCTGGCTGTAGTTCAAATTATTCAAATTAAATAATTTTAATTGTTGAGATTAGATAGATATATCTAATTATACAATCTCAACCTCAACCACAACCTCAACTAGGAAAATAGCATTTCCTGGTGAAAATTCCTGGGTATAATTATTGTTAAAGTGACAAAAGCATGACGAAAGCATTTGTTGCAAATTGCAGAAAAATATAAAGTGAAATAAAGAGCAAGAAAAGTCATGAGCTAGAAAGTAAAATGACATGAACAGTGGCAGCACAGTTATCTAGACTGCAACATACATAAGAAACTACGAAGTGGAATACATGGTCAACCATGACTAGAAAAGTGCTATATAAATACAGGAAATTTACCATTTACCTTAGATGACAAAATAAGGGAAAAAAAGGACTAAGGAATGTTATATAAAATGAAAATCCCAGAAAAAGCTAAATATTTCAAAGTGTAAAAGGTAGTAAAAGACAAAATAAAAGCAACACATGTCATTAAAGCTTAACATCTGGATGATGGGTTCAACGTTTTATTTAATTAGTATTTAATTTATACGTACATAATCATACTTGATAAATCCTTAATTAATGAGTTTAAGTATGAAATATGCTAGCAATATTTACCAGTGCTCAAAAAGACGTGTTAGGTTTCAATTGCCTTAATCCTATACAAAATACACTCATAACTCTCTTTTCTTATCTAAACGAGTCCCTCAGAAAATCGGAAATGTCTGTCATTTTAAGAAATGTAAATGACAGTGATCAAGAAATGCAGTAACGTTAATCAAAATAGTCAAAGTTCTTTGGTCAAACTCCCTGCCTAAGTATTAACGTTAGCTCCACTAAGGAAATTCGCCTGGATAATGATACAGCTAACGATTTAATCTGCCGACAGTCAATACCGAATATGACAGATTAAGCGTGTAACGTATGAAATATATATCGTCTCAGGTGCAAAATTATTTTTAGATGGCTTGTATTCATTAAAAACAGTGTGTCATGCTAGCTGGGTTGCTAAAAGATAGCAATCCGCAAGGCATCACTTAACCATTGAAATTAGGCCTCTGTTCATTTTAAGCCTTTGTAGTGCTTTAAAATATACCGCTATACTGTATAAATGACCGGACAACGCGATATTCCCATTCTTGTTTACGAAAAAAGCGTTAAAACAAGGCCTCATGTACAAAGTTTTACCTTCTTATGCGAGTTTGTAGCCTAGCAGACTCGCTTGCTTAGTTCCGTGGTCAGCTCACGAACGACAACAAAGGAACGGAATCTTTGATTGGACAATAAAACGGAGTAGGCGGGGCAAGTTGTCCCTTCGATCAACGTTTCTATCAGGGCTCAGGGCAAACAGCGCCATCTAATGTTGAAACTATTTACACCAGCTGGAGCTGCAAAGGTAAGTAGTTTACTTTGCTTGCATTCTCTTCCTGAGGATGCAAATAAATCTGAGGGAGGTCTCAACACGTTTAGGAGGAGGAGGTATATCTTCTGTCTTGTATTTAATTACTGTTTGCATCTTGGATATTATAATCCTTCAGATTACACAATCCAAATCCAGAGCTACAAAATCAGATCTCATTGCACACTATGAGCATCACATGTGATACATCCAGCAGACACCTGTTAAAAATGATATTACTGATATACATCTGGTCTCAAATTTTCTTAAGTAGCGTAGGGTATCAACACGATTATTCATAAGGGGAAAAAAGAGCTTCAAAAAGAATTACAATGTTATTTCCAAAATAATATGCCGCTCATTTTGAAGTTGGTTTTG